>CM074088.1:4163285-4395785 GCA_037178815.1 Barbatula barbatula | reverse complement strand
TCTCATTGCTTTTTTAACCCTCTCTAAATCCTTTACTATCACTGTAGTGTCATCCGCATATTGAAATATTTTGTTCTCTTCTCCCTCGACATTGATTCCTTTTATTCCCTCTTCTTGTTTTATAGCCAGACCTAGTGGTTCAGAAACTAAAGAATATAAAAGAGCTGAAAGTGGACATCCTTGCCTTATCGATCTCGTGACTTTAAAACACTCTGTTACAAACCCGTTACATTTAATTTTTGTTACCGCACCTTTGTATAAAATCCTAATCCATTTGACAAAATTCTCTCCGAAACCAAAACTCTTTAAAACATCAAATAAAAAGCTATGTTCTACCCTGTCAAATGCTTTCTCAAAATCTAAACCTTTTTTATTTTTTTCGTGTATGTATCTTATTATTTCTTTTATACTTATTGTTGTATCTGCTATATCTCTTCCTTTGACTCCGTACACTTGGTTTGTTTTAATTATACTCGGCATTACTTCCTTCAATCTGTTGGCTAAGATTTTAGATAGAATCTTTAAATCAGTATTAAGCATCGTAATTGGCCTGTAGTTCTTTAACGTCTCGGTTACGTCTGTAACCTCGGTTCCCTGATGGAGGGAACGAGACGTTGTGAGAGACTGACTGGGGTTTGATCCTGAGAACCTACCCTCTCCGAGATAATTAATTAATTAAAAAACGTCAATGGGCTTGGCGAATGGCACGCGCACGCCAGTCTCCGCCCCGTGCATACGGGTATAAAGGAAGATGGCGGCGGTCATTCACTTACCCTTTGTACTGAGGAACCTGGAACGTTCACTGCAGTGATTCGGTGCAGCGTTGTGGCATGAAGTCACAACGTCTCGTTCCCTCCATCAGGGAACCGAGGTTACAGACGTAACCGAGACATTCCCCTTCAGTCGGGTCTCTCGACGTTGTGAGAGACTGACTGGGGATCAATCTTAAACACCACAGCGCTTGCACCGATATCACGACCTCTAGCGGAGCGACCCTGCTGGGCTAGCGAGTCACAAGAGTGCTACCGCGAGACGTAATCTTCCAGTCATATAGTATTGGTCATACTGAGAAGCCTCTACTGACGGCCTCACGGACAGTGGCGTACGCCTCTAGTAGCGAGGAGCTGTCCGGAGCCGAACACTGGGGAACACTGCTCTCCTCTTAGAAGAGTGTGTTACGGAGGCCACATCCTACCCGGAGGGGAGGTACATGTGGAGATATGACATGGTCTCCCCGGCGGGGAGAACAACATGCGGAAAGGTGTTAGCCCGAAAGGGGACAATCCAGGTGGGATTACCACCGGCGGGGAGGTCACAGATTCACCAATCGGGAAATCCTGAGTGAGGAATTCAACACACGGGACGACCCAGTGGGGAGTCACTACGTATGGGGCACTAGTCCTAATACAGGGGTCTGCCCGAGCAGGGATGACTCTACCTATAATGGACCTGGTTCTAACAGACGGCTCCGCTCAGTCTGTTACCAAGTGCAATGCTTAGTGATGGATGGAATGCCTATGCTTCGCCTAGAGGGGAAAGTAGGGAGGCTAATAACGCCGTAGTCTGACCTAGCAAGGGGAGAAGGCGTTTCCACAGGCGTACGCCCAGAACAGGAGTCCGTCCTACACGCCGGGGGCGTTAAGGACATGGGCTGCTACTGGTTCCACGCGAAGATTGTAAAACCTTGCGAAGGTACTGGGCGTAGCCCAACCCGCAGCACTGCAGATGTCTGCCAGAGAGGCGCCTTGTGCCAGTGCCCACGAGGAGGCCACACTCCGAGTGGAGTGGGCCCTCACTGCCAGCGGGCACGGGCGATCTTGGGACTGGTATGCCACCGTGATGGCATCCACAATCCAGTGCGCCAGTCTCTGTTTGGAGACAGCCCCCCCGGGTGCTGTCCTCCGTAACAGACAAAGAGCTGCTCGGAGTTTCTTAGGCTCCGTGTGCGGTCCAGATAGAGGCGCAGCGCGCGTACTGGACACAACACATTAGAGGTTGGGTCTTCCTCCCCTGAGGGGAGCGCCTGCAGGCTCACCACCTGGTCCCGGAAGGGAGTGGTGGGAACCTTGGGCACGTAACCGGGCCGGGGTCTCAAGACCACGTGAGAGTCGCGGCGCCCGAACTCTAGGCACCCTTGGGACACGGAAAATGCCTGTAGGTCCCCCACCCTCTTGATAGAGGCGAGCGCCGTCAGGAGTGCAGCTTTCATCGACAGATGAGGGAGACTGGCAACTCCGAGGGGCTCAAACGGGGCCGTACCAAGGCCCTGTAGGACCACGTTAAGGTCCCAAGAGGGTACAGAGCGCGGTCGAGGTGGATTCACCCTTCTCGCGCCCTTGAGGAACCTGTTGACCAGGTCGTGCTGACCGAGAGACTTACCCTCCACGAGATCGTGATGTGCAGCAATGGCCGCAACATACACTCTCAGAGTGGAAGGGGAGAGATTACTCTCAAGTCTCTGCTGTAAAAAGGCCAGCACCGACCCGATCGGGCAATTCCGTGGGTTCTCCCCCCGGGGAGAACACCAGGACGAAAAGAGGCGCCACTTGTAGGCGTATAACCGCCTAGTGGCAGGGGCTCTAGCCTGTAGAACAGTCTCCCGGACCGCTACCGACAAGCCCCCTAGGGTCTCCTCGTCCCGTCCAGGGGCCAGGCATGGAGTCTCCAGAGGCCTGGGTTGGGGTGCCAAACCGTGCCCTTCCCCTGCGACAACAGGTCCTTCGACAGGGGAATGGGCCAGGGGGGGGCCGTCGTCAGATCTACCAGATCCGAGAGCCAGGTCTGGGTGGGCCAGTATGGCGCCACTACCAGAACCTGATGCCCCTCTTCCCTGACCTTGCACAGGACCTGTGCAAGGAGGCTCACTGGGGGGAAGGCGTACTTCCGCTTGTCTCGCGGCCAGCTGTGTGCTAAGGCATCCATGCCGAGGGGACCCTCGGTCAGGGAGTACCAGAGCGGGCAATGGGTGGAGTACGGGCAGGCAAACAGGTCCACCTGTGCTTGACCGAACCGCTCCCATATGAGCTGGACTGCGCGGGGATGGAGCCGCCATTCTCCGCGGGGAATGCCCTGACGAGAGAGTGCATCGGCTGCCTGGTTTAGGTATCCCGGGAGAAACGTGGCCCGCAGGGACTTCGTCACCTGCTGACTCCAGAGGAGGAGGCGTCGGGCGAGTTGCGACAACTGCCGTGAGCATATGCCGCCCTGATGATTGATGTACGCCACAGCAGTCGTGCTGTCCGACCGGACTAGCACGTGTTTGTCCTGCACGAGGGGCTGGAGCCTCCTCAGTGCCAGATGGACTGCTAGCAACTCTAGGCAGTTGATATGCCACCGCAGTCGGGGACCCGTCCAGTGACCCGATACTGCGTGCCCGTTGCACACCGCACCCCACCCTTGCAGGGAGGCGTCTGTCGTTACTACGACACGCCTCGAAACGTCAAGTCTGACCAGTGTAAGAGAGTGCGAAGGCACTGCGGCGTTACCGTAATCCGCCTGGTGCCGGCGTGCCACGCCGTCCAGGGAACCCGACTCTGTAGCCAGTGCTGAAGCGGCCGCATGTGCATCAACCCGAGAGGGATTACCCCCGTCGAGGACGCCATGAGCCCCAGGAGCCTCTGAAAAATCTTCAGCGATGTCGAGGGATGCTGACTGATCAACCTCAGACAGCGCAGCACTGACTGTGCACGCTCGTTGGTGAGACGTGCTGACATACGGACAGAGTCTAGTTCCATACCGAGGTAAGAGGTGCTCTGCGCGGGGGAGAGCTTGCTCTTCTCCTGGTTGACCCGGAGGCCTAGACGGTCTAGGTGCCGAAGCACAAGGTCCCTGTGCGTGCACAACACATCTCGCGAGTGTGCCAAGATAAGCCAGTCGTCGAGATAGTTTAGTACTCGCACGCCTTGCTCCCTGACAGGAGCTAAGGCAGCCTCCACTAGTTTGGAAAAAACCCGTGGAGACAGGGCCAGACCGAATGGCAGGACCCTGTACTGATACGCCCTTCCCTCGAACGCGAACCGTAGGAACGGTCGGTGTCGGGGAAGAATAGAGACGTGAAAGTACGCGTCCTTCAGGTCGATTGCCACGAACCAATCCTGGTGACGTACCGAACCCAGGATGCGTCTCTGCGTCAGCATTCTGAACGGCAGCCTGTGCAGGTGTTTGTTCAGGCGACGCAGATCCAATATGGGCCGCAGCCCCCCGCCCTTTTTGGGCACGATGAAGTACGGGCTGTAAAACCCGGACGACATCTCGGTTATAGGGACGGGTGCGACCGCACCCTTCGCCAGAAGGGCGGCAACCTCCTCCCGAAGCACGGAAGCATTCTCTCCTCGCACCGAGGTGTACAGAATGCCCCGAAACTTGGGGGGGCGCCTGGCGAATTGGATCGAGTAATCGAGACGGACTGTCCTCTCTATCCAGTGTGACGGGCTGGTGCGCTGCCAAGCATCCAAGAACCGCGACAGTGGGACCAGAGGGACAATCTGCTTTACCGTGCCGGGGAAGGCTGGTTCGGTGGCTGACAGTGCGGTCACCTCGCAAAGGGGGGACCCCCTGGGAGGCTGACGGCTCTGTAGTTTTACCTGCTTCCGGCGGCCTGACGCAACATCCGGGGGAGATTGCAGTCGGCGGCCCGATCCATCCAAGACACCGTCCGGACGAGAGTGCTGTGGAGGAAAACCCAGGGGAAATATCTCTCTTTGTGAGTAAGTGTCTGCCGCTCATAGGGGACAAACCAGGTGAGCGTGCAGGGGTATGGATGGTCCGCGAGCATGTTGCTGACGGAGCGACATCCATAGGAATCCCCGAATCACCCCCGCCGCTCGCCAAAGCGATCAACCGCGCCGAAACAGCGGCTGAAGACGCCTGGGAAGCAGACGGGGTGGTGGCAGCGCTCGAAAAGAACGTAGCCAACCGTGACCGCAACACCCTGATTGTCATGTCCGCACACACGGAACATGCCGAATCAGTGAAACCTGCCTCAGCATGCTTGAGCCCCAAGCAAGTGACGCAGGTGTCATGGCCGTCAGACTCCGGGATGAGTCTGTCGCATCCGAGGACACAGCTACGAGACATACTCGTAGCCGGAGGGACTTACCTCTAAGGTCTGTAGCCTTCTGCCGAAACGCCCAGGGGAAGTCCACGAAGGAGAAGTCCGCTGCTCCGCGTCGTAAATCCAGCAGGAAAAGTTTTCTCGAAGTCGAGTAAAAGTGCGTTGCATAAAGAAACACACAGGTTCCGAAGAACAAAGGATAAGTGAATGACCGCCGCCATCTTCCTTTATACCCGTATGCACGGGGCGGAGACTGGCGTGCGCGTGCCATTCGCCAAGCCCATTGGCGTTTTTTAATTAATTAATTATCTCGGAGAGGGTAGGTTCTCAGGATCAAACCCCAGTCAGTCTCTCACAACGTCGAGAGACCGACTGAAGGGGAACTCCATCTTCTCTCCTTTCCGCTTGTAGATCAACTTCATTAAACCCATTCCCATTCTTTGATTCAGTTCTCCTTTCTTAAAGATATCTACATATACTTCTTTTAAAATGCTAGTTATAAACTCCTTTAAAACTATATAAAATTCACTCCCCAAACCATCTATACCCGGACTTTTCTTTTTGTTTAATTGACTTATAGCTCTTTTTATCTCTTCTTCTCTTATCTCCTCATCACACTCTTTTTTATCTAGTTCTCCAACTGTTGTTTTTATTTGTTTCAGTAACTCCAGTCTCTCTTCTTCTTTCACTCCCTCTGTACTGAACAAATTCTCATAATATGCTTTTATTTCTCTTAGTATTTCCTCGTTTGTTTCCACAACTACACCATTATTCCCTCTTATTTCTTTTATCATTTCTGCTTTCCCTCTTCTTTTTTCTAGATCAAAGAAAAATTTTGTAAATTTTTCACCCTCCACCGTGTATTTAGCTTTACTTCTTAATCTTGCTCCCTCATATTTTTCCTCTTCCATTTCTCTTAATTTCCCCTCTAATTCCATTATTTTTTGTATATCTTTCCCATTCTCATTTAATTCTTTTGTCAATTTTTCTCTTGTTTCGCTCTCCTTATTTCTCTTACTTTTCTGTATTAACTTGCAGTATTTTATTGTAAACTTTTTAACTAAATATTTAGTATTTTCCCACCATATTCTTTTGTCTTCGATGTACATTCCGTTCTCCTTTTCCGTTTCAATAATTCCTTTAACACTTAAAATATAGCCTTCATTCTTTAAAATCTCTGTATTTAAAACCCATACTCACGGCCCTCTTTTTGCTGTATTCCAGTCTATTTGCATAAAAATTGGCTTATGGTCGCTTAAGCTTGTTTCTTCATATTTTATTTTTTCTATAAAACCTTCAATATTCCTTGTGCATAAAACAAAATCTATTCTTGTTTTACACATAAAGTTCCCGACTAGCTGCCTCCTTGAGTATTCTTTTTTCCTTTCATTTCTTTCTCTCCAAACATCTATTATATTATTTTCTTCCATTAAGGTCCTTAATTCTTTTCTCCCCGTATCGCTTTTAAAAACCATTCCTTCAGCCATATCTTGTTTACTAAAGACCGTGTTAAAGTCCCCCATCATTATAATTTCTTTGTACTTTTTTAGAATATTCCTTAAAACAGTAAAAAACTCTTTCTTTTCCTTTTCCTCCACTGGTGCATGTACATTAACTACACTGTAAGAAAAAACCCCGTAAAAAAACGGTCAATGACTGGCAGCTGCGGTATATATATCTATATTAGAACATTAGCCAGTTTATTGTTGAAGACATAGGCATGCAAAACTGTTAATCAACAGCCTCACACATACATTCATTCTTACATAATATTCTTATTATGACTGATGTGAACTTGGTTTCATTCTCTGTATGTTGTGCCTCTGCTTGCCTACCTGTCCCTGGGTTTAATGCTGCACCCCAGCAGCCGGTGATATCTTGTCACTCCTGGTTCTTCAGCCTTCTCATGATCACACAGGTGATGCACAACTACAGGTTCTTTGCTGTGTGAAATACAGATGGACACAGTGAAGAATATGGTAAATGGATTGTTCTTGCATATATAGTGCTTTTCTAGCATTATCAACCACTCAAAGCACTCTACAATACATGTCTATCATTCACCCATTCACACACTGATGGCAGGCTCTACCAGGGTGCCAACCCATGAGGAAACTCATGAGGGAGCCCTAATTATTTACACTCTCAACTAGATAAGGAACACCAAATAAGAGATAAGCATTCAATCTCATTCAGTCTCTCAGACTCACCAGGATTTATTAGGCAAATAGTATGATTCATATAAATACCTCTTAAACATTCAAATATTGCTTCCTTAAAATATTTTGTAGTATAGGCTGTATATTTTTTAACTTACTTTGACTTTTCCCTCTGGCAATCATCACCTTGTCTTGATGAGCATCTCTCTGGAATTAAAATAATATTAGTAAATGTATGTATTATGTAAACACGTACATAGAACTTAACATACATTTACATTCATTGTTACTGTGTGTAATGCTGCTGCTACACTGCAATTTCCCAACTTGGGATCAATAAAGTATATCTGTCTATCTATCTATCTGTCTCTCTCTCTCTCTCTCTCTCTCTCTCTCTCTCTCTCTCTCTCTCTCTCTCTCTCTCTCTCTCTCACACACACACAGTGACCAGAAGTTTGGCTGCATTGTAACTTTTAAATTAATATTTTCAGAAGGCAGTAAGGCTGTTACCACTCACCAAAACTGCTACCGTTATTACACAAGCACGTTATAACAACGTAACGTAAGTTAACGCTATTACTGAGCTGTACATTAGGTTGACTCAGCAACAAGTGTCTGTAATGTTAGTAACATAACGTTAATGGCATTATACATATTTGCTACCCGCAAACAGAACAAGCAAACCATCTCGACTAAAACCACACTCAATATTAACGTTGTGTTACCACATTAACCTGTAACATAAACGGTATTTTTTTTTCTTTTTCCTACCAACCCCACAATCCCCCAACCTTTCAATCTAAATTATAGAAATAAAAACAAAAATTATTTTAAGGTATTAACTTAAAAAAAAAACAGGGAGATGTTCTCTTACCTGATATCGCCAGTAATGCGGGTTATGCGCAACGTACTTCCGCATTCTGCGAAACAGGTGTCATCACATCCGGTTCAGGTCCGCTGTACGGCTGTACCGCGCTACGTTGGATATGGCGCTGTTTTACTCAAGATGCCTTCAGGAATTACCCAAAATGAGCATAACTGATGTCCATCGCATATGCAGGTTGACATCTAAAACTCCTGCCACCAAAATGGACAAGGGGTTTAAGCTATACGCCTCCTCATACATATTTGACTATGAAGGTTTGTATCTGCTAGCAATAGCTCATGTTTCCCAAACGGGAATGCAGTATGTCACTTTGGTAGCTAAGCTAACGATAACATTTACCTACTAATCTGAGCTAGCTGTAGCTAAATTTATGATTGCTAGCTATATACCTACATAATCACTTTGTCACTTTATTTTTCACCAGTATCAAACAAAGACAGACTGACTGGTGCTGTCAGCATAAGGGCAGCTAGTCACAGATCTATGAGGAAAAACGAGAAGCCACACAGCCTGAGAGTAACGTTAGGGATGGGTTGGGTGTTCTGTTCGGGTTCTCAATCTGTTCCAGTTCAGGGACAGTATTTATCAAGCCTCTCAGGGTAGGAGTAAGTAAGAGTGGACTAATCAGTGATCATGTCTAATCACCATTGACAGACTTGCAGGATCTGCTTTAGTCTTGAGACGCTTGGTAAATGCATGCACAGTTGTTCGTCTACTTGTTAAAAGATGTGTATAGTGAGGTTACTGGGGTATAGGTGACTGATTGGACATCCTTGATTCTTGAGTGCCATTATTCCATGTTATTCATAATACGTCCTATAAAAATCCCTCTATTACAGCATGAACAAATTTTGTTATTGTTTGTTGTATTAATGTCATTGCCAAACTTACCCCAGCAACCTAACTAGACGGTTACTCAAATCAGTGGCATCTGTTTGAACCACTGCTCAAATATGATACATTAAAGCTCAACCACACTCTCAAATCTGTGTCAATGTTTGTAAAAGTTTCTCTCCATATACTTTTGTACAGATAGTGCTTCGGGATTCGGACCCTGTTATCCTCACATCAAATCGGTGCTCGTGTGTAGCTGGCACTGCAATGTGTAACCACACAGTTGCTTTACTCTTTCAAACTGCACACTATTCAGAGTTGAATGTGCAGGTTGTGCCACCTGTCCACACCTGCACTGAGAAAGAGCAGCAATGGCACAAGCCCAGAACAGCGGTAAGAGTTTAGACACAATTCCTAGGCCGAATACTTCTGGCATTAGTGATATTTAAGTATACATATGTATTAGAATAATCTGCCAATGCTGAGTCCAACTTTTAAAGGGTCAGGAACCTTAGATGGAGAGCAATGTGTTATTGAATGCAATTTTGTTTTGCTCTCATTGTTTTAACATAGGCAGTTGTAATATGTCACATACTTTGCCAGATTAGTTAGTTTTTTTTTTGTGTGTGTGTGTGTGTGTGTGTGGGGGGGGGTTCCTTTTAATTTTCTTGTCTCCTATTGTTAAGATTGTATGTTGTTTGTCCTTTTTTGTCAGGGAGTGAAACCTGGGCCAATAAACAATACGGTCATCAGCAGACCAAGACTCAACCGGCTCACGGAAGGAGGAGTCAGGTGAGGTAGTGAGCTGGTATTGCAATTACTGCATCATACAGTCTACATATGTATATACACACATATGTACACATATACACACATATGTACACGCATATATACAGTATACGCACACACATACAGTATACACACACACACAAATAAATAAAAGATATTTCATAGGTGTCAGTCACCTGCAAATATTACTAACACTATTACATTCTTTCACAGGAGTACACTCTACAAGGGCTTGGTTGGGCACCCACTAGACATCTCTTTGCTTCTGATTGGAGACATGTACAAAGACTTTAGCATTAGAGAGAAACCTCTAGCAGCAACTATGGGCATCAGTGACGAGAAGACCCTTGTTGAGACAGCTTTTGGCTTAGCACAAAGGGGGAGTGTGCTCTCATACCAGCAGCCTGTATTGCCCACAAAGTCAGTCAAGATGCACCAGGATCCTCCACCTTACCCACCACTGCCTATTGGGGAGTACAGGCTTGCCCCGACAGACTCTGTGCATGTGTGCACTGAGGAGGAGCACTTCCACCTTAAAAGCTTGAATGTCACACTGGACATGGCCTATAAGATTGAGGCAGCGACAAGAGAGCAGGCAGCAGACCAGGAGTGGCATCAGCTCCGCAGGCCTAGGATCACCTCCTCACGTTTTAGAGAGGTGTGTTTTGTGAGGGGAGTGAGCTCTGCAGAGTCTCTTGCAGAAAGAATCCTCAAAGGAACAAGGCAGACTGCAGAAATGAGAAGAGGTGCAGACATGGAGTTTGAGGTGGCAAGGGAGTACTGCCAGATGAAAAATGTCAACTACACACCCTGTGGCCTCGTCATCCATCCAGATGCCCCTTGGCTTGGTGCCTCCCCAGATGGCTTGGTTTTTGATCCATTTGCACGGCCACTGTTTGGACTGGTTGAGATAAAGTGCCCTAATGTGAAGAACTATGTGGACTGTAAATACCTTCAAATGCAGGATGGCACTTTGGCTCTTCGTAAAAGCCACTCTTACTACTGGCAGGTGCAGGGTCAACTAATGATCACTGGCCTGCAATGGTGTGACCTTGTGATTTGTGCTCAGGAAGACATGCTGGTGCAGCGTATCCAGATTGACCCGGAGGTAAAAGCAGTCATCAGAGAGAAGGTGGATCAGTTTTACTTTAAAGTGTACATGCAGAAGTACTTGTCTGTCTCCAAAAGATCTTACTGATCTATGCAGGACAATTCAGGTGGGTGCCTTTGTATGAAGAAAAATGAAATTACCTGCAATATACTTTTGTTATTGTGAGAAGCAGGAGTAAATAACATTTAATGCCTTTCAGGTGAATTTGGAAAATGTATTGGCTTATTTCACTATTGTATTGTTGTATTACATAACGTATTCACCTGTTATTTATGTAATTAATTATTTCAATTATTTCATTAATTACAGGCAATTTCAATGTTTCATGCATCACTGTTAGAGGATGTTCTTTAGGTCAGCCAAACTCTTTTTCGCCAAAGAAGCAATATTTGCATCAAAAAGTTATAATAATAATTGTTATATAAATAGGTGCTGTGTACTTTGCAATTAACACAGAGAAAGGAGAGAAAAAAGTTTTTTTTTTCAGATTTATTTGTAAGTAACAACAATAATTAAATCATTCCACATACAATTTGTCTCATGGTGACTGTATAAAAGATGTTTTCAGATTTAATATACAATATCTTACTGTATCCATGGTTTGATTTCATACATTATACTACAAGAGATAGGAGGACAATGAAGTGGCACTTCATAAACCACTCAAAGTCAAACATAACTATTGCTACATAAACATGTATCATGGAATACATATGTCAAATCTACATCAGAGAATCCAGTTATTGTTGAAATTGTTATGTAGTGTTGTTTATCATAAAGAGAGACAAATGGAACAGAATTGAGGGAGGTCCATTAGCAGTTTAGCGAGCAGATCTGAGACAATAATGACTATTCTGTGTACTAGTATCCAGAGAGACTGGCTCAGTGAGGTTAACACAGTTATTTGGCCCAAGCTTTGACCAGTGACTTGTTTTGATAGTTTGTTAGGAGGCAGGCTACTGCAAAAAGCTGGTTGATACTGCCACAAATGGTCAGAGGGATAATAGTGTCAAACAGTTTGTTCTCTTTAATGCGCCTAATTGTCCTCTCCACATGTATCCTTAACCGTGCAATGTCCTGAGTGACCAGCACTTCGCCATGAGACAGCTGTGACTTTTTACTCAGAAAAGGTGGTCTGTAAACTTTGCAAGGCACTAGGTCGTCAATTCTGAATCCCTTGTCCACCATTACAGCCATATCTTTATCCAAAAGAGGGACAATGCCAGATTGCCTGAACAATTCTTTGTCACTGATAGAGCCGGAATACAGCGAGGAAATAAAAGTAACAGCGCCATGTGGTGACACACCAATCATTCCTTTCAGGGTAGTGTGGGATTTATACTGTGAAAACATCTCACTCTGTAAGAGTAAAGATGAAGGCATCTGACATCTCATCTCTGTACAGTCAATAAGGACTTGGGTGTCAGAGTATTTGCCGAATACACTCGGCATCGTGGCTCTAATTGTCTCAGGAGACATCCATATCCCAACAGCACCCAATAAGGTGTACAAAAAATTTACCCAGGTTTTGATTATCCTGCTGACAGTGGATTGATGAATGCTGAAACGATCACCCAGATCTTTCTCCTTCAGACCCAGCGACAGGTACACCAAGAACAGGAACAGTTCATCAATTATCGGAAGGCATCGGCTCTGGTGGGGAGCAGGGGGAACAAGTCTTAGTGGTACAAACGATAATCATTGGTCATCATAAATGTTTGTAAAGTGGGGTCCAAAAGTCTGAGACCACTTGTATGTGGTTTTAATTATATTGAATTGGACAGTAGTCTTGTAATGGATGCGGATTTATCAGCAAGCTACTTTTAAAAACAAAATGGTTAAGTATGAACTATGCCTACCGGTCGACGAGGTGGATCAGTGGCATTGTCAGAAGCTGCTGTTGTGCTGGAAGTGGATGACTGTGTACCAACACGCACGATTCTCCTCGTTGCAGGTTCAATCTGTCTCCAAAATGCCTGTAGGTGGCGGTAGCTGGCAAATCTAAAAGAGTGAAAGAAAATTATTACCTTTAAATCAAAGCATAACCGATTATTGATGTTTGGAAAATGCATCATCACAAAGCTGAGATATGTGGTTCTCACAGGACAGAGATGCTACAAACAGCCTATGATGATCTTATAGATTAAACTAGCCAACAGTATATAAAGAAGTTAAAATGAGCTCATCCTTAAACATCTAGAGCAATAAAATGTAACATAGGCTATACATTAATGCAGCAGTAATATTATTCCATAAACATCCTATATAATAGTAAAACACTGACAGGGATCATTTTACTGCACTATGAGTACTTTTTCTTGTCATACTTTAAGTCAATTTTTCTGATAATACTTACATACTTTTACATAAGTAAGGTTTTGAATGCAGGTAGTGGAGTATTTTCACAGTGTGGTATTGGTGCTTTTACTGAATTAAAGGATCTGAATACTCTGCCCACTACTGTGTGTGTACATATACATTCATAAATGAATGGATTTGAACACAATCTAGGTCTGCAAGAAAGTCATAACCACAGAGGTATGCAAGCTAAGTATCATATGACATAATACGTACCTGGTATAGAATCTGATGTCATCATCCGATGCTAAAAACCTCTCCAAGCCAAACGACTGCTTCAGTGTAACCTCAGCCAGCCTCTTTTGCAGCTCCTCTATCACCTGCTGCTGGGCCTCTATTTTCTCACATGCTATATCCAAAGCTGATGGTTCTGGTTTTGCATCGTAATCATGGCACTGAAACAACAGTTCAACATCCATCTCTTCCTCTTCAGTTGATTCATCCTCTGGTCGTTGTGTTCTCTCCCAGACACTTGGTCTGACTGCCGGCAGAGAGTAGTCATTCCAGGCGAACAACACGGGTACAGCCCCCTCTTTCAAGCGCCGTCGTCCACCTTGAATGACATCCGTGGAGACGAAATGTCTACTACAGACTGTGGTGGTCCTCTTAATTACTAAATTATCACGTCTCACATTACGTATCCATATTTTTCTTATGGTTTCTTCCTTTGGGAAGTGGTGGAAACTCACGGTGGAGTTGAACTTTCCTGACATCGCGCATTGAGGTACGCAGCAGAAATCACTGTTGGGATTATCCCGCTTCTGGTACTTTACTGGCTTTAACATTTTCTTCTTGTCACTAACATTCAGATGTTAAAATCAAATAAAACGCCAACAGTAAGAAATGGCTAGCTAGGTTAGCTAGGCCACGTCGCCGTCAGTACATACCGTTGGGTTGCTGCCGGCTTTTCAGACAAGCGGAAGCAAACCGGAAGTCAGGAGACCTGTTTTCCGGTTTGGTCATCTGACGCTCGGCATGAAGCGTATTGACCCCCCCCCCCAAAAACACATTAAAAAAAAGCGCCCCCCCCCCCCCCCTCCCCTTTTCCCTAAACACACGCCCCCCCAAACAAAAAAAAAAAATTAAAAAAAAAAAATTTTTAAAAAACCCCCCTTACATTACACATAATACAAAAACAAGCGTTTGGATTTAAACAAAAAAAAAAAAAAAAAAAACAATATTTACAATAAATTAATTATAATCTATACTGTTTGTATAACTGTTACTACGATTGACTCAATCACAATCACAGTCACAATCAATCAATCTCAGTCAATAAGTAATTAATCACAATGAATCAATCAATCTATCAATAAGTTTGTGTCAATTACAATTGTCATTAAAACAGTAGTAAAGTAACAGGCTACAGTTAAAACAAGTAGTCTGTTGTCAATATAACAGTAATAACAAATAAGAAGAAACTAATATATTAAAATAAAATAAATAATTCAATTCAATACTTTAAAATAGTAAATATATTAAAAAAACGAATATTAAGCGTGTGTGTGAAGGTAAAGGTACTTAATTGTCACATACACATACATGTAGAATTCATTCTCTGCATTTAACCCATCCCTCAAGGGAGCAGTGGGCAGCCAATCACAACGCCCGGGGACCAACTCCAGATCTGAGCCAGTGCCTTGCTCAAGGGCACTGACTGGAGAACCTAGTACGTGTTTTTTTGATGGTGGGGGAAACCGGAGCACCCGGAGGAAACCCACGCAAACATGGAGAGAACATACAGACTCCACGCAGAAAGGCCTGGAACGACCTGGATCAGAACCCAGAACCTTCTTGCTGTGAGGCCACAGTGCTAACCATTGGGCCACATGCTGCCCTGCTAAAAAACAGAAAAAAAACCTCAAAAAAATCAATTATTTTATATATTTATCCGAGTTTCCACTGGTTGTCCTCAGTTCGTGGCATGAGGAGACATATTTTGCTGCAATAATTAGAATTTTGAGCATTTCTCCCAGTAAATAGGGGAGTTTGAGTTTCATACTCAAAGCAACATAGTGAGACAGCCAATAGCAATTGTTTCAATGGGATCACTGAAGAAAAATGATTTCAGATAAACCAAATATTTTAGTGATCCCAAAATTGGGAAATACCTATGTATTATTATTATTATTAATATTATTATTAATATTATTATTATTATTATTATTATCAAGAATGCGTGTGATGTCAGGCAGGTGTAGGATCAATCATGATACATATTTATAATAATTACCAATATGGTATAATAATAACAACAATAATAATATCAGCATAATTTTTATTATTATTATTATTATTAAAGATTTCTGTCTAATGATTATATTATATTTAAATAAATAAATACTAATTCATGTAAAACATTTTTAATCTACATTGGAATTTATTATTGTTAACCTAAGCATAACTTTTTATTGTGCAATGTTTTTTTAAGCATCATGTTTGGTTTTACCAATGGGTTTTACCCATCAACAAGAAGAAAGATTGGACGTGAACGCGCCGCTGCCCCGCCCCCGATCGCGAAATTACAAATCCCACTATGGGAACGCCAAGACCCGTCCTTCAATCACTACTATTGGCCAGGCGTCCAAGGTAAACTGACCCCATTTGTTCATGTCCTATCCCTTGACCAATCCGCTATCCTAACCTTAACCACTCGAGGTGAAATGCCTAACCCCAGCCAATCGAGCTGCTGTGTAGGGCGGGTCTTGGCGTGGCCATAGTGGGATTTGTCATTTTGTCCCCCGATCCACGCACTGCTGGCTACTGTCCGTGAACACGGTCACTGAACCACACGGAGAGCACATGCCGTCTGCAGAAAGCCTGACCTACGGGTTTTTTTCTTGTGATAGTCTTGATTTTTCCCTACTGTTTTCACAGTCTTTGATACTCCCAAAGATCCAAATAAGGTAACAAATAACTTAACTACAGTGTATATAACAATATGAATAAGGATTGAGGTGGCGTCATAAGGCTAGCTAACGTTAGCTAACTAGCTAGCTTAGCCATCAGCATGTGTTGACCATGTGCATCAATTCATAGCAGTAATAATTACTATAATAATAATAATAATAAGAAGAAGAAGAAGAAGAAATATACTTTATTGTCTGTCACAGGAAATTTGATACCGCAGTCTGAGTCTGTACATGTATATACATAGATCTGAATAAAGAAAAGAAAAAAAATAGTAGTATTCAGTTTGTCTTACTTAATGGTTTAGCAACGTTTTTTTCACATAATTATTTGGCATTTCTTGTTGTGCCAAGTTTCTTGCTGCATTTCACTAACTTAAAATGCCATGCTGTATTTTTCCCCCGCTGGCTGCAGGTGCGCCTCTGCAGAGAGCCACTCTTTCAAGGACAAAGAGTTAGTCGACCACTACTTTTGGTATGTCACATCTCACAACCTTGAGTTTTCTATTGTACTGGGTAGAGTATTCTGGAGATTTCCCTACAGTGGGCTACAATGGCATATGTTATGCCAAAGTTCATATGCCGTTCATGTGGTATCTCCCTAAAAAGTATTAAAAGCTATGTTGACCATCAGCTTCTGCATAGACATGAGGCAAATAGCTACTATCCATGTTGCTTTGCAGAGTGCAAACAAAAATTCACCAAATACACTGCTTTGAAAGCTCATGTCTATCGTTCCCACAACAGTCCTATTTCACAGCTGGAAGACACACAAAGGTCATTTGTATGTGATGATGTGCGTTGTAAGAAGAAATGCGTAGATTTGAAAAATCTTGTTGCACACCTCAAGGTACATTTAAAGAAGCATGAGTTAGTACATTGCCCATTTAGCAATTGTAACAAGTCGTTCAAAGTGAAGTCCTCATTTACATCCCATGTTTCAAGAACACATAAACATGAAACTGTAAATAGTAGAGTCACATACTCTGAGCCATCTGTATCCTGTCAGATTGAGCCCAATGAAACTGAAACCGGAATGGACCAAAGTGAAAATCAGTCTCAGGTTACAGAAGATATTGATATAAGGTCTTTGTACATGAGGAATCTGTGCCTGTTTTACATGCAACTCCAGGCAAAGTATCTGGTTCCGTCATCAACTATTCAAATGATTGTTGAAGAGATCAATGGCCTGAATGATATTTGTCATCAGTACACAAAAGACAACATTAAAGAGACACTTAGAGGAAATACTAATATGTCAGATGCTGAGATTGATTCAGTTTTCCAGAGTCTTCAGGAAGCGGATTTGCATGCTTCATGTAGTTCTCAGCTCTCCACTGAATATATAAGGAGGCAGTATTTTGAGAAGAACTTTGCCTATGTGCACCCAGAAAAAGTTTTTCCCAGAAAAAGTTTTTCTGGGCACCAATGAACATAGAAGAGACAGTTATGCACAATACATACCCTTGCATGACACTTTAAGAGCTATTCTAAAAGATCCTGTTGTGTGGAAAGAGTGTGTTAAGTCTCAAAATCGTCCTGTTTCTGATGGCGTCTTAAGTGATATTTCTGATGGCTCTGTCTTCAAATCCAATGAGCTGTTTCTACAAGCTGGTGACATCATCTTAAAGCTGATATTGTATCAGGATGCATTTGAAGTTGTCAACCCACTTGGGTCAGCCAGGAAAAAACATAAGCTTGTGGGAGTATACTTCACACTTGCTGACTTTGAGCCATTCCATCGTTCCTGTATTGTTAGTACTGTTGTGCAAAGAGACAGACTTTAAATCCTTTGGTCAGGACATAGTGTTTGATAGAATGTTGTCAGACCTGAAACAGCTTGAAGAACATGGACTTGTAACCACTTCTGGTCATGTGGTTCGAGCAACAATAATATCTATTGTAGGTGACAATTTGGGATCACACTGCATTGGTGGCTACACCAGAATTTCAGCACTTCCAAGTACTTCTGCAGGTATTGTGAGGTACAAAGAGACCAACTTGAGAGTGTGAGTCAGACCTTTCCTGTTCGAACATCCGATAACTACAAAGAAGCAGTGCAGTTATTGCAGGAGAGTGATGTGAATGACGTCAAAGGCATCTATTGTGACTCCATCTTTAACACACTGAAATATTTCCATGTATGTCAGCCAGGCCTTCCTCCATGCATAGGACATGACTTGTTTGAGGGAGTTGTAGCTTATGACTTGGTCATTTTCTTGCGATACTTCATAAACGTCAAGCATTGGCTCACATACTCTCAGCTGAACAGGCGAATCACACAATTTTCCTACAAGGACTCAGATTCCAGTTCATCTCCTTGTCAGGTGAATGAAAAGGCCATCAAAATAGGTGGCCAAGCAGCTGAGAACTGGTGTCTCCTTAGACTCCTGCCTGTCATTATTGGTGACAAAGTTGATCCTCGTGACCCAGTGCGGCAACTAGTGATCACTCTGAAAGAACTTGTGGAACTAGTGTGTGCACCCAAGATCACCACTGCCCAGGTAGCTTACCTCAACATTGTTGTGATTGAATATCTGGAAACAAGGCAAACAATGTTTCCTTCTGATCACCTGAAACCCAAGCACCACTATCTTCTCCATTATGCATCATTGATCCTCAAACTGGGTCCCCGAATACGGCTATGGACAATGAGATTTGAGAGTAAACACTCCTACTTCAAGAGGTGTGTGAGGAGGACACAAAACTTTAAGAATATATGCCAGTCTCTCGCAAACCAGCACCAACTCCTCCAAACAACCCTCAGCTCAAACTCCTTTTTTGCACCAGAGCTGAAGTCAAAAAATGTTACTCCATATCATGCTCACCTGTACAGTGATGCAGTGCGCAATGCAGTTGAAGCACACATGTTTACAGAACCGCATTCTGTGTCAACTGAGGTAGATTTTAAGGGCACCCTTTACAAAAAGGGATCTTTTCTTTGCCTCAAACGTGAGTCTGATGAGTCAATCAAGTTTGGTCAGATTGAGCTTGTTTTGATAGTCGATGACAAAAAGGTGTGCTTTCTGGTGACACCGCACACTTCAGTGTATTTATCAGAGTATGGACTCTATGAAGTCAAACAAGCAGCTGAGGATATGCACTGCATTAATGCAGAACACTGCTTAGATTCTTACCCATTGCCTCTTTACAATCTGAATGGGAATAATGTCATATCTCTTAAGCACAGTGTTGTTGATCAGTAAGAGTGTGATGAGGTGTTGGGGTTTACAATCAGAAGTTTTCGACTAATGTGTCAATGGGGGAAAATGACGTCTATTTAATCAAAGTCACAGTAATTGTGCTGTAATGTGTAATCCACAATCTGTTATCCACTAAACAGTAATTCATATTTTGTCCCCTCTTGCAGTCATGGCTGGATGGGTGAGTGATTTAACCTCATCCCTCAGCTTGTTTTTGAACCAAGAGGATTCTGTAGTGCGAGCAGTGGAGGTGATCAAAAACATTGGAGTCTGTTCAGCTGAGGACCTTAAGTATGTGGAGGTAGATGACCTTGCAGCAGTCCTCATGCCAATAGAGGCCAGGAAAGTTATGGCCTGCATTAAAAGTAAGTAAAGTAGTACATAGGGCCATTTGTGATTGCAACAAGATTAGGATTGACTCACTAGGCCGACGATTAAGTGAAAATTATACATGAATGATACTGACTGACATGATTATGTCCTTTTATTTAGATTTTGTGACTAGAGTGGAGGATAAATCCTCCTCAATATCTACTAGCTACATTGAAGAATCCAGCACTGAGGAATCATTCATGAGTGATGATATGCTGAGTGATGATAGCAACATTACTGTTCACTCCACACCGAAATCCACTGCTACAAGCAGTCCAGCTTTGGTCATAGCCTCACCTACTGCATCAGAGAGCAGGTTCAGAGAAGATAATAGCTGGCATTACAGCTTTGACATACCCTGGAGTAAGATGCCCTCCAGTACAAGAAAACTGTTGGATACTAGAAAGAGGCCTTCTGCAGCACAGAGAAGGGAGATTATTAAGATTGTGGCTGGTGAAATACTGAATGTCTGCAAGAAACCAGGAAAGAAACACCTTACTGAAATTTCAAGGAAGATGGTATTTCTCTACCCAAAATCCTTCCAAGATGAGATTGAGGGTCAGATTGTCGGCACTGGGTATGACTCTCTTGTAAAACAGTTCATATCTCGGCTAGATAATTGCAGACGACTCCAAGCTGCTTGTGCCCAGAAAAGGCTTCCTGAAAGTAGCAGCCCTGACGATGCAAAGAGAGTGTGCAAAGATGCATATGGCTGTATTAACTCTGAGCCAGAGCTTCCTCCTAGTGAAACAAAACAATTGCAAAAGCAAAAACAAGAAGAACTCATTAAGATGTTCAAAAACAAAGACAAAGATGCAAAAAAAATAGAAAGACTGATGGTGGACACGTTTCCCTCGCAGAGGAGAGACATACTATCAGGACTGAAACAGACGGAAGAGATTCTTAAGGAATGGCCTTTCCTCTGCCAGGAAGATGGAATGAGGCTTCATTTCAGAGAACTAACAGGTGTCCAGTTAGACGACAGCTTTGGAGAGTCCACAGCCATCAAGTTCAGAAGAATCCTGCAGTACTTTCAGTTTGTTAAAACTGAGTCATCCAGCACAGCAATAACTATTCTGAGCCAAGCCCTGGCAGGAGGTGATGAAACTAGTGCGGCTGTACTGATGCTTATTGCCCATTTCAAAGAGCAGAAAGAAAAGATGTTCCTAAATGTCGATGACACTGCCATTGCAACTGATGTCAACACCACCAAGCTACCATGGACACCCTGCATTGTGGTCTGTGGTAGGTGTGCCAAAAACAATTTTCATTTGTTCATTGAAATTGTTATTCTAACATGTTTATGTCTACAGGGGTACTGGAGTGTACTGTACACTGCAAAAAAAGTGTTTATAGCTGACAAAATCATGTTTTTTGCTCCTCTTCTCTCCTCTCACTGCTCCTTTCCTCGCTCTACTCTGCTCCTCTCCTCACTGCTCCTCTCTCCTCCCCTTCTCCTCTCTTCACTCCTAACTGTTCCTCTCTCCTTTCACTGCTCCTTTCCTCGCTCTACTCTGCTCCTCTCCTCACTGCTCCTCTCCTCACTGCTCCTCTCTCCTCCCCCTGCTCCTCTCTGCACTCCTAAGTGTTCCTCTCTCCTTTCACTGCTCCTTTCCTCGCTCTACTCTGCTCCTCTCTTCACTCCTCTCACTGATCCTCTCTTCTCTCACTGCTCCTCTCTTCTGTCACTGCTCCTCTCTCCTCTCCCTGCTCCTCTCTTCACTTCTTCCCCTGCTCCTCTCTTCTCTCACTGCTCCTCTTCACTGCTCCTCTTCACTGCTCTTCTCTCCTCCCCCTGCTCCTCTCTTCACTCCTCCCCCTGCTCCTCTCTTCTCTCACTGCTCTTCTCTCCTCACCCTGCTCCTCTCTTCACTCCTCTCACTGCTCCTGCATTCACTCCTCTCACTGCTCCTCTCTTCACTCCTCTCACTGCTCCTCTCTTCACTCCTCCCCCTGCTCCTCTCTTCTCTCACTGCTCTTCTCTCCTCACCCTGCTCCTCTCTTCACTCCTCTCACTGCTCCTGCATTCACTCCTCTCACTGCTCCTCTCTTCACTCCTCTCACTGCTCCTGCATTCACTCCTCTCACTGCTCCTCTCTTCACTCCTCTCACTGCTCCTCTCTTCACTCCTCCCCCTGCTCCTCTCTTCTCTCACTGCTCTTCTCTCCTCACCCTGCTCCTCTCTTCACTCCTCTCACTGCTCCTGCATTCACTCCTCTCACTGCTCCTCTCTTCACTCCTCTCACTGCTCCTGCATTCACTCCTCTCACTGCTCCTCTCTTCACTCCTCTCACTGCTCCTCTCTTCACTCCTCCCCCTGCTCCTCTCTTCTCTCACTGCTCTTCTCTCCTCACCCTGCTCCTCTCTTCACTCCTCTCACTGCTCCTGCATTCACTCCTCTCACTGCTCCTCTCTTCACTCCTCTCACTGCTCCTCTCTTCACTCCTCTCACTGCTCCTCTCACCGCTCCTTTCCTCGCTCCTCTCTCTTAAAGATGCTGTTCACTAGCTTTTTGATGCCAGGATTAGTGAACACTTTGAATCTCTTAGGTTAAAAGGAAAATTATTTTTCCAACAGATGCATCTTCAAAATCAACCCAGATCAGGGGACCAAAGTCAAAAGAAAAGACAAGGGACGCCAGTATGCTGTCAACCCAAGGGTGCTGAGCCTCATTTCCAATATTGCCAATTTTGAATGGACAGAGTAAAGGGGTAAGATGACTCCCTCACCAAACAAACACAATCATCAGTCAAGCAATAAATTAATACATCATTCACCCCCAAACCAGCTCCTGTGTCCTGTTAGATTTGGGAACAATAGCATACTAAGGTGCAGATTTGAATTGTGTTTTTTGATTTAGGAGTTATTGATTAATTGTTTTAATTTTTTTGTATATATTAATTAGATTTAGGATAGTTTAATGTGTTTTCATTTCAATTTGATTCTTTTTATATATTCTTGAGAATATATAAAGGACATATAAAGGATGTACTTGCATTATTATGTTATAGTATCATTAAATGACAAGATCAATATCGTTTATCGTGATTTTTTTTCTGGGATGATATATTCTCCAACAATTTGTTATTGTGACAGTCCTAGGACTAGGAAAATGAATTAAACTTTAGGTTGATTGTTCTATTGACTGACGAAAACTAACAATCACCTTAACCTACTACAAATGCAAAACATTGGACTATATGACTCCAAGATAACATAATCATGCTTTTTAATTGGTAAAATGGTAAAACACTTCCTGATATAAAACATGAGTTTGTGTAAAGAAAAGAAACCAACTATTTTAAAATGGGGATTTAATCAAAATCACATTTCTTTCTTCTCTTTCCATACAGATATGACGTCAAAGGGTTTAGAAAGGAGGTCTTCCTGGAACCCACTTTTTTATGGATGTTTCCATTAGGGCTGCCCCCTCTCTTAGTCGATTATTCGACTAATCAGTCGTTTTGGTCTAAGTCGACTACGATTTCTTTAGTCGATAAGTCATTTTTTATGCTTATTCATGCTTAATTACTCATTTCCAAGCAACTCATGAGAACATTTCTGGTGAACACGAGATTTAAAGTGGTGCTTTTGCAGGATTAATTTCAGAGAAACTCAGTTTTACAGATGGTTAATTAACTACATTTATATTGTGCTTTTCTAGTCTTAATCACCTCTCAAAGAGCACAGCTTTGTCGATTACATCAACTAATCGATTAGTCGACAAAATCATATAAGAGTTAGTCGACTAAGAATTTCTTTAGTCAAGGACAGTCCTAGTTTCCATGAGAGCTGTTTTTTTTTTATTATTTTTCTTTATTTCCCCCCTTTCCCACAAAGAGAAAAAACACACCCTATTTTTTTTTTTTGTTTTTTTTTTTTCTCTCCTTGGCCCACGAGGGATAACAACAACAAAGGTTTTTTTAATTTATCTTTTTTTCCACCAAAAAAAAAAAAAAAATTGTTCCCCCCACTCTTTTTTTTTTTTTATTCAATCTTCTTCTTAAAACACACAAAAAAAAAACCACAAAAAAACAAAAAAAAAAAAAAAATTTCCGCCCCCCCTCTTTTTTGTTTTGGTTTTTTTTTTTTTTTTTCTTATTTAAAAATTGCAGAGGGTAAAATCTTATTTCATTGTAAAACTGCACAGAGCTTTGATGTCTCTCCGTCTGTCTGTGTCATGATTCCGCTATCATGTCATGTTTATTCTTGGTCTTGCAGCGGAGTCATGGCATAGCCTTGGGTTTTGTGTGAGAAAGACATGGTTTTGTTTTGATTCTGACATGCCATGTGCTTTCTCGTGTCTCGTCAGTGTTTCCCGCCCTTTTGTCTCGTTAGCCTTTCCATTAGTGTTTCATTACCTTCACCTGCCCCTTAGTAATTATCCTGTGTTTGTTCCCCTATTTAATGCCCTCTTGTCTATTGTCTTGTGCTCGTTCGTTGTACATGTTACCTTGTACCTAAGACCTGCTATAGTTTAGTAAAGTCCAGTCTAGTCTTAGTGTTTTGTATTAGTTAGTCTTTGTCAGTGTTAGCTCTAGTCTGTTTTAATTAAGTCCTCCTTTGGTTCTTGTATGTTCTTTTACCCCATTGTGGGCTTTTGTTTTTGTTCCTGTTTTATATAATAAAATCCCCTTGTTAACCCCTTGCATCCGCTGCCTGCACTTGGGTTCTCCTTCCACGATCATAACAGAACGAACGAGCCCAACTGAACCCAGCAGGCAGAATGGACCCGGGAGACCGTGTCAAGGAGGCGCACCTCCTCTTTGGCCTCCGCCAGGGAAACTCCAGGATTTGGGACTTCGCCGACCACTTCCTGGCAACCGCCAAGCGAGGCTGCTTCTCTGAGGAGGAATTGAAGGCGATATTCAACCGCTGCCTTGCAGAGCCAATCTCCCAGTCGGAGATGAGGAGGCTGAGACCCCTGGGTTTCACAGATCTGGTCAGCTGGATTTATGATCGGGATTCGCCCAGGGTCTCAAACCATCTCAACCCCACGGCCCTCTTGGACTCGGCCCCTGGGGGTCGGGTTTTGCAAATCGGGGCCGTGTGCCTCTCCCCACCCTCTGCTGCCTTCGACTCTAGCACGGAGCTAGTCGAGCTCCCCACCGCTTCTCCGCAGCCGGCTACACCCACCGTGAGCCGGTCAAAGAAAGGGAAGCCGAGGAGGGGTGTATTGTCCAGCCCGAAGCTCCAGCCGGAGGAGAAAACCGGGACTCAGCCCAAATATTTTTTGGGGGGGGCGCCGTATGAGCAGGAGGGCCCGATCGTCTAGCGGGCCTCCTGATGTCCCAAGTCCGGTGGTCCCGTCAAGTCCGGTGGTCCCGTCAAGTCCGGTGGTCCCGTCAAGTCCGGTGGTCCCGTCAAGTCCGGTGGTCCCGTCAAGTCCGGTGGTCCCGTCAAGTCCGGTGGTCCCGTCAAGTCCGGTGGTCCCGTCAAGTCCGGTGGTCCCGTCAAGTCCGGTGGTCCCGTCAAGTCCGGTGGTCCCGTCAAGTCCGGTGGTCCCGTCAAGTCCGGTGGTCCCGGTTCAAGTCCGGTGGTCCCGGTGGTCCCGTCAAGTCCGGTGGTCCCTCCCGTCAAGTCCGGTGGTCCCCCGTCAAGTCCGGTGGTCCCGGTGGTCCCGTCAAGTCCGGTGGTCCCGGTGGTCCCAGTCCGGTGGTCCCGTCAAGTCCGGTGGTCCCGTCAAGTCCGGTGGTCCCGTCCAGTCCGGTGGTCCCGTCAAGTCCGGTGGTCCCGTCAAGTCCGGGGTCCCGTCCAGTCCGGTGGTCCCGTCAAGTCCGGTGGTCCCGTCAAGTCCGGGGTCCTTCCAGCCGGTGGTCCGTCAAGTCCTGTGTCCCTCAAGCCGGCCTTCCAGCCGGCGTCAAGTCCTGTTCCTCCCTGCCGGCCTTCCAGCCGGCGTCAAGTCCTGTTCCTCAGCCGGGGACTCCTAGAGCCCCTGGGACTTCACACTCTCGAGCGCCGCCCCCCAGGGTGTCCCCTAAGTCCCCTGGGACTCGGCGCTTCCGAGCGCCAGGGACAAAAGCTGTTCCCCCATGTCCCACACCCTTTGGACTGCCTCCCATGGACTCTTTTGTTCCCCCTCCCCCCTCCCTTGTTTGTTATTTTTATTATGTCACCCCAACCCCTTTGTAATTTATGCTTGTCTGCCGTTGATTTTGTTTTCCATGTTTTGCCTTGTCTTGTCGTTGTCCCAGTCTGCCCTGTCTTGTCAGTCTACCCCTTGATGAACACCTGGAGGTGTTCATTTAAGGGGGGCTTATGTCATGATTCCGCTATCATGTCATGTTTATTCTTGGTCTTGCAGCGGAGTCATGGCATAGCCTTGGGTTTTGTGTGAGAAAGACATGGTTTTGTTTTGATTCTGACATGCCATGTGCTTTCTCGTGTCTCGTCAGTGTTTCCCGCCCTTTTGTCTCGTTAGCCTTTCCATTAGTGTTTCATTACCTTCACCTGCCCCTTAGTAATTATCCTGTGTTTGTTCCCCTATTTAATGCCCTCTTGTCTATTGTCTTGTGCTCGTTCGTTGTACATGTTACCTTGTACCTAAGACCTGCTATAGTTTAGTAAAGTCCAGTCTAGTCTTAGTGTTTTGTATTAGTTAGTCTTTGTCAGTGTTAGCTCTAGTCTGTTTTAATTAAGTCCTCCTTTGGTTCTTGTATGTTCTTTTACCCCATTGTGGGCTTTTGTTTTTGTTCCTGTTTTATATAATAAAATCCCCTTGTTAACCCCTTGCATCCGCTGCCTGCACTTGGGTTCTCCTTCCACGATCATAACAGTCTGTCCCCCTCTCTCTCTTGAATGTAAAACCACATACAACTAATGAGATTAACCGTAAAATAAAATAAAAAATCTTAAATTGACAATATGGAGATAAACCTTTATATAACGAGCAAAACGTTTAAAAACAGGCAAATATCATAATTATTACAGTAATTTTCTGTAAAAAAATAGGAAATAACTGTAGTTTTTCATTATTGGCATAACATGTAAAATAACAGGCAGGTTGTTAATTTACAGATAATATCTGTAAATTTACTGTTTTTTATACTATTTTAAAAAAACGGAAAAACTACTGTAAAAATTTAGAGTAATTTACTGTAAAATTACATTTTTTTTTCAGTGTAGTATAATCATATACTATGTGTCAAAATGTTTGATTGATTTATGACCCTCCTGTCAAGGTCTGTCATCCTGACAGCCTGTCAGTCAGATCTTCTTTATGGCCTGTCAATCTAATTGACATTTGCTGTTTTATGACTGTTGTAGGGGTGCCTATGGCCCCCACTTTTCCTGCAGGGTTAGTCCCCCAAACCCCCAACACCTTTTCAAACCTGGCTGCTTTTTCTATCAGGACACATGCTGTGAAATGTGTTTGTGTATTAGCAAATTAGAGAGAGATAGAGGCATACATAGAGGCCTGGATAGAAGCATGGATAGGCTAACCCTTGTAATATGTTCGATTGTCACGGCGAACTTAGTTTAATTTTTTTAACATGAGATAAGACATATCCCTATGTCATTGAAAATAGTTTTTCGTAACATGGAATGAATTTGTCACGGACGGTCTTAGTTAAATTTTGTAACAAGGTGATAAGACGTGGCCCCCCCATGTCATTCAAATTAGTTTTATGGCCTGTCAATCTAAAATAGGAGGGTTTTATGGCCTGTCAATCTAAAATAGGAGGGTTTTATGGCCTGTCAATCTAAAAATTGGATGGTTTTATGGCCTGTCAATCTAAAAACGATAGTTTTATAGCCGACTTGTCTACCTAAAAACCACTTACCATCAATAAAGGTGTTTTTCACACTACCTCGTGAAAAACCTGAAGGGTGTGTCGTAATAAAGGGTTTAAATAATGGAGGTTTTTCGTAAATTTAAAGCAGATACTTACGTTGTCTTACATGCGATACAATGGCTCTAAACAGTACCGAAACGCCTAAAAATGTTGCGACCGACTAGTCTACTGATGCCTGGATGGAATCGGAAGATTTGATGGTGTTGATGGCGTGGACGGGTGTATCGGAGAGGTCGGATTTAAAATAATTAAAGCCATCGTAGCCGTTCTGATGTCGCACATTGTTAACCGAAAACTCAAGGAACTATGTCAGGGTTGTGAGGTCGACCATCCGAGCCAGAAGCGACATTCGTGTCTATTTGAACCATCACCCTATTTCTTCGAAGGATACTTTAAAGAATTATCAAACAAATTGTTCAAGGCCCAGTTTAAACACAGTATTGTTCAAGCGTTAACCACCTACGGACTAAGGCTTCACCCCCAGAGAATTCAGGGGGCCGTGGAAGCCATTCTATGTGAACTACGGAGTGAACCATTTATCGTGGGTAAACTTAATGAAGTTGCAGAGACTCTTGTGGATAAACATTGTGAGAAGGTAGTCAACGACGCGGTAGCTTGTTGGAAAGGGGCTACCGATAATCTCATTGTGTAGCTGTTGCGGAGGGATGGGGAACACATGCTTTGCAGGTTTTTTCAAAAATGAATTTAAGATGTATTACAAACGTGAATTAACTAATCTTTTGTATTGTGTGATATATGACAATGTTGATATGTGTGATGTCTTACGAGTAGATAACTTAAAGAATGAAATGATTGTTGTGCGAAAATGTTCGGACTCTTGGGTTAACGTGACACAGGCTTGTGTCAATGGTGATGATTCAGCAGCAGCGTTCATCAGAAAAGTATTAAAAGCATTGTGTGAAAACACTATTATATTTGATATTGAACATATCATAACGATGTTTACATACACAGTTGATGTTTGCATAAATCTGATATCCATAAAAAAAGATAGTAATGATGTTTCTGAAATTGTTGAAATTGTGAGGGACTACGTGCTTGATAAAGATATTTTCACATGTGTACGTTTTCTTGGCTATCTAGACAGCATATGAAATGTGTTGTTTTTACTTTTTTTATTGTTGTTGTACATTCTTAAATAAAAACCATTGTTTTTAAAATTGTATACTTTATATGTCTGTGTCTGTTGAAATTGTAGCAGTACGGTGCTCTGTCGTTAGGGATATGAAGGGGGAGTGCCTGTTAGTTGCGTCCCTTGCGTATATAAGGGTGTCGCTATGTGTGTGCGTCTCTCTCTGCGTCATTTGGGCGAGACGCCGTGTTTCCGGCGGGACGCGTGAATAAACGTCTTTACGGTAAGAGCTGTGGCGGTGACTATACTAGCATGGTTTGTCCGTGGACTTGCCTCACAGGGATTACATGATTTTATTTGCTAAAGGTTGGACAGAGGAACCTTGTGGGAGGCGGTCGATTCGATGCTTGTTTAAATACACAGCAGTTTTGGTGCCGTGTGAATCGCACTACAGGTATGTTTTAACAGTTGACTAAAATGGGATTGCTAGTGGCTGGGTTGGCCAAATTAATATTTTATTATATTCAAGGTGCGGGCCAACGTGCAAGGGACGTTACAGTGGGCTCTGGTTCATCAAAGCCTCTGTTGGAGTTTACTGTTGCTGTCTGCACTGTCATTGCTGCCTGTTCCGCGATCATCTGATTACTGAGATTAAATCTCAGGTTTAAAGTGGGACGGGATTGTTCTGGCTGTGACTGTTCTATTAAACCCGGAAGACATAAGTGTGTTTGCGCGTACACGCGCTGTACTTTGCCCCTCGTTTATCTCTTGCGTTCGCGGTGCTGAACGCGCTCCATCAGCTGAACCGACAATTACGGGCCTTTGGCGGAAAGCTTTGTGTCAATTATGTATTGGGAGTAACCAATCGGCGTCAGATCCGCCACCTAGCGGTCACCATTCCTTTCTGCAGGTTTTCTTTAAACATTATTTGATTTATTTGAGTTGATTTTCGTTGTGTGGTTTATATATTTTTCTTATTTTTGACTTGAGTTGTGCTAAGTAGCTTATATTATTCATTACATATTTTGTGTGACTCAAGTCTCTTGTTTTATTTATTTTTGTGTGTGGGCGACTAAAGGGTAGCCCTTTGGAAGGTGGTTCTTTTGTTTCTTTTGTAATTTTGTTTGCCGTTTTACCCATATTCTGCCCATCCTGGCAATTGTCGGGGTGACCGGACGCGGCACCTCTAATTGATGGGCCAAAGTGATATGGTCAACTCTTTTAAAAGTGTCTCTTAAATTGTCTCTTTTGCTTAATGTTTTGTGATAAGTGGAATTTTGTGTTTTGTTATTTACTTCTCTCTTCAGAATTGGGGCGGCCAGTTGCAGAAGATTAGCCTCTCGTCCCGATTGTGGTGGTGGGTGCTTTTGCCTGAATGCTGTGCTCACGGTGAGGTGTGGTGTGAGAGTGCAGTGAGTGTGCACGTATGATTGCTGATCCCTTTCTGCCCAGGAGTGTGAATGCCCCATTCTGAAGTGAGCGTTTGTGGATTGTTTTGTGTATAGATCATTTTCTTTGATTTATCTGTGTTGTCGTGTTAAATAAAATGATATATTTTTATTAAGGAGAAAATAAAGTTTCTATTGTTTTATACCCAACCCATGTCTGATACCTGACTCTGATATAATGAACCTCTGAGCCTTGCTCTTTGTATTCAGTGCATTTCCCCGGACAGAGGTCCCGGGGTGGCGTAGTCGGTAATTTTTCTAAATCTTTAGTGTACCTCAAATCAAAGCTGCCACAAAATGACAACATGTCAGATCTCATGAAAAAGGTTTATTACACACCGTCTAACCCGGGGTCTTTAGGTGGTAAAAACCGTTTAAAACGGGGTGTTTTAAATGAATCAGGCGTTCGACTAACTGACAAACAAATTTCAGAGTGGCTCGCAGCAGAGGATGCCTATACATTACATAAAACGGCTCCTCTAAAATACAAGAGAAACAGGGTATTTGTTTATGGTATGAATAAACAGTTTCAGGCGGACTTGGTTGATATGTCAGCATACTCCGAGGAAAACGACGGTATCAAATTTCTCTTAACATGTATAGATGTATTTAGTAAATACGCATGGACTCGCGTCTTGAAGAATAAGTCCGGATCTGAAGTCTCAAAAGCTTTTGTTTCTATACTTGCTGATAAACGCATCCCCCAAAAAGTACAGACAGACGCCGGGGGTGAGTTCTTTAACAAACAGTTTCAATCTGTTTCTAAAAAGTATAATATTCAACATTTTGCTACAGCATCGGATTTAAAAGCTAGCGTTGTTGAACGTTTTAATAGAACTCTGAAAAGCAGAATGTGGCGGTACTTAACAGCTGCTAACACACGTCGATACGTAGATGTGTTACAAGATATTACGCTGGGTTATAACACCAGTTTTCATCGAAGTATTCAAATGAGACCCGTGGATGTTAACGAAAACAACGAAGACACAGTGTTTCAAAATCTTTACGGACCTAGCAATGCTCGATGTGTTAAACCATTGTTTAATTACAAAATCGGAGATATTGTAAGAATATCCAAAGTGAGGGGTCCATTCACCAAGGTTTATGAGAAAAATTATACAGAAGAGTATTTCACGGTGAACAAGTGTGTACAACGAGACCCACCAGTTTACAAACTTTGTGATTATGACGGAGATATTATTGGTGGTAGTTTTTACGAGCCAGAGTTACAAAAAATATCTGTGAGCAAAAACAATACGTTTAAAGTAGAAAAAATCTTGGACAAGAAAAAGCAGGGTAAGAAGACCATTGTCTTGGTAAAATGGTATGGATGGCCGTCTAAATTTAATAGCTGGGTCCCCGAAAAAGAAGTGGTCGACGCACATTAGATTTAAAAAGGAGAATACATAGTAGTCTACGACATTCATTTAGAAAACAGCCATGGGTAGCGACGGATTTTGTCGTATTACCATGCAATGCATCATTGGCGGTGTATCCTGACAACACTATTTCTAATTATAGGACGTACCTAGCCAACCCATTACATGTGAAAGGTAAATGGGAAGTGGGGGTTGTTGAATTCGAATATCCTAGAACGTGGTACACGTTTAATACTGAAGATGCATTTTTTTAAATAAATGTTGGCCAACCCCCGCTCAGTGGTGGTCCTATGAAGAAGAATAAACATGATGACGATTCATTGATGCGTAATAAAATGTCTCCGATACGTTACCGTATAAAAACGGGGTATTATGATAACATTGCTTCTCTGGTTAGAGAGATAAATGAGGCCCTTACGCCGCATTCATCTTTCGGCTATGACAGTGTGAAAAACTGTGTTTCTGAATGCAAAACCTAACATATCTTTGACTTTTTACGGGAAACTAGCCAATATTTTAGGAGCGAAACCCGGGGCTCCATTAGGTGGCTCTTCATACGTACCAACGGATTTTAATATCGACAAAAACAGTGTAAAGCACACTCAGCAACAGGTGGACAAACACGGACATGCATACATATCTGCTTACTTTAATAACGACATGGATGTGACGTATGCACCGCATCAATCGGACATACACGGGGGCTTCTACACCTTGTATTTATACACAGACATTATCAATTACCAGTCAGTTGGTGATGCCTATGTACCTCTCTTAGGTACAGCTCATATAGCCAGAGAAAATAAGCATATGGTTTGTTTGCAATACGACAAAGTGCATTACGTTTCTATAAACAAAACAACCATCACAGACATTGGTATTGAAGTTAAGGACGACCAAAATACACACGTAAAGTTTTCATACGGCAAAGTTAGCGTTAAGCTTCACTTTAGACCTGTGAAACATTTCGTATAATAATGTCCTTATTCAACAATTATAATCATGATCCTGAACGCTACGTGGCTTACTATGCGAACCAGGCAGGTGGCGCTCTACCAGGGTATGCCGGCGGGGCTGTTATGTACGGAGGAGGTGTTGGGGGTCTGTTTAGAGGCCTCTTTAGAATGGCCATACCTCTGTTAAAGCGAGGTTTCAACACAGCGAAACCCCATCTTAAATCAGCTGCAAAAAACATACTTAGTGACGTTGTCAGTAACACAATGTCAAGCGCTTTTAACCATAACAAACACCCACAAGACGGTTCGGGTCTATTGGTAATGTCCCGTAAACGTTTGCTACGACCCCCAGGTGACAAGAGGAGGGGTCATTCTCAAAATAAAGCAAGACGGTCATCTAAGAAGGTCTCAGTTGGAAAACGAAAACGTAGGGTGTCGGTTAAGCGTAAAATAAGCTCAAAGAGAAATCCTAACACCATCTTCTAGATCATGGCATTGCTACACAGCATGTCAGAAGAGTGTGTTAAATCAGAATTGGATTTGTTCACGGTGCCTCTAGCTCAAACGGCAATTGAAATAAATGCCTATATTGAGATACCACCATTATCTGCAATATCAGACACAGCACCCCTGGAATTTTTTATAGCGGGCAATGGAGAAGATTATATCGATCTAAATAATACATTGTTGTTTTTGCGTCTCAAAATCACAAATCCGGACGGCACAGATATTGTAGATGGAGCACCTGTAGGTCTGATTAACTACGCAGGAGCCACCATTTTTTCACAGGTTGACGTATCACTTGGAGATAGACTTATCTCACAGAGTTCCAGCACATATCCACACCGATGTGTAATAGAGTGTCTTCTTAACTACGGAAAAGATGTTCTTCAAACAACGTTTTCCGCCGGTCTCTTTTACAAAGATACAGCCGGACATATGGACTGTACAGATCTGGGGGGAGGAAATGCGGGTCTGACAAAGAGAGCTGCGTACACTAATGCCAGCAGTGTTGTAGAATTATTAGCACCAGTTCACAATGACATATTTTTTCAGGAAAAACTTATGCTTAATGGTGTGGACATCAAAATCCGTATGACTAGGTGTAAAGACGAGTTTTGTCTGATGAGGGATGACAATATAAATTATAAAATAAATATTCAGTCTGCGTCACTTTTTGTGAAAAAAGTTACCGTGTCACCAGCAGTACGACTGGGTCTTGCTCACGCACTGCTCTCGGCAACAGCCAAATACCCTATTGAGCAAGTAATATTAAAAAATCATTCGCTGCCCGCTGGTTCTCGCGTCGTGACCCAGGAAAATGTATTTCTAGGAACCCTCCCCAAGTCTTTGGTCATAGCGATGGTTGATAACGATGCATTCACGGGGGCTATAATAAAAACCCCTTTGCTTTTAAAAATTACGATTTAGAATTCTTGGCCGTATATGTTGAGGGTCAGCAACATCCGGCCAAACCGCTACAACCTGAATACGGGACCGGTTCTGCTATACGGGAGTACTATCAACTAGCTCTGTCTTCTGGAAGACATCTGAAAAACCAAGCATTGTCTATTGACCGCGAAGAATATTTGCACGGGTACACATTATATTCATTTAATTTGACTCCTGATGAGGAGTGTTCTAGGCATGTGTCTCATCAAATCTGGAAATATCAGAGACTAGAAGCACGGTTTCGACAACCGCTCCCCCGTACGATAAACCTTGTAATCTATGCTATTTATGATTCGATTCTTGAAATTTCAAATCGCAGACAGGTCTTGATCGATTACTATTAAAATGAATACCGTACAGCTCACAGTCTTGATGGATAAAATATCATGCAACACACATTTTCTAGGTGTGCTGCCGTGTGATTATTTACCAGAAGAACGTCTGAGAACAGTACCATCTATGGTCATAATCAATACACACCCCTCAGGACTCCCCGGGGAACACTGGTTAGCCATATACATAACCAGACAGTGTGATATACTCAAACAAGCAAGTCCAGAATTATTCGTCAGACACGTGTGGGCAACATTGCATGTTCTTTCTCCGTCATATGTCCACTACTTATGATTATGAATACATGATGAGTTTGTACTCTGATGATTTAGATAAAAACGATACTATGGTGTCGTTTTTTGTGAAAAAACTAAAAACCTATAACCATTTTAATAAGAAAAATGTGTTTAAATGTATTCAATGTGTTCAGACTGGCAAAATGTATAATTGTGTACTGGAATAAAACCATAATAAATAACAAATAGTGCAAGATTCTTATTTTTGCGATGACTTATTTTTATTAACACACACACAAAATATAACATAATATTCTTGTTTGTCAAAATAAATAAAATGAAAAGATTAGAGATGCATCCATCGACAGCGTTTGTGACTAGGTGAAATGATAACATCGCCGTCAGAATGGTCGTTATCATGATGTGGGGTACCGGCTCTCGCATCTCTACCCCTCGGGGGTTGTTGCATAACTATCAGGCGATGAACCTACTTTAAAATTATCGATTACACGTTGTATATGACGGTTGGGTACCGTAGATTGCGGTATATTTAGTGCTGCAAAAGTCTCCAGAAACTCTATCCATCCTAAAGGTCGGTTTTCATCTTTGACATTGTATGGGGCTATGACATTTTTAACTAAATCCAACATATGTGATCCGGGTATGTTCCGGCCTTTATATACAAACTCCCCAGAATCAGTCCATGAAGCGATGTCTTTAGCGTTACTCATTTTATCTAAGATGTATCAAGTATTTTTCAAGCTCCTTTGCGGTATATTCTTTAATACATCATTCACTACGTTGTCGTATAACCTAGTGCTTCTTTCTCGTCGTCAGACCGATAGCACTCGTTTCACTGGTGACTCTGTGTTTGAGGCCACACATGTCCACAGCGTCCATACAACGCTGTCATTAAATTGAAGCTATCACACAGACCTCGCTCCAGCCACTCACTCGCTCTGTTTGGTTACATTACACTGTGCTCCTTAGCACTGGGAGCTCCCTCTAGAGTCCATAAAGTGCCTCTGCGCAAAAGCCATTTCAAACCCAGCCTCCAGTATTCGGGCCACGCCTCCTAATTTGCATACACTCCTCAAACCTCAAATGCCCAATCCTAAATCCTCAAACCTAAATGCCTAAATGATTAAATGGCCAATCCTCAATCCTCAAATTCCCAATCCTAAATCCCCAAATCCTCTATCCTAAATGGCTAAATGATTAAATGCCCAATCCTAAATACAAAATGCCTTATCCTAAATACCAAATTCATTTAAATTTAGACTTTTAGTTTTGGTTTAAGACTTTTAGTTTTAGATGAAGACTTTTAGTTTTAGATTTTCAGTTTACAATCTGACCCAATAATCCCTCCATAGGGTGTGGCTTTTAAAAGCATCTTTAACACGGGGAGGTTTCTATAAAGTTTAGCAGACATTTTAAATCGTCTCAATGTTTTCTTTTCTGTAGATACACTACCGGATTTGTAGAGAGTAAGTCTGTTCTGAGACGATATTGTTCAGGTGTTTTTGCTTTATAATCAATCATGAGATATCCGTAAAGTTTACCGGTTGCGTCCTGATAAGATTCCATAAAATATTTTGCACGGCCTGGATACATCTGTCTGGCTAGAACCATTACCTGCGTGGCATCTCTGGGGTTTTTAAACAATATCAAATAGTTTGTGTTCAAGCTGATGGTCCTGCTGGTTTTACCCTGACAAAATAAGTTCTGTACAATGTAAATAGCACTGAGATTTATGTGGTGTACATACTGTGTAAACACCTTTTCCACTTCATTGTTAACACTGGCTTCTTTCATTAAATCATCAATAATAAGCAGATTTGTTTTATTGACAGGAAACAAACGATCATCATTGAGAGTCTGTGGTATACCTTCAACAAATTTAATTTTATACAGCTTCAATAAATCATCATACAATGGTTACCAACATTCATAAATATATACAATATTCTCCACATTTTTAGAAATCAATGTAACAGCATTTTGCAACAACATTTTTACAAAAAAGGATTTCCCAGAGTTTGATGGTCCACTTATCACACATGAAAATGGATGTTGTAACCTGAAATCAAATGCCTCGGTGTCTAGCACACATCGATGACCAAAAACGTTGTCAGTAGCCATATGGTAGTGTAGTGTAATCACCAAGCAGAACTCTTTTATTGTAATTCACTCAAACGTTTGACTAGTGATTTGTTATGGAGTGTAAACCGCTTTTTATCCCTCACAATACCGTCCATACGGGCCAGTATGTGACGACTATCACCATCCCCCACAACATAGTGATTGACAAGTCCTATCAGAGTGTCCAATCTGATAGCCTCAGAGTTTACTGCATTAAGCGTTATACCTTTGGCTTTCATACAAACTTTCCCAGTGTTGGTGCGATAACCATATGTCTTCGGGCCTCCTGATGCATATTCGGTTATGAAGCCCCCTGACCCGATTTCATCGGTGAGATTACCTAGGTAAGGCCCCAATGGTGGCTCCCAATCACCGTCTTTGGATGTGAAAATGACACTGTCTGTGTCACAGTACAACAATCTATCGGACAACCTATCCATTAGACCATACAGCTCTAAACGAGCATTCGCTGTTGTAAATGCTCCTAAGAAAATTTTTATATCACGGGTCTGGCCACCTTTACCATCAGCATAACACCATTGAATTATCGCTACAGTGTCTGAAACAAATGAGAAATGTTTGATGTCATAGCCATTGCCAAAAATATGCTGAGCAAACTCCTCCGGGTCTGAAAGTAACTGAAAGTAAAATGAGTTCCCTCATTGAAAACCTGCCCCAAAAACTATTAAGCAATAGCTTGTTGATTGAGCGACGTGCCGGGTTGTGACTTATCTTAGCAGGGTTCAGTTGAATCCCTTCTTTTTCAAAATAGTCGTCGATGTATGATTGTTTTTTTCAGTGTCTGTTGCCACATGTTCTGGATAACCGCTGGCTTCCTGTTTGTACTTCAAAAATGTTTTAACATATTCGCAAAACAAGGTATCCGACCGCTGTGGAAAATGCCACACCTCATCTATGTTCGTCACAAAATATCCCTTCTCTACAGCTTTAAACAATTCAATACTAACCCAAGTACCGGAGATGGATCTTTCATCATCGGTGTGTCTGCAGGGGGTTGTTTGGTTTTGTTGTTCGGTGCAGGTGCGACAGAGGGGGAATATTAACTTGCCACCAAATCTCATGGCAAGCACTGGGTATAGTAGTTTACGCGGTGGTAAAACACAGCATTTCACAAGTCCGTAATAATTTTCTAGAGGTTCAAAATCCTTGAAAATGATTTGTGGGTGACCTAAAGGGTACCACTTTCTGGCTTGGCAGAACGGATACAGACTTGTGAAATCGACATATCTTATTTTCTCACCTTCTGCGACCTTATGGTACAATTTGAACGCGTTAGTACGCCCCCCAAATAAAGCGTTGCGTGGTCTCAATCTTTCAGGGTGTTTATATGTGGACATAAAAACAGTTACAGCAGGATCAGATTGTTTGGCTGTTTTCCATTCACATTCCCACATCACCTCCACCTTCAGACCATAAAATTGTTTGTCATCAACCTGTCTTCTGAGATCACCATAGGATAGTTTTGAGAGGGGGTTAGCATGTTCATGTCTGAAACATTTTTAACATCCATGGTGGAAACATCCAAAAAACTCAAAAACTGTCTTTACATCTGAATTCTCAAAATACCCATCAACAAAATATTTACCAATTGACACCTCACCGTAGTTTAAAGCATGTCGGATGTCTATGCCCCGTGTTGTTTTTACATATTCCAGCCATTCGATGGAGACATCTGAGTAGGCCTTGTTCTGATTGGTGTATGCATTGTTGTGGGTAAGAGCTAGAGTGTCTTTTGGGAGGTAATGTGTTTTGTACACAGCCATACAGCATGATGCTAATGTGGTGCACATAAACGGATCAATCCCGGTACATTGCATGAATTCATCGCGGTATTTCATACATGCCTCCCTCAGTAAAACAACGTCATTCTTGCCATACATGGCTAGTTCTTTTTTAAAATCAAACACCTTATCGGTGACTGTTGTGTACCAAGCATCGAACTGACCTCTGTCTTTATCACTCATGGTCTCGTACCCATAGAAATGCTTGTCTGGATAAGGGCCTGTATAATCTTCGTTTTCTACCCTGTTGAAATGGTGTGGGAAGTATCCCTTGTCCTCACAGGACAGGTTTAACGCGGCCGCTGTATTGGCCAGACGCATGGGTTTGAATGAGTAGCTATCAATAAAACGTTGCTTAAAGCCGTTGTCATACATTAAAATTAAACGACACCCCTGCATTGTGATTTTAAGTGTGAGCCCTACTTTTGTGAAATGTTCCAAAAGTATGAAGTTGTCAAACCCTGATGCATTATGTGCAATCCATGTGTAATTTTTATAACGCGGTTGTCTGAAACGTCTGAGGAGTCTGTCGACACAATCTGTACCCTCTGCTGTGAATTCCTCACCAGAAAAAGTGATAGCACACACAAAATTCGGAACATGTTTACCGTCTTGGTAGCGTGTTTCAAAATCATAAAATTTGTATTTCACACCAGGTTCCTTAGGGGTTATCGGTTGTATGAAACACTGATGGGCTCCATCAGCAACCAACACATCACCGCAATGGACGCAACAACTTGCTGGGCATTTGTGGGGTTTAGGATCTGTGCCGCTAATGTGATAACGTCTATTGCATTTTGGACAATGTTTGGTCACAACACACTGCGAAAACTGTTGACCAAGCGGCGGTTTCTTATGCATGTCATAACAATAGTCAGATCTGCAGTAACGAAGACAATCACCACATTGTCTTTTTTTCACAGCGTGTCTGAAACATTCAGACCCATTACAGACATCACACACATATTTACAGCTGTGATCTCTACGGCATGTGTAACCCCTGTAACATAATTCACAAACGTAAGGCGTACCTATGAAAGCTTTTAAGTTCTTAATCATAAAATAATGACCATCGTGCAGGTACAAAAACACTGTTCTGTTATGTGGTGCATCTTTTGTGTTGTACTTTTCCAACACACCAGTGTCTGACCTGTGGAAGACCACTATTTTAATATAAGATAGACGTTCAAACTTTGCTATGTCATTAAAGCCTATCATATCCTGATCCGTGTGACCAGCAGCATTCTGCAATGCTGAAGCTAATGGTATTAACTCTGTGTGTTGTTTTTGGGGGTTCAGAAAATGTGCCAGACAAATAGCAAAACACAGATTGTTTGAGATATTAACGGGGCAGAAAAGATTCATTCTGTTTCTCGCAATAACCTCGTTATGAGCTGTGTCACAGAGTTTTCTATACGCACCACCTTGTCTCCACATGGCTATAGACACTTTCAATTCCAATCTATCGTCAACGCACACGTCTGCGTTGCTCTGCATTATCTTTTCGATCTGGTATTCAAAAAGCTCTACACTGTAGTTGTTGCTAGGTGACAATAGTGTATTAACATCAGCTGTCAGACTAGCACCTCGTAAGGTGATATTAATCAAACCGCCATCACCAGCCAGCTGTCGTGAAAATTGAACTATTTCAGTCAATGCCTCATGTAAAAGACGAACATAGTCTGCCATATCGGTAGATGTTATTGAACGCAGATTCAATACTCTATGTATTTCCAAGCTGTTAAACCTCCTTCTAGGGACCACAGTATAATCACCAACACTACCACACTCTCTTACTAATTGCTGAGCTTCGCTAGGATTTAAACAAACAGAGGGTATGGTTGTTTCGTTTGTCTGAACATTTCTTACATCTCTTACAACCGGTTCATCATCAACAATATCTGCATCATCAATATCTTCATCAACATCAGGACCTACATTATTTGCACCAACAATATCTAATCCGTAACCAACTTGATGTTGATTTAAAACAGGTGCATCCAGAGCCACAATTGGTTCTGGTTGTACATCTGACATTGAACGAACGGTACTAATTAAAGCTAAAAGAGACTCGGTTGTAGTTGTCGGTCTATTATTGGGGTTACGATGTTCTATGTATTATAAGTTTATGTTTACTGTTGTTTTACTGTTAAATATAATGATATGAGTATGTCCATGCTGTGCTGGGTTTTTGTCTTGAAAACTAGTTGGCAGAAGGGTGTAACACAGCTCTGAGGAATGCAGAAGCAGGGTCTCAGATAACAAGTGTGTGAGTGTGTGTGTGTGTGTGTGCGTCAATCGCATCTTTCGGCAGGACCGGCTATTTTCAAAATGTTTTGCAGGGACCAATGGTTGGGGGAGAATGGAGTCAGATTAACATGTCCCGAGGTGATTGGTTCCAGAGGATTGAACGCCCGTCCAATGAAGGGGAGGAGCCTGAAGAGAGAATCGACGTCACATATATTATAAATATCTGTAACCCGGAAGTGTGTTTTTCGGTTGTTCGCTCATATATATGTTGAGAGGCAACCCCAGCTGGAAAGAAGCTTTTACATCTGATAATAAATTGTACTTAAACTTAAACTTATTGGGAAAAACTGTCTCTTTGACTTTTCTTAAAATTTTTGAACATGCAGGACTGAAGTTTCAAAAGTCTGTTACTATGCATCGACCTGACTGTGTAAATTAATCTCTGTAACGCGTCTGAAACCCTTTGTGGGGGGTGTGAATCACCGTCACTGTGGTATCTAAATATTTTTGCCGCTGACTCCCTTTCAGAATCATCTGACTCCTGACAACGTTTTGCGGCCATTTCACAATATTTTATTTAAAACTTTTTAAAAACACTGTTGAAATACCTCATATACATACTTTTTAAAAACAGTATCAATAAAAACAAAAACAATAAAACATTAAAACATGTGCAAAGTGATTTATATACACGGTGTTTACTCACCAGATCTGCGTCTGCCCATGTTAATGATCTCCATAAATAATTCAACACTTTGCGCTTGACCGTCCTGAATGTCTTTTAGAGCCTTACGAATCAACCGTTGTCTCGCAAGACCTTCTCTCAGCGATACTGAAGTTGCGGTGTTGACACTCCTTAACTTTTCAAAGTCCCTTCTGTCTCTCCGTCTTTCATCACGTAAACGACGCCGATCATCTCTTGCAATCCTCAATTCGGAGCTAATCAGATCCAAACGACGTAAAATCGCAGCTGCCTCAAAGACAGAAGACGGTGTTTATATAGGGTTTTTGAACAACTATAGACATACCTATTTTACTTACCAATGAGTCTCCTTCTAACGTCAGGGTTTTGCGGGGCTGTGTCGACAGACCCCCGTCTTGGTCCTATTTTGATAAAAAATAACGTGTAACAAATGCTGCGGTGTTTTTCTACGAACAATGATTTATATATAAAAAATAAAAAAATTTAGACACACGTACCTGCTGCGTGATTAAGAGCGTTTAGTTCTTCTGCAAGCCAAGAATATCTCGGATCGTTTAATGCACCTACGGTATGATACAAACTGTTAAACAGTCCCCCGACAACCGTAACAAAAACGGTCTTATCACCTTTGTTACAAAATTTAACTAAGACCGTCCGTGACAAATTCATACCATGTTACAAAAACTATTTTGAATGACATGGACCATGTCTTATCTCATGTTACAAAATTAAACTAAGACCACCCGCGACAATCGAACATATTACAAGGGTTAGCCTATCCATGCTTCTATCCATGCCTCTATGTATGCCTCTATCTCTCTCTAATTTGCTAATACACAAACACATTTCACAGCATGTGTCCTGATAGAAAAAGCAGCCAGGTTTGAAAAGGTGTTGGGGTTTGGGGGGCTAACCCTGCAGGAAAAGTGGGGGCCATAGGCACCCCTACAACAGCCATAAAACATAAATGTCAGTAAGATTGACAGGCCATAAAAGAACCATTTGAGTGACAGGCTGTCAGGATGACAGACCTTGACAGGAGGGTCATAAATCAATCAAACATTTTGACACATAGTATATGATTATACTACTGTGGTCTTCATAGTCCCTTTAATGACTATGTTTGATGGTGACTCAGCGCTACTCTTTCTACATGCTGCCTTTTCTTCTTCGTCATTGTTTGCCACTGTCCTTTCACTTGTTGTATCATCATCGTTCTGACATGCTTCCTGTCTGCTCGTTACTTGTTCTACCTGTGCAGTCAATCTCGCAAATCCTCAAACTCGGGTATGTCTGCCTCTACCACTGACTCTCTCACATTAACTTGAACTTGTTGTGTTGCTGGTGCATAGGGCGGAGGCTGCAATTTGCTCAGATCAGGATATAAGGGGGCGGAGGCTACACGACATGAGATACTGGCCCTTTCACTTCCTGACTTCCTCGTCAGTTCTTTCTCTGACTTTGCTGGCTGCACACGGTCTGTGCTATTCTTGGGACTGAGAGCAGTGGCTGTTAGCGCAATGCGTGTCCACAGCCGTAAATCTTCTCTTAGTTTTACTTCCTCATTTTTGTGTTTGTTCTTTCCTAACCACTTCACATCTTTTGCCTCTCCAACATGTTTAGTCAATTTTAAATGCGCTCTCTTTTCCATTTCTCTGACCTTTGGCGCTAATCTGATTGATATTTTATCTGGTTCCTGCCATAAATTTTCCAAACACATCTGACTCCATTTACATTCCCAAATCTTATTTTCTTTTTTATGATTTTTCGGCTCCGTTTGAGCCATCAACATATCCACTACTCTCCCCCATTGTGTAGTTACCGGGAGACACCTGTATTCCTCACATTCTCTCTCAAACTCAGACATTCTACAAACTGATATTCAGTGCACACTACACAAGCAATATATACAATTTAATTATCTTTCACTATACTTTTAAAATAATATTCAATACACAATACACTCTAAATATACACAATATACTTATCTTTTACTATCCTTTTTTTTTTTTTTTTTATAATATTCAGTACAGAATAAACTCTCAATATATACAGTTTACTCATCTTTTCACTTTTATCATGCCGTGGACTTTATACGTGCAGGTGTTTTAAAACCATTTCACAATTATCTCACTTTTATCATGCCGTGGACTTTATACCAGCAGGTGTTTTAAAAGCATTTCTCAATTATCTCACTTTTATCATGCCGTGGACTTTATACCAGCAGGTGTTTTAAAAGCATTTCACAATTATCTCACTTTTATCATGCCGTGGACTTTATACCAGCAGGTGTTTTAATAGCATTTCACAATTATCTCACTTTTATCATGCCGTGGACTTTATACCAGCAGGTGTTTTAAAAGCATTTCACAATTATCTCACTTTTATCATGCCGTGGACTTTATACCAGGAGGTGTTTTAAAAGCATTTCACAATTATCTCACTTTTATCATGCCGTGGACTTTATACCAGCAGGTGTTTTAAAAGCATTTCACAATTATCTCACTTTTATCATGCCGTGGACTTTATACCAGCAGGTGTTTTAAAAGCATTTTCCAACAATAGTTTTATCTTTTGGCGTGCTCAGGACTGGTTACCTGTAGGCGTTTCAAAAGTATTTCCCAACAATAGTTCTCTTCTTAACTATTCTGACGCGGGACTCTAACCCCGTCTTGAAATATTCAAAAACAACAATAGTTCTGATCAACAAATATCAACAATTTCTATTTTGTAATCAATGGTACGGATATACTTTTAAATTCAACACATGAATCTGGAATATTCAATCTGCAGAAGTTTGTTTAAACAGGTTTCTGCTTACCTTTTCTTATATTGTCGGCCGTGTGTTGGAATCAAAGTTATCTCGTCCCAGTTCTAGGTCAATCTCCGACTTTTACAATTCTTCTAAATGCCCCTTTTCTCCAATCACGTCGGGGTCACCATCTGTAGAACATTCAAAATATGTTCTTGCGTGTTCAAAATTGGAGGGAGGCCAGTCAAAGTAAATCTTGAAGTTTATTGATCAGAAGATTCAAAAATACAGCCGGGTTGCCTCAGACAGAATGTCTCACAGAAAACGGTTTCACAACATATTTATAGTATTTGTCGTCGAATCTCTTCTTGCTGTTGGGTGCGGTGCTGCCTGGTATTCGTCCAATCAGCTCTTAGTCCATCGTTCTCAGAGTTTCTGCAAAACATCAAATGACAACCCACACACCCCAATTCTGCCCAGCAACAACATTTTTAAGAAGTCAGTCAATGTAATGTGTGTGTGTGTACATTTTCTCCTTTTTTGGCGTTACATTTATCTCTTCAGTTGCATGCATATATTCTGAGACTTCAGCTGTAACCTGCTACTTCCTCTATTGCATGCTCTCGACACCCACACACATACCATTTCCTCTTGAAGTACACTCAATATCAGCACTTGAGTTTTGCTTGATTTCACTCTCATACTAGTTATATTTTCAAGCATTGCAAGCAAGTATTAATAAGAAAACATATCAAATGTAATAGCAATTCTAAAACACATTAAAATATTCTTCAGTTTGGGGTTAACTCGTGTGTGAGAAGACAACCCCAGCCGGAAAGAAGCTTTTACATCTGATAATAATTTTACTTAATCTTTTTGGGAAAAACTGTCTCTTCGATTTTCTTCAAATTTAGAACATGCAGGACTGAAGTGAAAAGTCTGTTACTACCAACAGTGTATGACAATACTGAAGAGTGCCAGGAAATCACACAATAATTACTATTATAAATAATAATGAAATACACTTCAGTTTTGTTGTCAAACTACTCCAACTTAAATTGTTTTTACATGAGTACTCTTACCAAAGAGCCCAATTAAAATAATAACTGAACCACATACATAAACTTTTACCAAATTTCCTTATGTTAACATCAACTCTTGATGATAAAGTAACACTTTTTAACATAATTGACTGAATGATTTCTAACTATCTAGGACTACGTTATGAAAATATATTTACAAACAAAAGAACACAAAGATGAAATGCGCTTTTCCTGTCTTATGTTTTCTCTTTTATATTGTATATGTCTAAACCAACACAATTACATTTGACAAAGATTGTTATAAACTACTGTCTTTCTCCAGTTTAACTTGTTTTAACATTAAGCTTGTAAATGCATCAATTAATATAAATGAAACTGAATAAATGCTATTATTTCGGGTTCTAATGAATTTGCTTGCAACGCCTATTCGATTTCATACTGAGAGCTGCAAGACCTCGTGTCCTTACCTCTGAGGAATCCAGGAATGGATAACAAGTCTAAATACGAGCCATCTATTGGACAGAACATGTAGATGCTGCCCGTTTGTTATTACATTATTGCTGTGTATATTTATGTATGTGTACCTGCTCATTTGTCATGTGATTTGCTGACCATTATAAACTATAAATGAGAGAGTTTCAAGATGCACAGATTGAAATAAAACATAAAAAATACCACCAATATACACACATATCAATTTAACAAAAATAAATCGCATTGCAAAACATCAAACCTGTGTAGCTGATGTAAAAGCAGACAGGTAAACGGCTGTGGCGGATGTGGATGATCCTGGGTCGGGTCAGTTTATCTTTTGTTTATTGGAATTTCAGTAAAGAATGCACAAATACATTAATTTGGGTTTAATAAACTTTATTTAACTTTCATTTAGGTTTAAGTGTACGTACCCTTTAATGTTTGGTTTTCTGAATGTTTTCTTACCAATCTCCTTGTTTGCTTAACTGTTATGGCTGAGACCGGTGAGCTGGCGTACCGTCAAAAGGGGTCCGGGCGGAAATGTCGGATGTATATTTATGGTTCCAGCCACTGATTGGGCCGCAACCATTCCGGTTTCAACCCTGGGGGACTCCATGGACTATTGCAATTATTTCTTCCTTGTTTAGAAATAGGAAGTATGTTTGTGAGTGAAGTCATTTGACTGTGTTTATTGAAGTGCTGGTGTGAGTGTTTATTGTGATGTTTTCATATTTGTTTGTTGTGTATAATGGCCATTATGTGTTATGTATTCCCCATTTGTGTAGTAATTGGTGCTGGCCACCAATATATATGTATGCGTTGGTTAGTTGTGTGGAGGTAGGAGGGTTGGTCTACATGAGAACAGGTCCTGTAGTCCCTAGACCTCTGTAATTGTTTGAGAGGCATATGCAGTGACTCATGTTTATTGATCAATGATTTTTGTCTTTCTTTTTTTCTTGTTAATATTTTGGTTTACCTCAGTTGGGCTAACATTGGTTTCACTTTGATAACCCCCATGCTGTGGAAAATAAACCCCTAAACATTTGTAGAAGCCTGCTGTCCCCGTGTCCTTCCTTTATTGGTCACGTCCATCACAATTGGTGGCAGCGGTGGGATGTGCCAGTAGGGGGCAGCAGTGAGTATTTTTTTTTTTTGGTTCCCTTGCCTATTTTTTTTTTTTTCTCCGTCAAAATGGGACCGAAGAGAGCTGTAAAGAGTGATGAGATGGCGGCATCAGCTACAGGAGGAGATGATGCAGAGGATATGCCAGTTGCAAGTGACTTGCGGAGTATTACAGTAGAAGAGTTACGGGACATGTTCGGTGCACATATGAAATTACAACAAGAAAGAGATAAACGTCTTGACCAGGAGACAGCGCGGCAGGAGAATAGATGGAAGGCTCTTCAACATCAGTTCACTCTTCTTCAAGAGGAGGTACATACGAGAACGGCCACAACTTCTGTTCATCCTTCAGGGCTTCAATATACCCCTTCGGATCCAGGGAGTGCGCATGTAGATGCACGGGGGTCACCGTCTATCGGGGACCGAGACGTAGAACAACCAAGGGCTATGACAGAGCCGCGTCTGCAGCCGCTTAATGAGGACGATGATGTGGAACATTTTCTTACTACTTTTGAGCGGATAGCCACAGCATGCCGATGGCCGAGAGTTGACTGGGCTGTGAGATTGGTTCCGTTGCTTGCTGGCAAAGCTCGTAGTGCTTATGTGAACATGGATATTAATGAATCTCTTGTCTATGAGGAAGTGAAAGCGGCAGTATTAAAGAAATACGATATTAATCCAGAAACCTATCGTTTGAGATTTCGGGCCACAGATGTAAGAGCTGATGAGACCCCTAAGGAGCTCTATGTGCGGCTTAAAGACACTTTTAACAAGTGGGTTCAGCCATCGAATCGGAGTAAGGAGGAAGTAGCGGAAGTGATTATAATGGAACAATATCTTCGGGTGCTGGCTCCAGAACTTCAAACATGGGTAAAAGAGCATAACCCTGATTCAGCAGCAAAGGCTGCAGAGCTTGCAGATGTGTTTGTTGCTGCACGAAGACGAGGTCAGCCCTGGTCTTACAATCAGTGGAAAGCATTCAAAGAACCCAATAGACCCAGTAAGAGAGCTGTATCACCCCCAAAGACAAGTATGACCGGAGGTAAGTTTGTGGGTGATAATGGAAGGCTTGGTGGGAGAATGAGTAATAATATTAGAATGTTAGTGTGTTATCAATGTGGACAAGAGGGGCATACTAAGCCTAGGTGCCCTAATAGACCTTCTACACATGCGAATTTGTGCGGAATACCTAGACCTGATGACCCTAGTGGTGTAGCGAAGATTTCATTACATCATGTGACTGTGTGTTTGAATGGACAGGAAGTAAGTGCTATGGTAGACACAGGTAGTATGCAGACCTTGGTGAAAGCAGAGTTAGTTCCTGTCCATTTGTGGAATCTTAAATCGCCAGTGGCAATTAAATGTGTGCATGGTGACGAAAGGTACTATCCTACAGCTGAGGTTTATGTAAAGGTTTTGGGACAGTCGTTTCTGCTGGAAGTAGGCCTGTCATCTGAATTGCCATACCCTTTGGTGCTGGGGCAAGATCTGCCTGTTTTGTTTGATATCCTTCCTTCGCAGGGTTGCAATATGGCTATAACCCGCGCTATGTCCAAGAGTAGCGAGGAGGGGGTAGGATTACTAAGAACTTTACCTTTTTTCGAGACGGAACTGGAAGCAGAGCCAGGAAAGACGCGGAAGTCCAGGAGTCAGAGAAAGGGTGAAAAGTTTCGATATGTAGTGGGGTGTAAAGGGGAACCTTGCCCTGACAACGCCTTGGGTTATAACATACCTCGAGACATAGTTCAATTGCAGAAAAATGACAGTGTAATCGGTCCCCTGTACAAGTTAGTGGAGGAGAGATCACTAGCAGGGCAGACGGAAGTGGAAGGGAGTCAAGGAGTCTTCTCCCTTCACAAGGAGGTCTTATTTCGTAACCAGGGCCCTGAGTTGCAGTTGGTGGTCCCCAGGGAGGGTAGAGAATTAGTTCTCTCTTTGGGTCATTCGGTACCCTGGGCCGGCCATTTAGGTAAACATAAGACCACAGCACGAATCCTACGTCACTTTTACTGGCCGGGTATGAGGAAGGACATAGCCAGGTACTGTAAAACTTGTCCACAGTGTCAACAGACGTCTCTAAGGGTACCTCTTAGGGCACCTCTTAAGCCTCTTCCCATAATTGGGGTACCTTTTGATCAGCTGGGTATGGATATTGTTGGGCCACTAGAGAAGACTAAGACCGGTAACCGCTATATGTTGGTTGTTACAGATTACGCCACTAAATATCCTGAAGTCTTTCCCCTCAAATCAATCAAGGCTAGAGTGGTAGCTTCATCCATTATAGAACTGTTTTCTAGAGTAGGTTTTCCTAAAAACATAGTTACAGATCAAGGCTCTAACTTTATGTCAGAACTCCTAAAACAGGTGTATAAACTGTTGGGTATAAAGGGGATACGGACCACCCCTTATCACCCACAAACTGACGGGTTAACAGAACGCTTCAATCAAACCCTAAAACAAATGCTACGTAAGTTTGTGGCAGATAAGAGTGACGACTGGGACCAGTGGCTCCCGTATCTGCTTTTTGCCTACAGGGAAGTGCCCCAGGCCTCAACTGGATTTTCCCCGTTTGAATTGCTGTACGGAAGAGAGGTGCGGGGACCGCTGATGCTGTTGAAGGACATGTGGAAAGGGGAACAAGACTCTGTAAGTCCCACTCATGTTCTTGACTACGTGGTTCAGATGCGTGAGAAGCTGGAGGCCATGAGTAAATTGGCTCAGGAACATATGGCTGAGGCGCAAAAACGGCAAAGGACATGGTATGACCAGAAAGTCAGGACAAGGAGCTTTGAGCCAGGCACTCAGGTATTGGTGATGTTGCCCACTGATGCGAGTAAGCTGACTGCCAAATGGCAGGGTCCTTTTGAAGTACTGAGGAAGCTGGGGCCTGTTACATATGAAGTTGCCACTCCGGGTCAGAGACGTTCGAAATGGACTTTGCATGTGAACTTGCTTAAAGAGTGGTTTGCCAGACCAAGGGATTCGTCGGGGACATACCTGATTCGGAAGGTAGAGGATGAGGAAGAGGTGGAGGCCCAGTATCTACCAGTTTCAGCCCCTTCCAGTCTATCACTGAGTCATCTGTCTCAAGGGCAACAGTTTGAGATTCAGAGATTGTGTTACCACCAAGTTTTTCAAAAAAGACCAGGACACACCAACTTAGTTGAGCATGACATAGTACTTCGAGAAGGAGCTTGTCCAAAACGTATGAGCTATAGAATACCTGAGCGGCTATTGGAAGCTTTGCGCAAGGAGCTGGATGAAATGCTAGCCATGAACATTGTAGAACCATCAAAAAGTGAATGGTGTAGTCCAGTTGTGTTGGTACCCAAAAAGGATGGGAGCCTACGGTTCTGCATTGACTTTAGATATCTTAACTCGGTGTCCAAGTTTGATTCTTATCCGGCTCCCAGGATTGAGGACCTCATTGACCGTTTGGGTAAAGCCAATTATTTAACTACTATTGATTTGGCTAAAGGTTATTGGCAAGTTCCGTTGAGTACAAGATCTCGGGAACTGACAGCATTCCGGACCCCTTGGGGTCTCTATCATTTCTGTAAGATGCCGTTTGGCCTTCATGGAGCTGCGGCAACATTCCAGCGGCTCATCGATCAGGTACTTTCAGGATTGTCTGATTTTACAGCAGCATATTTAGACGATATTGTCATTTACAGCTCGACCTGGGAGGAGCACTTACAACATTTTGAAACTGTTATTAACCATATTAGAGCGGCGGGGCTCACCATCAATCCTTCCAAATGTTCCATTGCAATGGCAGAAACGGAGTACTTGGGCTATGTGATCGGCCGTGGGGTTATTAAACCTCAGGTTCAAAGGATCCAGGCAATAGAGAATTGCCCCATACCCCAGACAAAGACGCAGATAAGATCCTTTCTGGGAATGGCAAATTGGTACAGAAGGTTTGTGCCCAACTTTTCTGTGAGGACAGCAGTCCTTACTGACTTAACGCGAAAGAACTGTCCGAACCAGATCCTGTGGACTGAGGAGACGGAGCGGGCTTTTCAGGATATTAAGAGTGCTCTATGTCAGGGTCCAGTCTTACGTTGTCCTGATTTTGATAAACCCTTTATACTGCAAACTGATGCCTCAGGTAGGGGAGTAGGAGCGGTGCTTCTCCAGGGGACTCCAGAAGATCGACATCCTGTAGCATATATCAGTCGCAAGTTGTTCCCCAGGGAGGTTCGATACTCCACTGTGGAAAAGGAATGTTTGGGAGTAAAATGGGCCCTTGATACCCTCCGGTACTATCTGCTTGGACGTGAGTTTCTGCTGGAAACGGACCATAGAGCCCTACAATGGATGCATCGTATGAAAGATTCGAACGCCAGAATTACCCGCTGGTATTTGTCGATCCAGCCATATCGATTTTCCATCCAGCATATCCCAGGGCGGGATAATGTGATGGCTGACTTCCTTTCACGCCTGCCGGCATGAAACTAGAAGTGGGGGAGTGTGTGGCGGATGTGGATGATCCTGGGTCGGGTCAGTTTATCTTTTGTTTATTGGAATTTCAGTAAAGAATGCACAAATACATTAATTTGGGTTTAATAAACTTTATTTAACTTTCATTTAGGTTTAAGTGTACGTACCCTTTAATGTTTGGTTTTCTGAATGTTTTCTTACCAATCTCCTTGTTTGCTTAACTGTTATGGCTGAGACCGGTGAGCTGGCGTACCGTCAAAAGGGGTCCGGGCGGAAATGTCGGATGTATATTTATGGTTCCAGCCACTGATTGGGCCGCAACCATTCCGGTTTCAACCCTGGGGGACTCCATGGACTATTGCAATTATTTCTTCCTTGTTTAGAAATAGGAAGTATGTTTGTGAGTGAAGTCATTTGACTGTGTTTATTGAAGTGCTGGTGTGAGTGTTTATTGTGATGTTTTCATATTTGTTTGTTGTGTATAATGGCCATTATGTGTTATGTATTCCCCATTTGTGTAGTAATTGGTGCTGGCCACCAATATATATGTATGCGTTGGTTAGTTGTGTGGAGGTAGGAGGGTTGGTCTACATGAGAACAGGTCCTGTAGTCCCTAGACCTCTGTAATTGTTTGAGAGGCATATGCAGTGACTCATGTTTATTGATCAATGATTTTTGTCTTTCTTTTTTTCTTGTTAATATTTTGGTTTACCTCAGTTGGGCTAACATTGGTTTCACTTTGATAACCCCCATGCTGTGGAAAATAAACCCCTAAACATTTGTAGAAGCCTGCTGTCCCTGTGTCCTTCCTTTATTGGTCACGTCCATCACAACGGCTCAGATCATATTTAAAAATATCTAATTCCATATGTTTTCCATATGTTCACACCATAATGTAATAAACAGATCTGCGTCATATATGAACAAAAGAAAATCTGACTTAAGTGACAGTGTGAATGTAGTTTATGTGACTTATTTAGTTCCCTTTCGAGAGCGGAGAACCGCATATGAAACTCCTCCTCTTTTTCACTTTTCCTGAAGTCCTATAGGATAACGGTAGTAAAAAAACTTGCCAATTGTCGCAAGACATTCACAGAATGCAAATACTGACGAATCTAGACAGTATAAATACAGTGCATGTGACGACAATTACGCAGAATCTTCTTTTTCACGCTGCCATCGTTGAAGACGGATGCATTCTGCGAGTCTGATTGCGCGCACTGTGTAGACCTGCCGGCACGTGTCTTGAGGACTCGCTCGTGGACTCATAGGGTCGAGGCTCACCGCCGCCAACGAGCCGCTGGTGAGTCCACCCCTTCCAGTCCTCTACGTGGACGAGAGCCTTCGTCCCCCGCCTTCCATCGCGGACGCTGTTTCCTTCGGCACCGAGGAGGACTATGACTCCATGTCAATCTCTGCTCCGGACAAGGACTGGCCAGGATTGGAGCGGGATCGTCCCGATCCAGAGAGCCCCCCGAACGTCCACAAGGAGTTCGTAAAGGTTCTCGAGAAGGCCGTAAGCGAGCTCGACATCACCTGGGATTCACCTGAGGAGCCGGCAAAAAGTAGGCTCGACTCCTGGTACTTTCAGGCGAGCCGCCGCCAGACCACGTCGAAGAGGAGTGCGCTGTTTTTCCCAGACGTCCACGAGCACGTGGTGAAATCCTGGTCTGCACCTCAGTCGGTGCGCGTTCACGCTGCTGCGCCGGCCATGTTCGCCCACGTGGTCGGGGCTGAAGCCAACGGTTACGTGCGCATGCCACCCGTCGAGGAGACCATCGCTGCTCATATGTGCCCTTCCACCACCTCGTTGGGCTCAGACCCAGGCCTGCCTTCGAAACCGTGCAGGTTTACCACCCATCTCGCCGGTAAAGCCTACGCGACCGCAGGCGAAGCCGCCTCCGCTTTGCATTCAATGGCGGTGCTGCAGGTGTTCCAGGCTAAGATCCTTCAGTCGCTGGATAGCGGCAGCTTAGAGGCGGACGCCACGAACGATCTGAGGGAGGCGGACGCCACGAAGGATCTGAGGGCGGCGACCGACTTCACTCTGATGGCTACAAAGGGCACCGCACAAGCTATCGGCAAGTCTATGGGGTTTATGGTGGTCATCTGTGGCTTACGTTGGCGGATCTAAAGGACGCTGATCGTAAGTCCCTTATCAACGCACCGATCACTCCCTCCGGCCTCTTTGGTGACGTTGTGGAGTCGGTAGTAGAGCGTTTTGGTGAGGCACAAAAGCGCGCCAAGGCCATGAGTCACGTGCTGCCTCGACGATCTTATCAACCGTCTCCCAGAGCCTGCTCTTCATCCGCGCCTCACTCCTCGCAGAGACCCGCCAAGCAGCACTCGGCTCCCGCACCGGCTAGTCGAGGTCGCGAGCCGGACGTCCGTCCTAAACAATGGTCGGGCCCAGATAAGAAGAGGTACGGGCCGAAGAGAGGTCCGCGCTACGACGGCGGAGGCGTCATCGACTGCCAAGCCGTCGTCCTGACGGACCTGGGAAGAGGAGGAGAGAATCCATGAACGTCCCGGCGGCCCCCAAACGCCGCTGTTTGCAACAGTTTTCCCCCGCGGTTGCGGGCGATTCTTGCAATGTTGTAAGTGTTGTTTGTGTGAATGCAATAAAAACACATACTTGTTCACAAGAGGATCTATTTCCCCCTCACCCACACAATGCTGCGTCCCTTGCCCTACCATGGTGCAGCGTGAAGCCGCAGTTAGTCGGACGCTCCAGTGGACGAGAGACCGCTGGATTCTCACGTGGGAGCTATTTTCCCGCCAGTGCATTTAGCCTCGCTGGGCCAGCGCGCTCTCCCTAAACGTCCGCTGACGGTAACCCCCGAACAGATTCGGCTGTTATGTCCGTTTCTGGACGCGTGGAAGGCCATAGCAGGCATGTCTCTTTGGCTACTAAACGTGATAGAACACAGGTACTCCCTGCAGTTCAGACGCAGACCTCCCCGCTTCAGTGGTGTGGTTCCGTCGCTTAAGTCAGCGCAAAACCCGCCTGTTTTGAGGCAGGAAATCTGCAGCCTGCTCGCAAGCGTGTCCCCCCGAACACGGGGGAAAGCGGGTATTACAGCCGGTATTTTGTAGTGCCCAAGAGAGATGGTGGTCTGCGTTCGATTCTAGACTTGAGACCCGGCAACCGAGCGCTTCACAAGCGAGCGTTCAGAATGACAACTCTAAAACAGATCCTCGCACAAGTGAGTCCCTGGGACTGGTTTGTATCCATAGATCTGAAGGATGCGTACTTTCATGTTCAGATAGCCAAACGCCACCGAAGGTTCCTGCGATTCGCATTCGAGGATTTAGCGTACCAATTTGCTGTCCTCCCATTGAATATCATTTTAACTTCACAATTAAACTCAGCTTGCCAGGCTTCACATCTCACGCATCGATAACACACTTTGATGTCTGTAGCAGACACTTCCGGGACAACTGTAATGACATCATTTTCAGCTGCTTGAAACCAAACTGTGCTATGAACTTCTTGAATTTCACTGAAGAGAGATGTCGTCAAAAAAAAGCCACATTGGATATTCTGTACAAATGACCTTACATGAGTACACCCACTTGTGCCTCCCACAGATGCTTTTTTATATTTCCTGTTGCGTCCTGTATGTAGCAAATTTGCAACTCGCTAGGCACACCCCTGACATCAACAGTCTTTGTATGCACAAGTATAAAACAAATGTAAATATTAAAAACCCTTATGAATGAATTATGACACGTATCCATTCACTCACTACACAGTTTCTGAAAGATCTACTGAAAGATTTGTAAAAGTTCCAAAAGCACTGATATGTAGCACTAGGGCGATATTCATAACTCCTGGTGACATGTTGACATTTTGTTAAAACAAGTTAATAAAAAAAACATTAAATAAATTACAAATCATTACTTTAGACAACTTTTCAATTGTGGCAAATAACACGAATTGATTGACAACGCGTCACTATAACACCAAAACCTACGAAAGAGTTCGCTAATAACTTCAAATGTACATCAAAATCTTTCGTGTATTCACAAAACTATTAAAAATGCTTAGATAACATTACTTGTATTTTTTTTAAATGACTCATTCCCTTCGTATGAATAAACGATTCATAGACTACAACGCTGAAGCACAGTCTTACATTTTGTTTGGGGGCCAACAAACAGATCTGTGCCACAGTCTTCTTTGAGTTTTGTGGAGGTTCTTTGAACGTGAACTCCACATCTGACGTGACCGTGATGTCCTTGTTCTTTCCACACTGGATATTGAACTCCTCACCCGCAGAGCCTATTAAACACAACAATATAGACACACTTCAACTGCCTACTTAAATACTACTGAAAAACATTACCAACACTCACTGACACATGTCTTCATTTTAAGCAGCTTGACGGGACTCTTGTTCTTCTCTGACTGCAGAAACGTGCTTTGCTTCTCCGGTGAAAACACTACAACGCGGTGATTTCGATCTCAACCGGTTTGAAACACTGCGTTAAAATACTTGTTCCGAGACCTAATACCCCCCCCCCCCCCCACACATAATATTTTTTTTTTTCTCACAACACAAAAAAAAAAAAAAAAAAAAAAAAAAAAAAAAAAAAAAAATAAAATAATAAAAACCAAAAAAAAAAAAAAAAAAAATAAGAAAAAATATATGAAAAAAAAAAAATTTTTAAAAAAAAAAACTCCCCCCCAACAAAGATACAAAAAAAAACAAAAAAAATAAAAAAAAAAAAAATATATAAAAAAAAAAAAAAAAATATACAGTGGGTGTTTTTCCCCTTCCAAAAAAAAAAAAAATCTTTTTTATTTTTTTTTTTATTAAAAAAAAACTAAATTATCAACCAAAAAACTTATTTTACTCACTTAAAAATCAATGTATTATTATATAATGTTTTTTTCTGGAATTTGTTTGTTGATATTCTGTCTCTATCAGTTAAAATAAACCTCCCACAAAATACAGACCCTTCATTTGTTTTCAGAGCCGGACAGTAACGGAGTACATTTACTCGAGTACAGTACTTAAAATTTTGAGGGATCTGTACTTTACTCAAGTATAATTTTTGGGGAGTACTCATGACTTTACTCAAGTAGAGGCAAATATTGTACATTTCTATCCATAACCGTAAGTACCCGTTACTTCCAAAAACCCTCAATATTTTGTTTCCCTCTCAAACGTGATCTGCGTCCGCGAGGGCCAGACGGAATCTGCGTCCGCGAGTATCCGCAGATATTTCCGTGGAATAGTACCATGTATTTGATTGAGTACGCATCAAGTATCTGCTGTTTAGTGTTGCAATCTGATGATTTTATGGCTTGATCGATTCCAAAGACATCCACAGTCTACTTCTCAAGCGAATCTTATAGATCGTGATCGTTTCTAAAGTAGGCTACAGAACAAGCGAATTTGACCTCACGCAAAGCAAAAGTAAAAACCACTTATAAAGCAGCCTGTCTATATAAATGTCCACACGATATGGTTGTCGTGTTCGTATTGCATCACGTGTTTTTGTTGATAAAAGCAAGCTTAGCCTACACATTATACTTTAAGAAGCGCTGTGTAAAGATGCAGCAACCTCACACACAACAATGCAATGAGCGAACAAGTTTGTTAAAGCGCTTATGTTTTTTCCACATGAATTCCTTTCTTCTTCATCTCATGTGCTGAAACAGTATCACTGAAAGATCCATTAAAGAAGACAAAAACACGACTGAGATTGTCATAGTGTAAGCTGTGAACAGTGCACAGTTTACATGTATGATCATCATTAAAAAAATGTAATTCTGCATATTATAAATAAACAAGTAGGTCTATATTCAATAATGGTGTTTATAAAACATGTTCATAACGTTTTTATTTAGCTTTAATTTCCATTGTGACAGCTGATTTGTAAATGCTTTTATTTTGTAAAGTTTAAAGCCCCATTCTCTCAAATCTTTTAACACATTTAAAAAAATTAATAATTTATAACACATTTCAAACAGTTTAAAACTATTCTGCAGAATTCCGCAGATTAAGAAAAACATTCTGCGCATAATTAACAAAAGAAGTCCGCAGATTCCGTCTGGCTGTGCTAGCAGCAATCACCTTCAGCTTTCCGCCAAAGTCAACTCCATGGTCAGATTTGGATAAGAAGACGAAACAATGGATGAAGACGCAGCAGCTCCATCCCGGGAATGTGCCAACCCATGTCCCCAGCTCGCCAGACTATTTCAATTATCTGAACAAGTAAATTATAGTTTTCTCTTCAAGTGTTTGCTGTGTTCCAACCAGAATTTTATCAGCGCCTACAAAAATGTCTCCTTCAATTTGCGGAAGCATGTCAAGATACGCACATTGAAATAAACTTCCTTACATTTCTTTACATTTAACAGTTCAGCTGGCCTAGACAGGATTACAATAGTGTTTGTTGAACTGACTCCAGCTTCGATGTTTGACCACTGTTTATGATTTAACTCAGGGGTGTCAAACTCATTTTAGGGTAAGGGCCGGATGGAGAGAAAAGTGACAATGTGCGGGCCGAATCACCTTTTTAAAACCATATTGCACCAAATTACAAATGAATTAGCAAAAAAACTAGAAAGACATACTGTTCTGTAAAAGGTGCATTTAAAAAACTTCCTGGGAACGGTTCAATACCACTCTTATTCCTCTTTGAAAAAACTATTTTGTTTAGGTAAAGGCAATCAAAACCCTTTCCTTTGAATATGAATATTTTTTGTCAGATAGTTTTTAAACTAGTAATGACAAAAATGCAACAGACTCTTTTTGTGTACAGACGGTCACATTAAATATGAACCATACAAGCTATACAATATAATTCACTTATAGGAAAAACTGCCTTAACATATTTAACAATTAGTACAGTAGTACAACTTCACTTTGGATATGAACATTAAATATATACTAGAAATTTCCTTTAACAACAAAAGATCTAGATCGCATCTGCATTATGATTTTAATTCCTGACATCTCTTTTCTTCAACCACATCAATCTCATGATGTCATTTAGCTGTCTGTTTGTGAGTCGAGAGCGCAGGTTGGACTTGTTAATGTTCATTACCGATTCTTGATGAATTCTCCCTCTGAAAACGCCTTTGATCCCGCAACGATTTCGTTGGCAATCAAATAGCTTTACAGCTTCATCAGTCCATGTTGTTTTTGTGAACATTGACTGCTTTTTTCCGAGGCTAAAGTTAAATTATTGACTTTTCGAAGCTGTCCAGTGTATTTATCAAATTTCTATCTGTATCTCATAGTGCCGTTTAATATTGTACTCGTTTTGCACAGCCACGGCTTGTGAGCAGATTAAACATACCGGCCTACCGTTGAACTCACAGAAGAAATACATCTCCTTCCGTCAGTTTTCTTTATTTGGACATTTTAAAATCACTAGTCCTTGCCGCACAACTTAGCCGACTTTGTTTTCGAAATGTAGGCGGCGCTTTAGAATGCGCATGCTTGTTAGGGGTTCCGGTAGAAGCCCAATTAAATGATCAATGATAAAATAAAAAATGTAATAAAACAAAACATAATATGGCAGCGAAAACCTGATTGTATTAATAAACTTTATTTAATAAATAGTTAAAATAATAATAAACTTTTATTTCATATTTGTATTATTTTTCAAATCTTCCCTCGGGCCGTATTGGACGCCTTATCGGGCCGGATACGGCCCGCGGGCCGTATGTTTGACACCCCTGATTTAACTGGTTTGCAGTGACATTCATTTCTTAATTTATGCCAGGAGTGCAAAATAATTAATCTATAACGTTCCTTATTTTGAATAGAAATCATCACTCATAAAACATTCATTCTCATCTTCTCAATGGTGCACATATTTGAAGAAATAAATATAAATTATAACATGTTAGAAAATATGTTATACAGAATAACATTTCTATTCATTTGACTTTCAATTAGTTTTACATTCTCCAAGGTATCAACATTAATATTTTTCATGACACCTTGTAGGACGTTTCTGTAAATAAATTTAAGCACCGTGGCAGTAGTAATGCAATATTTAGAAAATGTACTCTTGTACTCTTGTTACTTTAGTACGTTTACTTAAGTAGACATCTGACTGTAGTACTTTTACTTGTACTTGAGTAAAATTTAGCAAGGGGTATCTGTACTTTTACTCAAGTAATGAAGCTGTGTACTCTGTCCGCCTCTGTTTGTTTTACAAGCTGGCAAATGTGTCACGGATGGTAATCCGCTGTCTCATATCGCTAATTGTTTCATGTGGGCGTTACCGCAGCTGCAAGAGATCTGTCAGCCTATGTATTGCCCTGTCTTTCGTCTCATGTTGTCAGATCGTTGTTGGAGCTCTCCTGTGTTGTTTCCTGATCTTCCCTAAGTTGTTTCCTGTTCTCCTGAAGTCAAAGGTCCAGTTCTTCGTGTCAATTACCTGTTTCCAGTCTATTTTGGAGTCGCACCACTTCCACTCTTCACTCCGGGAACTCCACATGATTCAAGACACCCCATCACTGATTGCCCAACGAGGTCCCTGTGTCACGACTCTCCGACTGGCTGCAACATCTGACATTTATATTATTTCTCGATAAAGAGATTATTATTTATTGGATTTTGCATCCGCTTCTTTTTCTGTATCAAAATGTCCATAACTAGCAGGTATCAAATACATATTTCTCCACTGTATCTACTGACTCTTTTGATGAAATTAACATGCATTACAGTTCATCCAAATCCACAGTTTTTGATTTCTTATTTTACCTTTTAAACTTTTTTTAGCATCCTCTCAAACAACACCTGAAGGACTCATGAAAAGCAAGCAAACATTAAGAATTTGAATGCATTTGATATTGTTTTTTTGTCAGACTACCTTTGACTAAATCAAACACTTGATGAAGTTTTAACAGAGGTGCGTCAGTTGTGGGCATTCAGGACCGAAATGCTGTGCTGTAAATTCAGCCTAAAAGGGAAAAAGGTGTTTCCGGACCTTCCCATTATGGGTCTAATCACAGGTGAGAAAATCATTATTAACAAACCACTATTAATGACAAAACGTTATTTAAGTAAATACACAAATCTCTTCATAAATCCTCGGTTTCAAATTGTATACAACATTATTATTAGTAGTAGAACGCCATTACCTCTAGTTTTAATTATTTATACTTCATAATTGTTCTTCCAGCTTTTCATGTCAGGTATGTGCACAGTATGTACCAAGTGCTAAAAAAAAATCTAAATTCCTTGTGTTTGCACACACTTGGCCAATAAAGTGAATTCTGATAATTTAAATCTTTAGGCGTTTGGCAGATGCTTTTATCCAAAGCGACTTACATTGCATTATCCTTTACATTTATACATGGGTATCTGCAATCCCCTGGGATCCAACACACAACTCTGAGTTGTTAACGCGATGCTCTTACCACTGAGCTACATGAAAGCTTTCAACAGCTGTACATCATCGCCGTTGTGTTTTCAGTCAGAACTCATTTCACACAGCAGGGTTTTGAGTCAAAGAGTCCGAGAGGTGCAGATATTTCACTGGCATTGGTGCTTCGTCAACACATCCATCAAACATTTTCCCTTGATTTATAGAAATTGGCGCCAGGTGTGAGAGGTGGCAGATTTGCAATGTACGCTTTGATAAGACTGATTCTCCATTGATGATGTTAATTATGTGTTACCCAAACATCTCATTAGAGATATAAGTTACAGCCCTTAAGATGCGAGGGAAAGACATTCGGATTATCTCCTACACATTCGAAATGAAACCCCCATGTTCTCTTCGTTCCTCGTCTCCGCGTGGGGCATTGTCGTTCAAGATGGATCATTCAGTTAACAGGGTCACGGCCTGAATGATGAAGAGGCAAGGGAAACGAGAAGCAACCTTTCTATTGCTAACGCCATCTACAGGAAAAATACCCATAGTTCTCCTTTGTCTGCCACACCCATTTCAGTTTGTCAAACAATTTTGGCGCCCCCCCGCTTAATAAAAAAAGTGTGCCGGACATCATCATGTATGCGCTTGAAATAATAAAGGTTTATTTTAGAAGTATATCAGACAGCTATTGTAAGCCTATGGTATATGTACACAAATATATACATATTATTAACAATGTTAACAAATCATAAAAAGTTACAAACAGAATAAACAGTTAAAACTAGTCTATCACCAGTTCTCAATGCCCAATATAGTAAACATTCGGAAGCGCTCTTTAGTTTCTACTAAATTGTAACATGGCGTGCCTTTTCACTTGCCCAATTATCTAGTATTGCATCGAATGAAATGGTTCATGCCACACTGTTTTCAAATGAAATGACTGCTAATTGGGTTAAGCGATCATTACTCATGTTGGAACGTATGTCTATATCAGCTTTAGCTTGCTGAATGATCTCTCCCCAGAGGCAACTGTCAAAGGCATCGTCAGGAACTCTCAGGGCAACTGTTACATTTGGAAAAACCAAATCAAGGTTCTCCCGTAGGAGGAAATACAATTTTTCCAGAGCCTTTTCATGCTGAAGATTTCTAAATCTGTCAGACAACTCCTAAATTACTGTGTCAACAATTGCATTGAAAACCATGCAACTAAAATGGGTCTCAGGTTCCTGTTCATAATGGCCAGTGCTGGAATCATCACCATGAAATCTCTTTTGCTTTCTGAAACGTCTCTCTCTAAACTCCGGGTAAGCATCCATCTCAATGGCTATTTGGTGGCAATGTCAAGGGATTTTTGAAAGGCCTCCACTCTATACTTAAGCAAGAATTCTTTAAGAGACTATCATTCTAATGGCAGTGTCCATAGAGATGTTCACTGCTTGCATTGCCTTGCTGACATAGGTGATGTCTGACAATAGATCATACCAAACCAGGAGGCACATGTGGAACTCCATGCTGACAATTTCACTAGACAATGAGTCAATCATATAACATTAAAATGTGTATCAAAACTCAATGGCAGTGCTCCAGGTGTACCAGGCCAAACTCCTTCAAGGAATGGATGATTCCAGTCCTGACCCCACGCTCTTCAGAGAGCTACGGAGCACAACTGATCTCGCGCTACGCGCCACCAAGGTCACGGCCCAGGCGATAGGCAGATCCATGGCCAGTCTCGTAGTGCTCGAGCGCCATCTGTAGGTCCCCTTCCTCGATGTACTACAGGCCTCTTCAGACTGGCGATGGAGGGTTTCGCGAAACTCTTCACAGCAGCACAGAAATCCTCTCAGGCTACGAAGCATTTCTTGCCTAAAAGACCCGGATCCAGACCTGCGGCAGCTCACCCCAAGCCAGCTCTTACTCAGCAGCCGGTGAAAACCCCTGCTGCACAGAAGGCTACGGGAGCTGAGGCATGCCTACGCTCCCGCTCAGGGAGACGCTTCCCAAACCCGCAACGACAGCGTATCCAAGGACGGCGGCCTCCGCCCCATACTCGATCTCAGACATCTGAACCGCGCCATTATGAAACGGTGTTTCAGAATGAATTCACTGAAACAGATCCTTTTGCAAATACACCCAGAGGACTGGTTCTTCTCCCTGGATCTGAAAGACGCGTACTTCCACATCCAGATAGCCCTCCCGTCACAGACGATTCTTGTGATTCGCGAGGGGGTTGCATATCAATACATGGTCCTCCCATTCGGACTCTCACTGGCTCCCCAAACTTACATGAAGTGCATGGATGCGGCTCTGTCCCCTCTCAGACAGACGGGAATCCGCATTCTAAACTACCTCGACGACTGGCTTGTTCTAGTCCACTTTCTCTTTTCAATTATCAGAAATCTTCTCATGATTTCAAATGAAGCTTTTAGTCAAAGTCACCGGTATGACCTCCTTTATTGTTTGGGAATTGTAAAAAAACTAGAATACAAACAGATTAAACTGCTTAATTTAGTGAGTATACAATGATTGACAACATGTGGTTTGATACTTTGCAGCAACCATTTTGTAAAATGCAGTTTTCATGAAAATTGTCACTGGTGTTACCTTCCTTATGGGAAACACCAGTGAAGATCAGTAACACCAAACTTTGTTCAAAGCTATTCATTTAGTTCTTTTGCATACAATAGCACTAAATCACAGTGCGATTCTAACTTGTCTTTGTCATTGTTAATCCTCCTTTGGTCAGGTATTTCTAAATTGAGGGTATGGCTAAACTGAGTGCAGCTGAGAAACCGCGACTATACAGAAAGCGTAGGGATGCTGATCCTGAACGCAGCGCAGAGTATTTGCAGAAAAGGAAACAAAGCTATCTCCATGACATTGACACTCAAAAAGAAAAGGAATAAGTGATTTGAGTGAAAGGGAGAAGAGATATGAGCGAAAGACATGAAGGGTCCGTCAGCAAAGATGCAGGCAAAGAGTCAGAGTAGAAGCATTGACACCCCCATCATCACCAGATAGATCACCCAGCGTTTCAAGGTACAAAACTCAAGTGTAGCAGAATTCAATGAAATTAAAGGATTGTATCATTGAAAATATTTGAAAAACAGTTATAAACAAGCATTGTTATAGCAAATACATGGTTGCGCAATTGAACTAACATCATTCAGTCACACTTTTAACAAACCTGATTAAAATAAATGAAAAAGAAGACCCATCCGAGAACAAGACAGAGAACAATTTGGCAAAGACCTACAAAAGCAATTTCCCCGAACAATGTATCTGGAAAAAGAGATTAGAGATGAGGCCCCTGTAGAGATGAGGCTCCTTGTCCCAATATGTTGAAAAATAAATCCTGGGAAGTGCGGCGAAAAAGTCGTCCACACAGTAATGAGTCAAAATAATGCTGGACAAAAAGAAGAACACTCCAGACGAGGTGCTACAGAAGGTAATGTTGCACCCCAAAGGTGTTCTACTCTGGTCCAGAAGGAGTATAGAGATATCAAGGTCGATGTCGAGAAGACGTTGTTTATCTTGATGCCACAGGCAGCATTAAAAAAAAGAGAAAGGCTTGCCTCTGTAATGGAAATTTTCTAATCTTACTTCATATGTCTATGTTCTATGTTTTCGGAATGTTATGTTTTTCTCTATACACGTCATACCACTCTGCCTTTGCCCTCGAGCAGAGGCCAAGATTTTCTGTTTGGAATAACGGGCATCACTTCTCGTAAACCAGCTCGGGATTCTTGTTAGGGGGCAAAGGGAGGGGTGTCACATTTGAATCATATATATATACTCTGAGGAAAGAGCGCTTTTTCTCTGCACCATGCTCATTGCTTATGATGCAGATTAAACGACAATAAAATACTGCAAAGTACTTCCAATTTTCTCTGTGTATTGCATTTGTTAAAGTTGACTCAACCTAGATTAAGGAATTAGAAAATTCCTTAATCATAATAAAATTGTGGTAAACCGCACATATTCTGTTAGAGGCCCCCTGTCTGTCTCTTTGGGATGTGGACACCAATCACAAGTTGATAAGGTTTTTTCACAGTATTTCTCCACATTAAATGAATTAAACTTATTTTGCTTTGAAACCGTGAACATTAATTAACTTAATTGTAACTATTAGTTTAAGATTTTTTTCTCTTATTTTGTGCTCACAGGTACAACATTGTCATTTTTGGGGCAGTGGATGGATATATATATATTTCACTAATATATTGATAACTAATGTCACCGGCATCACTTCAATTACATTGCATTAACAACAAAAAACATACCGAGACCTTAGCCCCGACACTGTTTTGTTGAGAACTGATGCCTTTTTATCTGTACGTGTAATTCCGGACACAAAACAAATATTGAAAGTCAACTTACGAAACCAAAGCCGGATAGTAGGATGCCCGGTCAAACAAGCTACTGTGGGGAAGTTCCGGGATTGCGTGACCCCATTAGGGCAAGATCCTCTTCTGGCCCCCTGGTAAGGGGTCAGGAGGCTGACGGACGCCAATCCGGTTTACGAACCTTGGAAACAAAATAGCGATTACGTGAGTGCACGGTTGTTCTCGAGCTCATCTGTGTACATGTGGGTGTACTGGTGGGAACAGCTCAGAACGAGGGGTAATGCTGTTGAGCCTTCCGAAGTAGTGCAAACTGCTGTCGCCCCGGGGGCAGTCTCTGGCGTGGCCGCCCCCCAAGTCGAGGAGATGCCCGATGGAGCTGGTGTACTCTCCCAGGCGTGTCCATCGGCACTCTAGCACAGCTGAAGTTTCACGTCCCGACTGTGCATCCAAAAGCACTCGTTAGATACAGATTTAGCTGGTGTGACAAGGCAGCTCCCGACATCAGACGATAGCCAGACACCTTCAAATCTGCTGAAGAACACTCAGGAGATGCGGAGAGATCCAGAAGAGGATCTTGCCCTAATGGGGTCACGCAATCCCGAAACTTCCCCACAGTAGCTTGTTTGACCGGGCATCCTACTATCCGGCTTTGGTTTCGTAAGTTGACTTTCAATATTTGTTTTGTGTCCGGAATTACACGTACAGATAAAAAGGCATCAGTTCTCAACAAAACAGTGTCGGGGCTAAGGTCTCGGTATGTTTTTTGTTGTTAATGCAATGTAATTGAAGTGATGCTGGTGACATTAGTTATCAATATATTAGTGAAATATATATATATCCATCCACTGCCCCAAAAATGACAATGTGGGCACAAAATAAACCTGTGAGCACAAAATAAGAGAAAAAAATCTTAAACTAATAGTTACAATTAAGTTAATTAATGTTCACGGTTTCAAAGCAAAATAAGTTTAATTCATTCAATGTGGAGAAATACTGTGAAAAAACCTTATCAACTTGTGATTGGTGTCCACATCCCAAAGAGACAGACAGGGGGCCTCTAACAGAATATGTGCGGTTTACCACAATTTTATTATGATTAAGGAATTTTCTAATTCCTTAATCTAGGTTGAGTCAACTTTAACAAATGCAATACACAGAGAAAATTGGAAGTACTTTGCAGTATTTTGCAGTTATAAACAAGCATTGTTATAGCAAATACATGGTTGCGCAATTGAACTAACATCATTCAGTCACACTTTTAACAAACCTGATTAAAATAAATGAAACAATCTCTTTATTAGTTAGATTATCATTCATTTTCTGTACCTCCGACTGCATGTACTGAATTTTTGTTAAATATTTCATAAACACCTTTAATATTGCTAAAAAAGTAAGGTAACACCAGTGACAAAACAATTTTGTATCCTGTCTTTAAGTACATGCGCACACAAAAAAAGCTGTCATTTATGTGTACTCAAAGTCAAAGGGTAACCTAATAATGTGGTCTAAGTTTAAACGTTAGAAAAATAAATACATTTTAAGACATCTTGCCATACCAAAAGTGGACGTTTCTGTAGAATGACCCTCTAAGCAAAATAAATTAATCAAATTTATTGCATTCTGAGTTGGCTCACATTTTCTGGGGTAGAGGACTGAAGGGAACGGTCCGCGTTTACATTTTTATTTAATTTAATCCTGTTACCCTCTCCCAACCCTAGACTGGGAGAGCTTGTAACAAGATGCCCCATTGATCTGCAGACCATCCACGCAGCCTGTGTTTCGAAGTGGGGGGCTGCGTCGCCACGTGGCAGGTCGGGTTCCTTCGGTACAGGTCAGTTGGCGGCCAACGAGTACTTTGGCGGGGCAATCACACCGTAGGAAGTACAGGAGAGCCTTATGCTAACTGCGAACGATTCCGCGTTGGGCCCAGACAAGGTTGAAAAGCAGGGCATCCTTGCATGGGACCCCGACTGTGAGACCCTCACATGCCTGTTCAACATGTGGTTGATCACTGGAGTCGCACCCCCCGTCTGAAGCGGTTCAGTACGGTACTTCTGCCCAAATCAGTTGACCCTGGGGAAGCGATGGCGGTCGGTAACTGGAGGCCGATCACAATCGTGTCAATGATTTTAAGGCTCTTCTCTAGTGTGGTCTCCAAGTGGCTGACTGAGGTTTGTCTGCTCCACTGAAGACAAAGGGGGTTCCGTCCCACCCCCGGATGCTCTGAAAACATCGAGATTTCGTGTGGCATGATCCAGAATTGCAAGAGAGAGCCTGCAGGGCCTTTGGCAGTGGTATTGATAGACTTCGCTCAGGCGTTTAACTCAATCTCACATGAGCACATTCTCCGTGCTCTCGGGTCAATCAAGGTGGACACCCATGTTATAAAATTACTCCGGAACTTTTACATGGACAGCGTGACGACTGTCGAGGTGGATGGCGTCACCCCGGACATCAATCTGAGGGTTGGTGTGAAGCAGGGGGACCCCCTGTCTCTGCTTTTCAACCTGTCCATGGATCCTCTTATCCATGAACTTGAAAGCACCGTTACAGGTTATCGTATCGGGGGTCATCGGGTCACGAGTCGGGCGTTTGCCGATGAACTTCTGCTGGTGAGTGACTCTTGGGAATGGATGAGGCGGAACCTTCCTCAAAAAGTCTCATAAGTGTGGTAATGCAAATTATTTTCTTTTCAGGTAGAAAATGTGGCTAGTTTTCTCCACTTCATGGACCCTAATGAGCTGTCCCTGTTGTTTGTGAGGAACAGGGAGAAATTAAGGCTGTATCTGTGTGAGCTCACTGAGGCCAAGTTGACCAAGCTCAACTGCTTGAAGAGCCTGAAAAGGTTTGATACTTTGTATGATTTTGACAATTCTTTGGTCTTATCGGACTTTTCACTTCAGTCCTGCATGTTCAAAATTTGAAGAAAGTCGAAGAGACAGTTTTTCCCAAAAAGATTAAGTAAAATTTATTATCAGATGTAAAAGCTTCTTTCCAGCTGGAGTTTGTCTTCTCACACACGAGAAAAAACAACCCCGAGCCTTCCGGTGTTACAGATATTTAAAACATGTGACGTTGATTCTCTGTTCGGGCTCCTGCCCAGGGGCGGGCGTACACTCCTCTGAAACCAATCACCTCGGGACACGTTAATCTGACTCCATTTCCAGCAAACTGTTGGTTTTCTGCAAAACATGATTTGAAAACAGCCTGGCCTTGCAGCCGAATGTGATTAACGACAGGAACATTCTTTCGCCCACCCCCTCGTTATCTTACACTCAGCTTCTGCATTCCTCACAGCTCTTGTCTCTCACTCCTGCAAACTAGTTTTCAAGATTAAAAGCAAGCACAGCATAAGCATACTCCTATCAATACATTTGACAGTAAAACAATGGTAAATATAAACTTGTAATGCATAGAACATCGTTAACCCATCAGTCTTAAAAGCATGTCATGACTTAAACGCTTGTCATCTTGCTACAGATTTCTCCAGTACCACACGGTCAACTCGGACCTCATGCACAGTGACGAACAGCTGCAAGGAGGCCGCAAACACTTCATCTAGTACATTGGGTCTCTGCAGAAAAGCTGCACAAAGCTTGTCAGCATGGAAATCGTCCAGAAGCGGTAAGTTTAATCGTTTGATCCTATCACATAACAGATATGCACGAGCAAGTTATTTAATTCACTTTTGTCTCTTTTTAAAGGCGCAATTTGCTGACGCAGCCAGGGCAGCTCACACCAAGGGACTCCTGTGGGCGGTGCTGGAGAAGTCCAAGAGCGACTTGTTCCCGGAGCGAGCGTTTCAGGAAACTCTGCTGTCAGAGAGCATCCTGGTTCTCTACTACTTGGAGGCAGTCGTCATACGGAAAAATCTCAAGCGGCCGGGAATTGTCGAGCACATGACGGTGCGTATTGCGGTGTCTGCATTGTGTACCTGTCACTTTTTTCCTCTTTTTTAACCAGTGTTGTAGTAATCTTGTTTGGTGTAGGTGGATGAGTGGAAGAGCAGAGTGGCTATTCCCAATATGGACGAGGCTGTTTTTGGGGTAAAGGAGCACAAAACGTCAGCTCAACAAGTTGCAACATTTGTTCTGTCCGCCAAGGAGAACGTAAGTTTATTGTTTTAATCTACCAGAAAAAACTTCATTCATGTTTGTCATCTGCCATCATTGGTTTGGTGCTTACTATGACGAGATCAGGCCAGAACTCCTCAGCGGCAAAACACTGAAGAGATTATGGGATGAGGCGGAAGGACTAGAACGCTTAATTTCCAGCTCTGGGAGGTCGATCTACAACGCCTCCAACGACATTACTCTATGTACTTTTCTTAGTCTCCGGTCTTGTAATAATACGTTGTTTACATATTTCTATTTAGATATGGAGTGAAGCCGGTCACCAGTCAGATGGCGAAGGAAGGTGTTTGAGACTGCTGCCAAATCTCAAAATGTAGTATCTGCTCGCAAACTGCTGGGCCAGCTGGCTGGTGGTCAATCTGGGTAAGCATGGCTGCATCATCTCAACAGTAGTATAATCATATACTGTGTGTCAAAATGTTTGATTGATTTATGACCCTCCTGTCAAGGGTCTGTCATCCTGTCAGTCAGATCTTCTTTATGGCCTGTCAATCTAATTGACATTTGATGTTTTATGACTGTTGTAGGGGGGCCTATGGCCCCCACTTTTCCAACCTGGTTGCTTTTTCAGGATACATGCTGTGAAATGTGTTTTGTGTATTAGCAAATTAGAGAGAGATAGAGGCATGGATAGGCTAGCTCATGTAATATGTTCGATTGTCACGGCGGTCTTAGTTAATTTTGTAACAAGTGATAAGACATGCCCCCATGTCATTCAAATTAGTTTTTAGTTTTATGGCCTGTCAATCTAAAAGGATTGGTTTTAGATAGACAAGTTGGCTATAAAACTCTTACCATCAATAAATGTGTTTTTCACCCTTTTGACATGACATCACCGAGGGGTCACATTACCGTATGAAAGTTGTTTGTGTATTTTAAATGAATGAGAGAAATCATGTAAATGTTTGTGTGATGTTTCTTCTAAGAGTTACTTTGAAAAAGTGTTCAAGACAGACATCTAGATTTAATTTAGGATATAGCTATGCCTAGACGAGCCGTCTGTATGTGTAAACCTAAGCCGTGGTGGGGTTCTTGTTATGCTAACGGTTTGTTTGATAGAGACATTTGGTAGACAAACACCGTTACATGTCTACTAGTGTTGTTAAGACATGTAATGAAACAAAACATAACATTGAGTAACAAAGAAAAGGTAATAACTTTTCATACACTTATAAGAGGTGCTACTTTTGGTTGATTTTGTAGTTATTGTAATGTTTTAGTGACTTTTTTCAAAAATCTATATGTTGGTTTTGGTTATACCTTCTCACTAGGTATACAGGGAATATACACACTACCACACAGCTTTTGGGTGTAAGTTTGAAATATGTTAATGACGGACCCCCACTACGTTCACAAATGGTCTGGTTTCTGTAAAAAAGTTTAAAAGCGGGTTCTTGTAGTTACGAGTCCTTGTGTTGAGACATACGGACGTGTTGTGGTAACAGATATTCAATACTCTTTTGTTGTATTGAAAATAACGTAGTTTTCTAAAATGACAAGCTTTCTGACCGGTATGTTGGTTTTCATTTTCTCTCTATAACAAAAATAAATAAAAATGTCTGTATATAACTTTGTTACGGTTGTCGGGGGACTGTTTAACAGTTTGTATCATACCGTAGGTGCATTAAACGATCCGAGATATGCTTGGCTTGCAGAAGAACTAGACGCTCTAAATCACGCAGTTGGTACGTATGTTATATATATATATATATAAATCATTGTTCGTAGAAAAACACCGCAACATTTGTTACACGTTATTTTTTATCAAAACAGGACCAACACGGGGGTCTGCCGTCACAGCCCCGCAAAACCCTGACGTTAGAAGGAGACTCATTGGTAAGTAGGTATGTCTATAGTTGTTCAAAAAACCCTATATAAACATATGTAAAAAGAAAATGTGTGACTAACATATGTCAACAGTATCTGAAGACATACAAAACGACGAAATACCTCAGTGAGTCGTTATCGCCGTAGCCATACTAAGTAAAATATACTTATTTTGTTTTATGTTTTGATAATCCGCTAGAAATGTAGATATGTGTTTTGTAGGGTCTTTATCGCTATTGGTGGCAAACATCTCGAATGATGTGAACATTTCTACAGACCCTGCGGTACCAAGTAGCTCTATTAGAGCTCCAAGGAAATTTGTAACGGCTGCTCAAATTCACACGGAGTCCGGCGGCATTAACATTGAACATCGCAGGCTACAACACCGCTGCAAAATCTAAATAACGGGTCCGGTGAGTGAGTCTAAGGCTTTTTAGTTTTATTTATAAACATCTTGAACATTTTTGGTTATCACTCTCTCCTAATACATATTTTGTTTACTATTTATTTCAGAGGCTGTGTGGGACGACGATTTAGTTGAAGCGTGGGAAGCGGCAGAGTTCACCCAGGCCCGAACCAACAGGGGCTTCGGCTAATAACACAGAGATTGTTTTGGCCCTGACACATCGGTGTTGCCATCTAATCAAGAGGCGTTCAGAGCGGAATCTGGTACGATACCGACGGCAACCCCGGATTCTGTCTTTGAGGCAGCGGATTGTGCAACGATTTTACATCATTTGGATCTGATTAGCGCCAAATTGAGGATCGCGAGAGGTGATCGGCGGCGTTTGCGTGATGAAAGACGGAGAGACAGACGGGACTTTGAAAAGTTAAGGAGTGTCATCACCGCAACTTCAGTATCGCTGAGAGAAGGTCTTGCGAGACAACGGTTGATTTCTTAAGGCGCTAAAAGACGTTCAGGACGGTCAAGCGCAAAGTGTTGAATTATTTATAGAGATCATTAACATGGGCAGACGCAGATCTGGTGAGTAAACACCGTGTATATAAATCACTTTGCACATGTTTTAATGTTTTATTGTTTTTGTTTTTATTGATACTGTTTGTGTGTGTTATTGTTTTTAAAAGTGTGTATATGATGGTTTTCAACATATTTTCAACAAATAAAATATTGTGACATGTCGGCAAAACGTTGTCAGGGGTCAGATGATTCTGAAAGTGAGTCGGCGGCAAAAATATTTAGATACCACAGTGACGGTGATTCACACCCCCCACAAAGTGTTTCAGACACGTTACAGAGTTTAATTTACACAGTCAGGTCGATGCATAGACCGACAACTACAACAGTCTCTTTTAGCTTTAATTAGTACTGTTTGTTCAATGTCAGACGTACAGGAAGAACCAATTGTGGCTCTAGATGCACATGTTTTAAATCAACATCAAGTTGGTTACGGATTAGATGATCAGACAAGCAAATCCACTGACGCCCCAGAATGTTTAGGTCCTGATGTTGATGCAGATATTGTTGATGCGGATAATGTTGATGATGATCTAGTTGTTGATGATGAACCGGTTGTAAGAGATGTAAGAAATGTTCAGACAAACGAAACAGCCATACCCTCTGTTTGTTTAAATCCTAGTGAAGCTCAGCGATTAGTAAGAGAGGGCGGTAGTGTTGGTGATTATACTGTGGTCCCTAGAAGGAGGTTTAACAGCTTGGAAATACATAGAGTATTGAATCTGCGTTCAATAACATCTATGTAATAAAGTTCCATAGAAGGGAAGGAAGGAGGCGGGAACCGGCGAACATTCGAACACGAAAACTTTAATTAAATAAACACTGAACAAACCGGCAGCCACCTCACGGTAGACTGCCGGCCATAAAACATACACAAACTAAACACAGTTTCGGGCCCGGTCCTCTCTCGTCAACAGTCCTGCCGAACATCCTTTTAAGCTGATAAGATGCGGGACCGGTGCGCGCACAGCTGCTTCCACTTATCACTCACGCCACCGGCCCCGCGTCACGGCTCTCGTCCCGCCTTCCTCACCACATACCCCCATCACCCCTTACAGGCCGGGGGGCACCACCGAGACTGTACCTACTCCCCCCCCCCGGGAGCCAGTCTCGGAGTCCGCGGCGCCTGGGGGTATGCACCGGCGAGATGAAAGAACGGAGACGGGAGCCCCCGGAGCGACAGGGACGAGAGAGGGGAGAGAGGAAAAGAAAAAAAAATTGTCCGGTTCCCTGACAAGCTGTCGCTCGGTCCTCAGCCAGCCGAGAAACTCTTCCTCGCGGTGCCATGCGATGGTACTGGACGCTCGGTGGACGGCTCGATCCTCCTCCGCCCCCTGGCGGCCGGCGATGGCCCTCCAGCTGAGGGCAGCTGGTCCTCCGTTCCCTGCTCCTCCCCATCATGGCGGCTGGCAGCAGGCTCGGCCCACGGCGAACGGGCCTTGGCTCCCTCCTGGACGGCAGCCACCCCACCTCGACCCAGGAGCACGGCAGCGAGGTCCTCGTCCCATCCGACTTCTTGATCCAGCACCACCGCCTCGGGCAGCCACTCGCGGACTTCCCCCGTCCGCGCTGCCCGAACTCCTCAGCACCGCGATCACCCTCGGCAGCGAGGGCTCTCTGACAGCATGTCCCTCCTTCCTCCCGGGTTTCGGCACCAATGTAATAAAGTTCGTAAGAAGGGAAGGAAGGAGGCGGGAACCGGCGAGCATTCGAACACGAAAACTTTAATTAAATAAACAATAAACAATAAACACTGAACAAACCGGCAGCCACCTCACGGTAGACTGCCGGCCATAAAACATACACAAACTAAACACAGTTTCGGGCCCGGTCCTCTCTCGTCAACAGTCCTGCCGAACATCCTTTTAAGCTCCCAATCTCCTCCGTGATAAGATGCGGGACCGGTGCGCGCACAGCTGCTTCCACTTATCACTCACGCCACCGGCCCCGCGTCACGGCTCTCGTCCCGCCTTCCTCACCACAATCTACCGATATGGCAGACTATGTTCTTCTTTTACATGAGGCATTGACTGAAATAGTTCAATAGTTCAACAGCTGGCTGGTGATGGCGGTTTGATTATCACGTTACGAGGTGCTAGTCTGACAGCTGATGTTAATACACTATTGTCACCTAGCAACAACTATAGCGTAGAGCTTCTTGAATACCAGATCGAAAAGATAATGCAGAGCAACGCAGATGTGTGCGTTGACGATAGATTGGAATTGAAAGTGTCTATAGCCATGTGTAGACAAGGTGGTGCGTATAGAAAACTCCGTGACACAGCTCATAACGAGGTTATTGCGAGAAACAGAATGAATCTTTTCTGCCCCGTTAATATCTCAAACAATCTGTGTTTTGCTATTTGTCTGGCACATTTTCTGAACCCCAAAAACAACACACAGAGTTAATACCATTAGCTTCAGCATTGCAGAATGCTGCTGGTCACACGGATCAGGATATGATAGGCTTTAATGACATAGCAAAGTTTGAACGTCTATCTTATGTTAAAATAAAAGTACAACACAAAAGATAACAGAACAGTGTTTTTGTATCTGCATGATGGTCATTATTTTATGATTACGAATTTAAAAGCTTTCATAGGTACGCCTTACGTTTGTGAATTTTGTTACAGGGGTTACACATGCCGTAGAGATCACGGCTGTAAATATGTGTGTGATGTCTGTAATGGGTCTGAATGTTTCAGACACGCTGTGAAAAAAAGACAATGTAGTAATTGTCTTCGTTACTGCAGATCTGACTATTGTTATGACATGCATAAGAAACCACCGCTAGGTCAACAGTTTTCGCAGTGTGTTGTGACCAAACATTGTTCAAAATGCAACAGACGTTATCACATTAGCGGCACAGATCCTAAACCCCACAAATGCCCAGCAAGTTGTTGCGTCCATTGCGGTGATGTGTTGGTTGCTGATTTGTGTGTGCTATCACTTTTTCTGGTGAGGAATTCACAGCAGAGGGTACAGATTGTGTCGACAGACTCCTCAGACGTTTCAGACAACCGCGTTATAAAAATTACACACATTGCACATAACGCATCAGGGTTTGACAACTTCATACTTTTGGAACATTTCACAAAAGTAGGGCTCACACTTAAAATCACAATGCAGGGGTGTCTTTTATTTTTAATGTATGACAACGGCTTTAAGCAACGTTTTATTGATAGCTACTCATTCATCCCCATGCGTCTGGCCAATACGGCGGCCGCGTTAAACCTGTCCTTTGAGGACAAGGGATACTTCCCACACCATTTCAACAGGGTAGAAAACTAAGATTATACAGGCCCTTATCCAGACAAGCATTTCTATGGGTACGAGACCATGAGTGATAAAGACAGAGGTCAGTTCGATGCTTGGTACACAACAGTCACTGATGTTTGATTTAAAAAAAGAACTAGCCATGTATGGCAAGAATGACGTTGGTACCATAAGGACCACGCGACGCTTTATTTGGGGGTCGTACTAACACGTTCAAATTGTACCATAAGGTCGCAGAAGGTGAGAAAATAAGATATGTCGATTTCACAAGTCTGTATCCGTTCTGCCAAGCCAGAAAGTGGTACCCTTTAGGTCACCCACAAATAATTTAAGGATTTTGAACCTCTAGAAAATTATTATGGACTCGTGAAATGCTGTGTTTTACCACCGCGTAAACTACTACACCCCGTGCTTCCCATGAGATTTGGTGGCAAGTTAATATTCCCGCTCTGTCGCACCTGTACCGAACAACAAAACCAAACAACCCCCTGCCGGCACACCGATGATGAAAGATTCATCTCCGGTACATGGGTTAGTATTGAATTGTTAAAAGCTGTCCCACATAGCAAAAGACTCCGGGGCGGATCCGCCTTCAAGTCACCTGGTCCGCTGTTCTCTCAGATTCAATTCGGCCATACGTACAGAACATGCCCCGCCTCCGCACAACGCACTGTCAACTCGCGGACTCGCGACGGACGCTGAGCGAATTCTCTGACCAGACGCGCGATTTTTAAACTGTCTCAGTCACTCAGTCAGATCTCCTCACACAGTGGAAACGCTGGAGCCGGCTGGTCGGTGAAGACGGAACACGGTAAGAATAGTTAAATATGCTTTTTTGTACAGTTACGTTAGCCAGTAACATTAACGTTGATTGCTCTGTTTGATGTTTTTAATTCTGAAGTGATTTTGTCATTAGCGTTGAGTAAGATTGATTTGGTAAATAACTTTTTGAATAAAAGCTGTTTAAACGGAATGTCTTTATCTTTCTGGGAGGGGGTGATTTAAACCATATTTTCACCCCTTGAAAAGGCTAAATAAACTGATCGGCCTAACTTTAACGTATAACGTTACCTGTTTTTGTTCTTTTGTTCATATTTTGACATATATTCTCCACCTCTCCATGTAATGTTGTTTCAGATAATTAATTAATTATATTAAGATAAAAGTTTTCTCTGATCTTTAGAGGTAATGGATAAAATATACAGTTTCAACAGTATAAAAACGCCAATGGACTGTCCCACTGAGAAAATAAATCTGGTTTGTGTGTGTTCTGTTGCAGCTTAGGCCTACGGTTTATAGTTCCACTGGTCTGTTTTTGCATTATTTTATCTTTCCATTTCATGTTTTTCACCCAAACAAACGGATAAAGTAACGGACCATTTAACGGACTTTTTCGCTTGAGTCCTGCATGTTCAAAAATTTGAAGAAAAGTCAAAGAGACAGTTTTTCCCAATAAGTTTAAGTACAATTTATTATCAGATGTAAAAGCTTCTTTCCAGCTGGGGTTGCCTCTCAACATGTATATGAGCGAACAACCGAAAAACACACTTCCGGGTTACAGATATTTATAATATATGTGACGTCAATTCTCTCTTCAGGCTCCTCCCCTCCATTGGACGGGCGTTCAATCCTCCGGAACCAATCACCTCGGGACATGTTAATCTGACTCCATTCTCCCCCAACTATTGGTCCCTGCAAAACATTTTGAAAATAGCCGGTCCTGCCGAAAGATGCGATTGACGCACACACACTCACACACTTGTTATCTGAGACCCTGCTTCTGCATTCCTCAGAGCTGTGTTACACACTTCTGCCAACTAGTTTTCAAGACAAAAAACCCAGCACAGCATGGACATACTCATATCATTATATTTGACAGTAAAACAACAGTAAACATAAACTTATAATACATAGAACATCGTAACCCCAATAATCCCTCTCTTGACCTCGAAAGAGGTCAAAATTCTTGGTCCTCCGTGTCGTCAGTAGAGCTAGATAACAATGGCATATTAAATGGTTTGGGGCTTTCCGGTCTCTCAATAGCTGAAACTATTAAGCGATTACACAGTGATCTAAGGCAAGGAATGCAACAACAACCACACGTAATCAAAATTGCTACAAATACCCCTATGGACATCACAATAGACATTACTATTGCTTTCCATCTTCCCAATGTTTTGTCTAGCCAATCTCCAATAGGATTATTTACTCCTGAATGTTCCTTCATTTCGATAGACAAAGTTTTCAAACCTTCCAATGCCCTCGTCACTGATCCATCTGGGGCAGTATTATTGGGAATGTACGTACAACAAAGATCACCAAACATTACACATACTCCTCCCTTCTCTGCCAACAGCATGTCCAGAGCCATACGGTTCTGTATAGCCATAAGTGAAGTTGGTGCTAGCTGTTCTGCTAAACCATCTACTGCATCCCTTGTCATATTCGCTAACCTCATCACATTATAATGCACATAATTTATCCTATCTACATTCTTGTTTGGGGTGACTGGAAAAAGAGCAGCTATTATGGGTATATTCTCAAAACCTGCTGCCACTTGGTTCGCTAGTTTATATTCATCCGGTACACCTCGTGGAATGCCTATCGCATCGATGTACGTCGGACTATTTAATGATAAATCTACACTTGATCCTATTGCTCTCTTTGACTAGAAGACACATCATTACAATGTTGCTGAATTCATGGTTTCCGTTCTGACTGCTCTGTCACCTATCAGAGTTATTGGGGCTCCCAGTCTTACCAAAGCACACACTCCCTTTGCCTTCTCATGTATCCTAGTGAACAATCTTCGATCTCCACAATAATAATACAAACCTGCCCTAGCCCACGTACCTATTTCAGTCCCATTATCTAATATGATCTGATCACACCACTCCTTATTTATCTCCCCCAGGTTGCTGGTTGGTGATAGATGTTTAATATCAAAACAGGTATAATTAGCTTTCTTTGGTGTAAATGGACCTGCCCGTGAAAGGTTGGTTATTGGTGGGAATATTGCTGCCAATGTGGTACAATTTTTTGGACTGGCCATCCGTGTCAATGCCAGCATACACTCATAGCCCCACGTATCATTTTGGTACAACGGGGCTGGTTCAATATATAAATGGGGTCTTGCATTAGCACATTCTACACAATCATCTAACCACTGTTCTCTGGCTGTGGTAATTATCCATTCCAGCCACAAATTATTTTCCCCATATCCTGTGGCTCTTTCTATCATATCTTCTGGTTTTAACATGGTGTAATCTATTTCTACCACTCCATTCTTTTGTCCTACCGATAATGGCTCAGCTATTGTCTAATTTCTTTCCTCCTCAGGTGAACTGTCCACAACAAATTTTATTACTGCTTTTTTATCTGTTCCTGGGCTGTGCACCCCCATTATAAGAAAAAACTCCCCTGTATAATTGGCTGATCCCGTTCTGGTGGATATTGAAAGGGTGAGTGGATTTTGACTTGCACTGTAATCTCTTTGCATTTTGAAATCAAATTTTGCCGAGGTACGGGTCCAAAGGCTAGGTTCTTCCGGGGTCCAAGCACCGGTATATGCTATTACGTTGTTCCATGACGGACACCATTCACCCCTATGGGTTCGCCTAGACTGGTATGCCTTACAAACACTGTCCATATTCCAGTCCAGACATATGTTGTACCCCCTCCATGAGCTATTTTTTCCCCCACAATTTATGACAGCGCATAGGTCGAAAGTAAATGATGTAGTCTTACCCCAAACATAGTTAATTACGAGTTGTTCACACGGTAACCTCGTATCGGCTATGGCTTTTTTGTGTCTCGATTTCGATATGGTGTTGTTGCTTTCCTGACCCTTAGTTAGGCTAAAAATTATTCCTACTATAACTCCTGAAATTATTAATAGGATCCCCGACAGCTTACAGTTTTCCCACAGCTTCATCTTGTTGCCCTCTCTTGGACTTTAAAGGAACAATAAACACACTCTTGGAAATTAAAATGGTTAAACGCACAGTATACTTAATGGGAATATGCAATTAAGGAAAAATGTATGGTTAAATCACAATAGCAATATAAAAGTATGAAAAATAGTAAATATAAAAATATGAAATATATGAAAAATATGAAAATAATAAATATGGAAAAATATGAAAAATCACAATTATAACAATATATATATTGATTATAAAGAATAAATGGTAATACGTATTTCCACCTCCGTTATTATTCACTCAAAGTTTGTTGCACTTTTGGAAAATGATTCTACCGTCCTTCTCTTTGGTCACAGCACATTCACCTGGGACACCTGTCTTGTGAACGATTTGCAATTGTTATTGTACTGGTGGTGTTGTGATTTCACCTGTGGCTCCTTCAGCCTCTGGTTCTCCACCCACACTTTCCCTCTCTTGGACGACAAAGGTCCACCCGTGTCTCTGCAAGATCCCTTGAGGGGGGTCACAAGCTACACATGAGGTTAAATGAAACCAAGTGTCACCCTTGCCCTGCAATTGAACACAGTGTGATGTCCTCGCTGTCACCCTATAGGGTTTCGACCACCTTGGCTCATTCCACTTTCTCCTGAACGTCCTCAGCCTCACCCACTGTACCGTCGTTGGAGGGGGGTCTGCTGCTGGAGATGGATTGACCTGGCATGAAAAAGTCTTAATGAGAGCAGTCAGTTTATCAAAATAGACAGTGTGAGATAATGGTGTCACAATGGCATCCGACAGTGCATTCCGTGGCCCTGGAAACTGGCGACCTGTAAACAATTCAAAAGGGGTGAATCCTGTGATTCGGTTAACAGATGATCTTACTGACATTAAGGCCAATGGCAAAGCTGACAACCAATTTAATTTTGTCTGTGCACAGATTTTAGCCAATTTGAGTTTTAGTGTGAGATTCATTCGTTCAACCTTACCTTGGCTGGCAGGATGCCAGACAGCACCAAATGCATGTTTTAGGCCTAGGGCCTTTTCGACGATTCGCAAATGTTCATTTTTAAAGTGACTGCCATTATCTGATCGTAAACGGCGAGGGAAACCGTAACGAGGTATATAATGATTTATTAAACATTTTATCACTGCCGTACTGTCTTCTCTGCCGACAGGATAAGCTTCAGGCCATCCAGTGAAATAGTCTACGATTACCAGAACATTACGCTTACCCTGTACCCTCGTGATCATGTCTGTGAAATCAATCACGATTTCGTCCCCTGGACCACCGGTCAAAGGAAACGAACCCCTTGTTGGTTTAATTGTGGTTTTAACGTTATATCCCTGACAAACTGCTCACATGTGCTGAGACCATAGCTTTTAAAAAAGGATGCCACCAATATTCAAGCGCTCTCATCATCTGTTTGTCCCCGACATGGCTCACTCCATGAACCTCTACCATGATGGAATAACACAGACTCGCTGGGAGCGCCGGACGTCCGTCCGGAGCTTGCCACAGTCCGTCAGAGGCACGAACAGCTCCATGTTGTGCCCACACAGAGACTTCTTCAGGGGTACAGCGCTGATGCTCTTTACAAAGGTATTCCCTTGTGAATCTCGGCAATAGATCGTTAGATGTTCTTTCTGATGTGCACATCATCTGCGAGGACACATAACCAGCAGCAGCTTTTGCCGCCAAGTCTGCTGCGTCATTGCCTCTGCTCAAAGAGCTATCCACCTTCGAGTGACCAGCGCATTTAATCACTGCCACCTCTGAGGGGATCATCAGAGCCTCTAAAAGGTCTCTGGCTTCACATGCATGTGTTATTGGTCGACCTGACGAAGTGATAAAGCCACAACGTTTCCACAACGGCATTTCAACGTGTACAGCTGTAACAACATAAGCAGAGTCAGTATAGATGTTTACACGGTGTCCACCAGTATGTCGCAAGGCTTTGATCACTGCTATCATTTCTGCCCTCTGTGCTGACTGCTTCCCATCTAACCTTGCTGCATCCCTCGTAATCATCTCATGTCCTACCTGCTCTACCACTGCATAAGCCGCTTTCAAACTTCCGTCCTCCGCCCTGAAACAGCACCCGTCAGTGAACAAAGTCATGACTGGCTCAGGGCCAGTCAATGGTTTTGCAAACAAACCTGGTCTGACCACTGATGCCCTCTCTGTGATCGGTGCACAGTCGTGTGGTTCTCCTTCCTCCACCAAATCTGCCATGTTAATGCCCTCATGTGTGTATATGATATGGTCGGCTAGCAAAATTGCTGCAATGCGTCGCTGTCGTAAAGGGGAAAATGTGAATGATTCAGAATTAACAAAAGATGCGATTGAATGCGTGGTTAAAACAATTAGGTGGTGGCCCATAACAATGTGAGACGTTCTCTTCACTATCTTTGCCAGGCCTGCGACAAACCTGCTGCATGGTGGCTGTCTTTGTTCTACACTGTCCAACAACATGCTAACATACATCAACACTTTTCTGCCCCCCTGGTCTTTTTGATAAAGTACCCCATGTGCACTTGACCCTGTCTCAGAGACGTCTAAGTGAAATGGTGATCTGTAATCGGCACTGCTGAGATTAGCTGCATGTGCCATCTGTTGTTTCAGGTTAATGAACGTCCGTTCAGCTTCCTGTGTCCACTCAATGTCTGCTCTCAAATTCTTCATACCCTGTTGTTTTACAAGATCTCTCAAAGGGGCTGTTAATGAAACATACATTGGAATATAATGTCTACTATACCCTGTTAGGCCTAGAAATGACAACATCTCTTTAACCGTGGTTGGTTTTGGATGACTCAGAATTCCTCGTCTATGGGCTACAGTTAGCGTGGAGCCCTCTGGGGTGATCATGCGACCTAGAAATGTAACACAAGGTCTGCAAAATTGCAGCTTTTCCTTGCTTACCTTGAAGCCACTTTTGTGTAATTGTCTTAACACAGCTTCGCTCCCCTCCAGGCATCCTTGCTCTGTTTTGGCTGCCAAAAGGAGGTCATCAACATACATGATCAACACACAGTCTCCAGGCAAACTACAGTCCTGTAATTGTTGTTTTAATGCATGGTTAAAAATTCCTGGTGATAAAACAAACCCCTGGGGTAATCTGTTGTAAGAATATTGACAACCTTTGTATGTAAAAGCCACACACGCCTTGCATTCCTCTGCTAAAGGGATACAGAAAAATGCGTTAGCCAAATCAATACATGTAAACCAATTGTGCTCAGGTGTTATCACAGAGAGTGCAGTATACGGATTAGGCACTGTTAACGATGGTGTAGCCACAACAGCATTGATTGCTCTCAAATCATGTACCAACCTGTACTTATTCGTGCCTGGTTTCGGCACCGGAAAAATAGGTGTGTTCCACCTAGACTTGTATGGTGTAATAACACCCCTCTCTAGGAGACCTTTTACTGTTGCGGCCACACCCTCGTCCGCCTCAGGTTTGTTGTGGTATTGTGGAATCCAGATGGGGTCAGGTGTGCTTAACTGAAAGTAAACTGGAGACATGTTACAAAAACCTACATCTGTTGGGCCCTGAGACCAAAGATCCTCAGGTAAATTTTTTATGATATCTGGTGCTCCCACACTATCTGACAGCTCCCTGCCATGGAATCTAGAAACCTGCACATGCTCTAGAGCTCCAGTGTCTCGTGTGGCACCTTCTATCCAATAGGCTTTGTGTTTAGGTGAATATTCAACATCTGTTTTTTCCGTGGGCTCCAAATCCTGGGTGGCCAACAGTGTTTTTGTAATCTTACCTAGCTCCCTGGCTTCATGGCTTGGGTGTAAGGCTAACGATATGTGAGGTGCTGCTGTGTCTGCCATCTCATACCACTTCAACTGCTCTTCTGTCAGCTTCACTGGAGCCATCACTCCTTCTTTACTCACAAAAATTCCAGCTCCCTCCAACACCCATCTGTCTCCCTCCACTTCCTGAAACATCTCTTCATAAATGGTTATGTCATTTCTGTCATAAAACAATGTACAATGCAATGGATCTATGGGGGGTAAATAGATATCTAAATTTGAAATCCATGAACGGTATTTATTATACAGTTCCATTGTTGTGCCCCACTGTGCGTCATCATCTAATTTTACCCAGTAAAGATCAGCTGCCTCCTCCTCCCCACACGAGGTCAGCATCCACTGGCTGTCTGTCGTATTACCTGATAGGGAACAGTTAATGGTTGTACCATCTGGAAATTTAACAATTACCCCTTCTGCTGAGCACAGAAGGCTAGCCCCTAATTTTATTAATAAATCTCTACCCAAAAGAGGAATGGGAGCATTGCTGGAGAAAAGGAACGAGTGTGATAAGCATTGATTTGCCACTTCTACTTTAAATGGTTGTGTCATTTTCCAGCTTTCACTTCCCCCAGAGAACCCGATGACTGTCACAGTTTTGTCACTCAGATCAGATTGTTTTATGCCGCCTGTGACAGTCGAATAGGTGGCTCCGGTGTCCACCAGAGCTTTTAATGGTTTGTTGTTTACCATTAACGAAATTAGAGGTTCGGCCCCAGCCCTCATTTCGGTTCTCTGGGGTCCCTTCAATAAACGCTTGCGCCACCCTCGGGGCCCGATGGCGGGAACATCGGCACCTGTAGGTTGGAGGGTGGTGGAGGGTATTGCCCCGGGTTGTATGGGGTTTGTGGTTCCCTGCCGCGACCACCGACACCACCTCTTCGAGGACCCCATCCCTCCGCAGGTGGTCCGTTATACTGACCTGAAAGCTGTGGACACTCTCATCCAGTGGCCTGCCTCACCACACACATAACAATTTCCCCCGCCCTGCTGCCTCCCTCCATAAGACCCCCTCCCTATAATTACTACCCCTCCAATTGCTCCTTGGTTTATTTCCCCTCCCACCTGCTGCATGGGCTTCTGTATCATAGGGTGGGCCGTTATATTGGTAAGGGGGTGGCTGATAGGGTTGTTGTGGCATCTGCTTACTCTTTTTTGTCCCTCCCTCATTTTTTGCTTGTTCCAACTGTAGTTTTAGCAACTCTATTTTTATCTTTTCTAACTGTTCTTCCTCTTTTCCTGTTTTCTCAACAGCCCTATCTGTGTGGTGGACTAAATGCCTTTCCCATATTTCGTTACCAGCAATTGGAATGTCAGGGTTATTTTCCATTATTTGTTTAACACCACTAGGGGCACCTGCCATGACTGCTGCTCTGAATATGTCTCGTGTAATTGGGTTGGTTAAACTATTTTCTTCCACCATCTGTTCCCACTCAGCCGCGCACCTGAAATAATATGCTGCACCTGTCTCACCTGGTTTTATGCGAAACTTTATGTTTTGGTATACGGTGGGTGGCAATGGGTACAATCGACCGAGTGCCCTGCCCACCATTGTGATTACCTTTGAAAAATCAAGCTCATTTGGATATTGTAAAGTTTGGGCTTCGAGTTCAAAACTCCCCATCTGAGAGGCTGTCAAAATCTGACCCAACAGACACCTTATGTCACCCAAAGCCAAAACGGTACCATGACTCAAGGCCGTTAATTTACTCAACCACTTAGAGCCCCCTGATGTAATTGGAGGAAGTTTACTGGAAATAGCAGTCATGTCACTGTGTGACCAGGGCTGGTCCTGCACCCCAGTGCTCTTTACTAACAATGGGGCTTGTACGCCTGGATATAGCTGATTAGTATGGTGACTCATTGCCTGCTCTCTCTGCTCTGGTTCGTTAGGGGGGCAATGATCAGTTGAAAAGTTAGACAACTCCTGCTCTTTTTCCCTTCCCCTAGTACGTTTTGCTATTGGCTCCTCATCCATTACCATCGTTCCCTTAATACATACTGTATGGATCGTGCCCTGGGCCTGACCTGTTGTTACTACAGGGCCAGATGCCCTACAACTTCCCCTTTCATCTTCACTTCCTACTCCGTTCTCACTACCATCACTTCCCTCTGGAAGTTCCATATTTTCTGCCATGTGGCGCATTGTCTCATTCACCTGAGCTCGTGCCGCATGTACCTGTTCTGTCACTACCTTGCCCAGGTGTTGTACCTCCTGTCGAAGCTCTTCTAATTCTTTTAAATTACAGTCAAGGACCCCCTCCCGAACCTCAATCATGACCTGTTGTTTGCTGTGAGTCGTGTTTGGTAAGATGTAGGGTGGGGGCTGAACAAGGGGCTGAGCAAGGGGCGGATACAATGGGCGGTACTGTTCAGGGGGCGGTGCTAGTGACTCAGTCTCCCTGTTTCCATCCTTCACTCCCAGTCTAACATCATTCTCTGTCGCCTTCACTTCCTTATGTCTAATGGGTGATAAAGCTGTTGCCACGAGGGCAATACGAGTCCATTTTCTTAACTTTTTCTAAGTCACACCCTTTACTCTTATATCTACTTGCATTATACCATTTAATCGTTTTTTCATCACCTTTATCTCTGACTAACCTACAATGAGCCTTTTTCTCCATATTTCTTATTTTCGAGGTCAGGGGCACTTTAAGTTTCTCTGCCTCTTTCGTCCATGCATAATTATCACACAATTGTATCCAACATCCTTCGACTTCTCTTTGTCTCGCTGTGCTGTCTTTTGGTTCAGCCTGTGCTATCATCATCTCAGCGATATTCTGCCATTGCGCTAATACGGTCGGACATTCGTATTCATCACACTCCTTTTGAAACTCTGCCCTTCTATTCTATTTATTTACTTGTATATATATATATATATATGTATTCAATATAACTTTCCTACTAGTTTCTTTACGATCGTCTCCTCACCCCAACTTAAATTATACACATACACAAAGCCTACACACACCACGTGCAAATTTTCCGTTTACTTATGCATTCAACTAAACACCACATCTAAATACTTTCATCCCCAATACCATTCATACAAATAAAATCAAACTAGTAAATAATTTACGGATCTCTTCTCCGAAGGACTTTAACCTAAAAGAATTTGTGATACGCCGATCACGGGACTTCTTTCCCAACAGAATTTGTGATTCGCCGATCACGGGACTTCTTTCCCAGTTTTATGGTTTATCTTTTAAACCAAAGGACCTTTAAACAGGACTCTAACCTGTTTTAAGAAGCTTTTAAATCTGATTTTCCTTATTTCAATTTTACTCGTCTATTAATCGAGATGTTCATCAAATTTAACACAGAAATTTAGTATATCCAATAGCAGAATTCGTATTAACAGGTTCCTGCCTTACCTCTCTATTTTAGCCGGCTTTTGTGTTAAATCTGAATCCGTCTCGATCTTTTCCCTCCCCCACAGGGTCCGCCGAAATGTGGCGCGAAAACTTTCCTTTGTCTTCAAATCACGTCGGGGTCACCTAACGGACTTTTGAAACTTGAGTCCTGCGTGTTCAAAAATTTGAAGAAAGTCAAAGAGATCGTTTTCCCCAATAAGTTTAAGTTTAAGTAGAATTTATTATCAGATGTAAAAACTTCTTCCAGCTGGGGTTGTCTCTCAACATATGAATGAGACGAACAACTGAATACACACTTCCTGGTTACAAGTATTTATAAAATATGTGACGTCGATTCTCTCTTCGGCTCCTCCCCTTCATTGGACGGGCATTCAATCCTCCGGAACCAATCACCTCGGGACATGTTAATCTGACTCCATTCTCCCCCAACTATTGGTCCCTGCAAAACATTTTGAAAATAGCCGGTCCTGCCGAAACGCACACACACACACTTGTTATCTGAGACCCTGCTTCTGCATACCTCAGAGCTGTGTTACACCCTTCTGCCAACTAGTTTTCAAGACAAAAAACCCAGCACAGCATGGACATATATTTGACAGTAAACATGAATTTATAATACATAAAACATCAAAATCCCAATACTACCTGTAAGCAATTCAAAAGGTGTAAAGCCAGTGATTCTGTTAACAGAGGAACGTACAGACATTAGAGCCAACGGAAGAGCTGATAGCCATGACAATTTGGTCTGTGCACAGATTTTAGCCAATTTAAGTTTCAGTGTTAGGTTCATCCGTTCGACCTTACCTTGCGATTCAGGATGATAGACGGCTCCAAACGCATGCGTTAGACCCAGCGATTTCTCTACGATTTTTAAATGCTCATTTTTGAAGTGCGAGCCGTTATCTGACCGGATATGCCGGGGGAAACCGTAATGCGGAATGTACAAATTAATGAGACACTTAATGACTGCAGTGCTGTATTCTTTTCCACAAGGAAAAGCCTCAGGCCAACCTGTGAATTGGTCAACTATCACCAACAAATACTGTTTCCCTTGCACCCTCTCTACCATCTCTGTAAAGTCAATCACGATTTCCTCTCCTGGGCCTCGCAATGGCAAAAATGTGCACTTTAACTGTTTTAAAGTTGGTTTGATGTTATGTTTTTGACAAATGTCGCATGAAAGTACAAAGTTAGACACCATAGCCGTCAAAAAAGGATGCCACCAATATTGCAATGTTTTCATCATCTGTTTTGAACTCACGTGTGACATAGTGTATGCTTGGTTCATGATAGAGCGTGACAGGCTCATGGGCAATGCTGGTCTGCCATCTGGGGCCTGCCACAGACCATCTGGTGCACACAGGGCCCCATACTCTGTCCACGTTGACAGTTCTTCTGGTGTGCATTTGCCATGTTCGGCCACAAGTGTTTCTCTGCTGAAAGATGGTAACAGTTTCACATATGAACAGTCAGTCTGTACCATCATTGTCACCTGATAGCCTGCAGCTGTTTTGGCAGCCAAGTCAGCAGCCTCATTTCCCCGTGCTACAGCACTGTCTGTTTTACAGTGGCCCTGACATTTTATGACAGCAACAGCTGCTGGAATTTTCAATGCGTCCAACAGTGCACATGCTTCTGCGTCATGTGCTATAGGCTTACCAGACGTAGTGACGAACCCACTCCTTTGCCAAACTGCGAGTTCGACATGGACAGCACCCACGACATAAGCTGAGTTACTATAAATGTTGACTTTGCCAGACCCTGCAAGTTTTAGTGCTTGTGTGACCGCAATTAGTTCTGCTCTCTGTGCCGACTGTTTGCCTTCTATTTTCTCTGCTTCCCTAGTAGTGTAACCTAAGTCTGTTTGCTGCACAACAGAATAAGCTGAGACCAAAGTGCCATCCTGAGCTCTAAAACAGCACCCGTCCGTGAAAAGTGTAATCACGTCCGAGGCTTCAGGGATAGGGGTTGCAGTTAAGTCCGGGCGAACACGAGATGCCAGGTCAGTGATTGGTGCACAGTCATGTGGTTCCCCTTTGGTGAACAAATCTGCCATGTTAATGCCATCGTGTTTGTATGTTATGTTTGGCGCCGTTAGACATTTGGACAGTTTTCTCTGCCTCAACGGTGAAAACGTAAATGATTCAGAGTTGACAAACGACATGACAGAGTGCGTGGTCAGGACCGTTAACTGATGACCCATCACAATGTGTGATGTCTTTTCAATGATCTTTGCCAATCCTGCAGCGAACCTGGCACAAGCCGGCTGGCGTTGTTCAATGGCGTCCATTAGGACACTGACATACATCAGCACACGTCTAGCACTAGACTGCTTCTGGAAAAGTACTCCATGTGCGCTATTCCCTGTTTCAGAAACGTCTAGGAAAAATGCCTTGCTGTAATCAGGGCTATGCAGATATGCTGCATGTGACAGCTCCCCTTTCAATTTAATGAACGCGGTTTCTGCTTCAGGGGTCCATGTTAACTTCGCCTGCACATTTCTCATGCCTTGTTCCTTGACCATGTCTCGTAATGGCTTGGTGACCGCTACATACATAGGGATATAACTTCTGCTGAAACCTGTCAATCCCAGAAAGGAAAGCATGTCCTTCACATTGTGTGGCTTTGGGTGTGACAAAATGCCATCACGTTGGCGATCAGACAACGTTGTGCCTTGGCCTGTGATTAAACGGCCCATGAAAGTAACAGATGGCCTGCTGACCTGCAGTTTTTCTTTACTAACCTTGAACCCAGACGCATGCAGCTGTCTCAGAATGGCGCCCGTTGCTTTTAAGCAATCTTCGTTGGTTACGGCTGCCAGCAAAAGATCATCAACATACATTATTAGAACGCAATCTACAGGTAACACACAATTGATCAGCTGATTTTTCAGGACCTGATTGAATATCCCTGGCGATAAAATAAAGCCCTGTGGAAGTCTGTTATAAGAATATTGACATTTTCGGTAAGTGAAAGTCAGGCATGATTTACATTCTTCTGAGATTGGTATACAGAAAAAAGCGTTGGCCAAATCAATGCATGTGAACCATTGGTGAGCTGGGGTCAAATTTGAGATGGCAGTACATGGGTTTGGTACGGCCATTGTTGGTGTTGCCACCAGGCTGTTTACTCGACGCAGATCATTGACTAATCTATATTTGTTTGTGCCTGGTTTCTTGACAGGAAAGATCGGGGTGTTCGATGGCGATCGCCATGGAATAATGACACCTTTCTCCACTAAACCTTGAACAGTGGGTGCAATGCCTTCCTCTGCCTCCCTTTTGTTAGGATATTGTGGTACCCAAACTGGTTCTGTCGATTTTAACTGAAATGTGACTGGCTCAATGTTACAGAGGCCAACGTCCGTTGGACCTTGTGACCAGAGGTCGTCCGGCTGGCTGTTAATTAACTGCTCAGCTCCGGGACCGTCTGTTAGTTCGCGACCATGGCTTCTTGTAATTTCGAGATGAGTTAATTGGCCCCTATCGGCCGTTTTTTGTGGTACCCAATATGAATCTGTCATACGCGAATACAAAACCCCTACAATGCCAGAGGGCTCCCAATCGGTCACCAAGCGCAACCTCTTTGTCATAGCTCCTAACTCTCGAGCTTCATGGCCTGGATGCAGTGCCATAGAAATGTGAGGTTCAGCTGTGTCTGCCATTTCATACCATATCTGTTGTTCTGGTGTCAGTGTAACTGGAACTACTACACCCCCTTGTCCTACATATAGACCCTCCCCTGTGAGTGTCCACATTTGGCCCTCAATGTCATGGAACATTTCCTGGTATGTGACAGTGTCATTCCGGTCATAAAATAGTGTACAATGCAGGGGGTCGATGGGAGGTAAATAGACAGCTAAGTCTTTGATCCAGGGCCACTGATTCTAATACAGTGCCCTGGCCCCTGATTGATAACAACAAAACCTGCTGGCGGCCCTCTCTACTGTGTGCCTGTGAACAGTCGACTTTAGTGCCGTCCGGGAACGTGACTGTGACACCCTCTGGTGAGCATAAAATGTTTGCACCCAATTTAATCAACAGGTCTCTGCCCAATAAGGGAACAGGTGCTTTTGTGGAGTACAGAAATGAGTGTGACAGGGACTGATTTGCCACTTTCGTGGTAAGAGGAACAGTAAGATGCCAATGTTCTAACCCTCCAGAGAATCCCATAACTCAACAGTCTTATAAATTAGATCTTTGTCAGTGATTGTGCCCCTCGTTACTGTGGAGTATGTTGCTCCGGTATCTACCAAAGCTGTTAGTGGCCTGTTGTTGACCACTAAAATCATGTAAGGCTCAGCCAAACCTCGCATCATTGTTCTCTGTTGGTTCTGTCAACAGTCCGCGCCTTCCCCCTGGCCCCAAGTCGGGTTCAAGGGCGCCTGAATCGAGTGGGGAGGTGGGTGTTGTTGCTCCGGGTATTTTGGAGTTTGTGGTCCTCTGCCACGACCACTGGGCCCACCTCTATGAGGATCCCATCCCCCCGCAGGTGGTCCCATATACTGGCTGTCCCCTGTCATGGGACAATGTCTCCTCCAATGATCAGTCCCCCCACACTGATGACATGCATCCCTGTAGCGCACCCCTCCCCCACTCGGCTTCCCCCTAGCCCATCCGCTATTGCCCCGTGGCCTATACCCTCCCCATGGTTTTATTAATTGGAAATTAGGGACATGTCCTCCCTGAGCATAGCCAAAAGTTTCAGGTGTGACTATGGGAAAAGGTGGGGTCTTCACCACGGGCTGCCCGTCAAAGCCGCTGCTCACAGGACGTTGTGGCATTTGTTTTGGTTTTTTACTGTCTGCCTTAGCCATTTCTAATTGTAGTTTTAACAATTGTTGCTTTGTCTTTTCTAATTCCTCCTGTTCTTTATCCTGTTTATCGACTGATCTATCAATATGGAACACCAGATGTCTTTCCCACATTTCGTTGCTGGCAACTGGAGTGTCAGGATTACATTCCATTGCCTGCTTGACACCGTTGGGGGCCCCTGTCATTACGGCAGTTCTAAATATATCACGCGTAATTTGATTATTTAGACTATTTTCTTCTACCATCTGCTCCCATTCAGCTGCGCATCTAAAATAGTAACTCGCTCCAGTCTCACCAGGCTTAATGCGGAACTTAATGTTTTGGTATACGGTTGGGGGTGTTGAAAATTTTTCTCTGAGGGCCCTGGCGATCGCTGTACTGACAGTAGTATACCGTGCGTCATTGGGTTCGTCTTCAAGGTTTGCATCCTTCTCAAACTCTGCCATCTGCGAAACAGTAAAAACTTGGCCTAAAAGGCATCTTATGTCTCCTACCGCCAAGGTGGTGCCGTGGCACAATGCCATCAACTTTGTAAGCCATCTGCCTCCACCAGATGTAATGGGGGGCAATTTTGCCAGCACAGCTGTCATGTCACTATGGCTCCAGGGCTGGTACTTTGGTACCCCTCGGTTGCCCTGTAACAGAGGCATGTTAGTTGCCCCTCCTGACATTAGTTGGGCGTTTGGCACATTAACATTCCTTTCATCATACTCACTACCTGGGCGACACATACTGTCCCATTGTCTCTCTTGAGGGGGAGTGAATTGACAGGCTGGAGTGTACTTACAGGCTCTGGTACGACTCCTAGTACCCTGTGACACTGGGGTAGACATCATAGTTCCTTTAATAACTACGTCCCTACATACCTGCAGTGGCCCTCCATCCTCACTGTTATTACATGCTCCCTGTCACTTCATGTCTTTGTCTTCCTCCTCATTGTGCACTACTCGTGCACTTTGGCTTGTTATGCTATTCTTCCTTTGTATGGTTTCCTGTTTATTTACCATTAATTCTAATTGTGCTGTCAACACGTTTATTTGATCCTTTAAAACATCTAGATCTGGCATGTCTACCTCCACCCTAGAATCTTTCACATTCACTTGCAATTGTTGTGATGCTGGTATGTAGGGCGGTGGCAACAGCTTATTCAAATCAGGATATAAGGGGGCGGTCTCAGTATGACGCGAGATACTGGCTCCTGCACTTCCTGACTCTCTCACCATTTCTTTCTCTGGCTCCTCCGACTGCACATGTCCTGTGCCCCCCCTAGGGGAACTCAAAGCAATTGCAGTCAAAGCAATGCGTGTCCACAGGCGTAATTCTTCTCTCAATCTCTCTTCCTCCTTTTTATGCTTATTTTTATCTAACCACTTCACATCTTTTCCTCCTTCTACATGTTTGTATAAACTTGCATGCGCTTTTTCCTCCATTTCCCTGATCTTTGGAGTGATCTTAATCAACACTTTCTCAGATTCCTTCCACACATTCTCCATGCAAATTTGACTCCATTTCTTTCCCCAGATTTTCCTGTCCTTTTTACGATTTTTCGGCTCTGATTGGGCCATTAGCATATCAACAATTTTTTCCCATTGTATAATTACAGGGGAATTCCCATAAATCACACATTTCTTCTCAAATTCAGACATTTTACACAACAATGGTACAGTATACAATACACAATATGCACAGTTTAATCGGCTTTTAGTGTACCTTTATAAATAAACTCGTGACGCGGCCTTTCACCGGTCTTGTTAACGTAAATAAACCGTGACGGGCCTTTCACCGCGTCTTGTTAACGTAAATAAACCGTGACGGGCCTTTCACCGCGTCTTGTTAATGTAAATAAAACTTGTGACACGGCCTTTCACCGCGTCTTTTTAATGTAAATAAAACTCGTGACGCGGCCTTTCACCGGTCTTGTTAACGTAAATAAAACTTGTGACGGGCCTTTCACCGCGTCTTTTAACGTAAATAAACCTCGTGACGGGCCTTTCACCGCGTCTTGTTAACGTAAATAAACCTCGTGACGGGCCTTTCACCGCGTCTTGTTAACGTAAATAAAATCGTGACACGGCCTTTTATTCTGATCAACAAATATCACTGATTTTTAATTTCTACTCAATGGTACGGATATACTTCAATCTCAACACATAAATTTAGAATATCCAATCTGCAGTAGAGCCCGACCGATATATCGGCCGGCTGATATTATCGGCCGATATGAGCTAATGGCATTTAAATCGGCATCGGCGTTTATAACGGCCGATAAAACATGAGAAACAGAGTCTCCATTGGCCAGGAGGTTTCTCACTCCTCCACCTTCATCTGTCCCTAGTGAGAGGGTATTCAGCACTGTGGGGGCCATCTATCAAGATAGGAGGAGCTCTCTAACAGGTTCCAAGGCAGAGATGTTGTGCTTCCTGTACTACAACCTGCCACTTCTCAACTGGCAGTACTAAGGAGCACCCTGTTCAAGACATTTTTCAAAACACTGTTCAAATATTAAAGTTCAGAGGTAGACAGAGTAAAAGTCTAAAAGTATAATTTGAAAAAAGTAGTGAAGGAGGAAAACCTCTTGCCTGTGTGCTGTATATATTGAGAACATTCTACATTGTTTTAATTATATTTTGGTATTATTTATTTATTTTATATTTTATATTTATTTATTGTATATGTAGCTATACATTTAACTTATTTAAATTTTATTATGGTTTTGTGGAATATTGAATTTGTTTGGTATAGCTCTTTTACTTTAACTTTAACTTATAATTTATTTACAGAACACACTGTTAAAACCAGCTTCAACTGGAAGTAAATAAAAGTGTTAAATGCTTAAAACCAGACTGTTTTGTGATCATTGAAAAATATATACTTTAGATGTGCAATTGTTTAGTCATTGAGACTGTAATCTAAGGCTTTTTTTTAACATCCCTTCTGGAAAATGGTTTATACAGCCCACATACCTAGAACAGGCAGATATTTTGCTATTGAATGTTGTGTAAGTGCAGTTTATAGGAAATGGGTCTAATATCCAGTTTTCAAAATCAAAATATCGGCTTATAAATCGGCTCTTTTCAAGTTAATATCGGCATCGGCCCCCAAAAATCCATATCGGTCGGGCTCTAATCTGCAGAAGTTCGTTTAAACAGGTCTCTGCTCGCCTTTGGTTTTTCTGTCGACAGTGTGTTGAATTAAAAGTTGTCTCGTCCCGATTTTCGGTCAATCCCCGAGTATGGTTCTCTTTAGATGCCTTTTTCTCCAATCGCGTCCGGGGTCACCATCTGATGAACATTCGAGCAATGTTCTGCGCGTTCAAAAATTGGAGAAAGGCCAGTTCAGAAAACGTTGAAATTTATTGATCAGAAGTCTCAAACAAACAGCTGTTTCGGTGGATTCTCAGACTCAAAACCTTCTCACAAAGAATCGACATCCAGAAACAGCTTTACAGCTATTTATATGTATTTTTCGTCGGGTCTGTTCTCCATGGCGGGGTCCAATCAGATCGTCTTCCCTTTGTCTGCATTCCAGCCAATCAGCTCACTGCCTTGTTTTTCAAACCACCATCCATCTGTAACAAATTTACACGAGACCCCCACACATCCCAAAATGCTCTGTGCGTAATCTGATTTTAACACACACACATAGCAATTTCATGTGGAAAAACCCCCACAGTATCAGCGCTAAATTCAACTCACACACTTGGTTATATTTTCAACATATTATGCACAGTTGGTTAACAATAATAAAATCCTAAAGCATATTAAATGTAAAGGCACGTTTAATACCACAATAAGATCCTTCAGTGTACACATTTCTTCCCCAAAAAGAAGATGTGTTTCTTGTTACACACACACACATAAGCAGAACATGCAACCCCCCACTTACTGACCACATTCCGATCTCTGGCAACATCTAGCAACTGTAGAACTCTCAGCTTCAAGCTTTTGTTCACAATCATGTCATGTAGGAAAATACATCTGATTTAAACAACATCAATCATCCATTTTTATATCGATCCATATATTGATCTTAATTCCCACAATTACAATGGATATTGAAACAATGTCATAAAAAAAAATTTCCAAACCCCCCCCCCCCCCCAAAAAAAATTTTTTTTTTTTTTTTTTTTTTTTTTTTTTCCCCCTCCCCCCCCCCCCCCCTCCCTTTCCTTAAAGTTAGTCAAGGCATCTAGAATATATTGAGATTATGATGTTTTATGTATTATAAATTCATGTTTACTGTCAAATATATGTCCATGCTGTGCTGGGTTTTTTGTCTTGAAAACTAGTTGGCAGAAGTGTGTAACACAGCCCTGAGGTATGCAGAAGCAGGGTCTCAGATTACAAGTGTGTGTGCGTTTCGGCAGGACCGGCTATTTTCAAAATGTTTTGCAGGGGCCAATAGTTGGGGGAGAATGGAGTCAGATTTACATGTCCCGAGGTGATTGGTTCCGGAGGATTGAACGCCCGTCCAATGAAGGGGAGGAGCCGAAGAGAGAATCGACGTCACATATTTTATAAATACTTGTAACCCGAAAGTGTGTATTCGGTTGTTCGCTCGTGTATATGTTTGAGAGACAACTCCCAGCTGGAAGAAGCTTTTACATCTGATAATAAATTCTACTTAAACTTATTGGGAAAAACGATCTCTTTGGCTTTGCTTCAAATTTTTGAACACGCAGGACTCGAGTTTCAAAAGTCCAATAGTTGGTGACCCCGACGTGATTTGGAGACAAAGAGAAGTTTTGGCGCCACATTTCGGCGGACCCTGTGGGGGAGGGAAAAGATACCGAGACGGATTCAGATTTAACACAAAGGCTGGCTTAAAATACTTAAGGTAAGCAGATACCTGTTATTTCGAATTCTGCTATTGGATATACTAAATTTCTGTGTTAAATTTGATGAACATCTCGATGAATAGACGAGTAAAATTGAAATAAGGAAAATCAGATTTAAAAGCTTCTTAAAAAGGGTTAGAGTCCCTTTGGAATTAAAACAAGATAGAATCTTGTTTAATAATGGGTTAGAGTCCCTGAAATTAAAACAGTTAAAGTCTGTTGGGAAAGAAATCCCGTGATCGGCGTATCACAAATTCTGCTGGGTTGAAGTCCCGTGGATTAAAGATAATCCATAAATTCGTTATTCTGGTGTGAATGTGTGGAGTGAATAGACTTTGTGTATGTGTATAATTTAAGTTGGGGTAAGGAGACGATCGTAAAGAAACTAGTAGGAAAGTTATATTGAATACATATATATATATATATATATATACAAGTAAATAAATATAATAGAATGGCAGAGTTTCAAAAGGAGTGTGATGAATACGAATGTCCGACCGTATTAGCGCAATGGCAGAGTATCGCTGAGATGATGATAGCACAGGCTGAACCAAGAAGAGAAAAGCGAGACAAAGAGAGGTTGAGGAATGTTGGGTAGAATTGTGTGATAATTATGCATGGACGAAAGAGGCAGAGACATTTAAAGTGCCCCTGGCCCCGAAAATAAGAAATATGGAGAAAAAGGCTCATTGTAGGTTAGTCAGACATAAAAGTGATGAAAAAACGATTAAATGGTATAATGCAAGTCGATATAAAAATAAAGGGTGTGACTTAGAAAAACAGTTAAGAAAATGGAGTCGTCTTGCCCTCGTGGCGACAGCTTTATCACCTATTAGACATAGGAAGGAAGGGAAAGCTACAGAGGATGATGTTAGACTGAAAGTGAAGGATGGAAACAGGGAGACCGAGTCACTAGCACCGCCCCCTGAACAGTACCGCCCATTGTATCCGCCTCTTGCTCCGCCTCTTGCTCAGCCCCCACCCTACATCTCACAAAATACGACTGACAGCAAACAACAGGTCATGCTTGAGGTACGAGAGGGAGTTTTAGACTGTAATTTAAAAGAATTAGAAGAACTTCGACAGGAGGTACAACACCTGGGCAAGGTAGTGACAGAACAGGTACATGCGGCACGAGCTCAGGTGAATGAGACAATGCGCCACATGGCAGAAAATATGGAACTTCCAGAGGGAAGTGATGGTAGTGAGAACGGAGTAGGAAGTGAAGATGAAAGGGGAAGTTGTAGAGCAGCTGGCCCTATAGAAACAACAGGTCAGGCCCAGGGCACGATGCATACAGTATGTATTAAGGGAACGATGGTAATGGATGAGGAGCCAATAGCAAAACGAACTAGGGGAAGGGAAAAAGAACAGCAGCTGTCTAATTTTTCAATTGATCATTGCCCCCCTAACGTACCAGAGCAGAGAGAGCAGGCAATGAGTCATCATACTAATCAATTATATCCAGGCGTACAAGCCCCATTGTTAGCAAAGAGCACTGGGGTGCAGTACCAGCCCTGGTCACACAGTGACATGACTGCTATTTCCAGTAAACTTCCTCCAATTACATCAGGGGGCTCTAAGTGGTTGAGTAAATTAACGGCCTTGAGTCATGGTACCGTTTTGGCTTTGGGTGACATAAGGTGTCTGTTGGGTCAGATTTTGACAGCCTCTCAGATGGGGAGTTTTGAACTCGAAGCCCAAACATTACAATATCCAAATGATCTTGATTTTTCAAAAGTAATCACAATGGTGGGCAGGGCACTCGGTCGATTGTACCCATTGCCACCCACCGTATACCAAAACATAAAGTTTCGCATAAAACCAGGTGAGACAGGTGCAGCATATTATTTCAGGTGCGCTGCTGAGTGGGAACAGATGGTGGAAGAAAATAGTTTAACCAACCCAATTACACGAGACATATTCAGAGCAGCAGTCATGGCAGGTGCCCCTAGTGGTGTTAAACAAATAATGGAAAATAACCCTGACATTCCAATTGCTAGTAACGAAATATGGGAAAGGCATTTAGTCCACCACACAGATAGGGCTGTAGAGAAAACAGGAAAAGAGGAAGAACAATTAGAAAAGATAAAAATAGAGTTGCTAAAACTACAGTTGGAACAAGCAAAAAATGAGGGAGGGACAAAAAAGAGTAAGCAAATGCCACAACAACCCTATCAGCCACCCCCTTACCAATATAACGGCCCACCCTATGGTACAGACGCCCATGCAGCAGGTGGGAGGGGAAATAGACAAAGGAGCAATTGGAGGGGTAGTAATAGAGGGAGGGGGTCTTATGGAGGGAGGCAGCAGGGCGAGGGAAATTGTTACGTGTGTGGTGAGGCAGGCCACTGGATGAGAGAGTGTCCACAGCTTTCAGGTCAGTTTAACGGACCACCTGCGGAGGGATGGGGTCCTCGAAGAGGTGGTGCCGGTGGTCGCGGCAGGGAACCACAAACCCCATACAACCCGGGGCAATACCCTCCACCACCCTCCAACCTACAGGTGCCGATGTTCCCGCCATCGGGCCCCGAGGGTGGCGCGAGCGTTTATTGAAGGGGCCCCCAGAGAACCGAAATGAGGGCTAGGGCCGAACCTCTCATTTCGTTAATGGTAAACAACAAACCATTAATAGCTCTGGTGGACACCGGAGCCACCTATTCGACTGTCACAGGCGGCATAAAACAATCTGATTTGAGTGACAAGACTATGACGGTCGTCGGATTCTCTGGGGGCAGAGAAAGCTTGCAAATGACACAACCACTTAAAGTTGAAGTGGCAAATCAATGCTTATCACACTCGTTCCTTTTCTCCAGCAATGCTCCCATTCCTCTTTTGGGTAGAGATTTATTAATAAAATTAGGGGCTAGCATTTTGTGCTCAGCAGAAGGGGTAATAGTTACATTTCCAGATGGTACAACCATTAACTGTTCCCTATCAGGTAATACGACAGACAGCCAGTGGATGCTGACCTCGTGTGGGGAGGAGGAGGCAGCTGATCTTTACTGGGTAAAATTAGATGATGACGCACAGTGGGGCACAACAATGGAACTGTATAACAAATACCGTTCATGGATTTCAAATTTAGATATCTATTTACCCCCCATAGACCCATTGCATTGTACATTGTTTTATGACAGAAATGACATAACCATTTATGAAGACATGTTTCAGGAAGTGGAGGGAGACAGATGGGTGTTGGAGGGAGCTGGAATTTTTGTGAGTAAAGAAGGAGTGATGGCTCCAGTGAAGCTGACAGAAGAGCAGTTGAAGTGGTATGAGATGGCAGACACAGCAGCACCTCACATATCGTTAGCCTTACACCCAAGCCATGAAGCCAGGGAGCTAGGTAAGATTACAAAAACACTGTTGGCCGCCCAGGATTGGGAGCCCACGGAAAAAACAGATGTTAAATATTCACCTAAACACAAAGCCTATTGGATAGAAGGTGCCACACGAGACACTGGAGCTCTAGAGCATGTGCAGGTTTCTAGATTCCATGGCAGGGAGCTGTCAGATAGTGTGGGAGCACCAGACATCATAAAAAATTTACCTGAGGATCTTTGGTCTCAGGGCCCAACAGATGTAGGTTTTTGTAACATGTCTCCAGTTTACTTTCAGTTAAGCACACCTGACCCCATCTGGATTCCACAATACCGCAACAAACCTGAGGCGGACGAGGGTGTGGCCGCAACAGTAAAAGGTCTCCTAGAGAGGGGTGTTATTACACCATACAAATCTAGGTGGAACACACCTATTTTTCCGGTGCCGAAACCAGGCACGAATAAGTACAGGTTGGTACATGATTTGAGAGCAATCAATGCTGTTGTGGCTACACCATCGTTAACAGTGCCTAATCCGTATACTGCACTCTCTGTGATAACACCTGAGCACAATTGGTTTACATGTATTGATTTGGCTAACGCATTTTTCTGTATCCCTTTAGCAGAGGAATGCAAGGCGTGTGTGGCTTTTACATACAAAGGTTGTCAATATTCTTACAACAGATTACCCCAGGGGTTTGTTTTATCACCAGGAATTTTTAACCATGCATTAAAACAACAATTACAGGACTGTAGTTTGCCTGGAGACTGTGTGTTGATCATGTATGTTGATGACCTCCTTTTGGCAGCCAAAACAGAGCAAGGATGCCTGGAGGGGAGCGAAGCTGTGTTAAGACAATTACACAAAAGTGGCTTCAAGGTAAGCAAGGAAAAGCTGCAATTTTGCAGACCTTGTGTTACATTTCTAGGTCGCATGATCACCCCAGAGGGCTCCACGCTAACTGTAGCCCATAGACGAGGAATTCTGAGTCATCCAAAACCAACCACGGTTAAAGAGATGTTGTCATTTCTAGGCCTAACAGGGTATAGTAGACATTATATTCCAATGTATGTTTCATTAACAGCCCCTTTGAGAGATCTTGTAAAACAACAGGGTATGAAGAATTTGAGAGCAGACATTGAGTGGACACAGGAAGCTGAACGGACGTTCATTAACCTGAAACAACAGATGGCACATGCAGCTAATCTCAGCAGTGCCGATTACAGATCACCATTTCACTTAGACGTCTCTGAGACAGGGTCAAGTGCACATGGGGTACTTTATCAAAAGGACCAGGGGGGCAGAAAAGTGTTGATGTATGTTAGCATGTTGTTGGACAGTGTAGAACAAAGACAGCCACCATGCAGCAGGTTTGTCGCAGGATTGGCAAAGATAGTGAAGAAAACGTCTCACATTGTTATGGGCCACCACCTAATTGTTTTAACCACGCATTCAATCGCATCTTTTGTTAATTCTGAATCATTCACATTTTCCCCTTTACGACAGCGACGCATTGCAGCAATTTTGCTCGCCGACCATATCATATACACGCATGAGGGCATTAACATGGCAGATTTGGTGGAGGAGGGAGAACCACACGACTGTGCACCGATCACAGAGAGGGCATCAGTGGTCAGACCAGGTTTGTTTGCAAAACCATTGACTGGCCCTGAGCCAGTCATGACTTTGTTCACTGACGGGTGCTGTTTCAGGGCGGAGGATGGAAGTTTGAAAGCGGCTTATGCAGTGGTAGAGCAGGTAGGACATGAGATGATTACGAGGGATGCAGCAAGGTTAGATGGGAAGCAGTCAGCACAGAGGGCAGAAATGATAGCAGTGATCAAAGCCTTGCGACATACTGGTGGACACCGTGTAAACATATATACTGACTCTGCTTATGTTGTTACAGCTGTACACGTAGAAATGCCGTTGTGGAAACGTTGTGGCTTTATCACTTCGTCAGGTCGACCAATAACACATGCATGTGAAGCCAGAGACCTTTTAGAGGCTCTGATGATCCCCTCAGAGGTGGCAGTGATTAAATGCGCTGGTCACTCTAAGGTGGATAGCTCTTTGAGCAGAGGCAATGACGCAGCAGACTTGGCGGCAAAAGCTGCTGCTGGTTATGTGTCCTCGCAGATGGTGTGCACATCAGAAAGAACATCTAATGATTTATTGCCGAGATTCACAAGGGAATACCTTTGTAAAGAGCATCAGCGCTGTACCCCTGAAGAAGTCTCTGTGTGGGCACAACATGGAGCTGTTCGTGCCTCTGACGGACTGTGGCAAGCTCCGGACGGACGTCCGGCGCTCCCAGCGAGTCTGTGTCATTCCATCATGGTAGAGGTTCATGGAGTGAGCCATGTTGGGGACAAACAGATGATGAGAGCGCTTGAATATTGGTGGCATCCTTTTTTAAAAGCTATGGTCTCAGCACATGTGAGCACGTGTGAAGTTTGTCAGGGATATAACGTTAAACCCACGATTAAACCAACAAGGGGTTCGTTTCCTTTGACCGGTGGTCCGGGGGACGAAATCGTGATTGATTTCACAGACATGATCACGAGGATACAGGGTAAGCGTTATCTTCTGGTAATCGTAGACTATTTCACTGGATGGCCTGAAGCTTATCCTGTAGGCAGAGAAGACAGTACGGCGGTGATAAAATGTTTAATTAACCATTATATTCCGCGCTATGGTTTCGCCCGGCGTTTACGATCAGATAATGGCAGCCATTTTAAGAATGAACATTTGCGAGTCGTCGAAAAGGCCCTAGGCCTAAAACATGCATTTGGTGCAGTCTGGCATCCTGCCAGCCAAGGTAAGGTTGAACGAATGAATCTCACACTAAAACTCAAATTGGCTAAAATCTGTGCACAGACAAAACTAAATTGGTTGTCAGCTTTGCCATTGGCCTTAATGTCAGTAAGATCATCTGTTAACCGAATCACAGGATTCACCCCTTTTGAATTATTTACAGGTCGCCAGTTTCCAGGGCCACGGAATGCACTGTCGGATGCCATTGTGACACCATTATCTCACACTGTCTATTTTGATAAACTGACTGCTCTCATTAAGACTTTTTCATGCCAGGTCAATCCATCTCCAGCAGCAGACCCCCCTCCAACGACGGTACAGTGGGTGAGGCTGAGGACGTTCAGGAGAAAGTGGAATGAGCCGAGGTGGTCGAAACCCCATAGGGTGACAGCAAGGACATCACACTGTGTTCGATTGCAGGGCAAGGGTGACACTTGGTTTCATTTAACCTCATGTGTAGCTTGTGACCCCCCCTCAAGGGATCTTGCAGAGACACGGTTGGACCTGCGTAGACAGGTCCAAGAGAGGGAAGGTGTGGGTGAAGGTGTGGGTGGAGAACCAGAGGCTGGAGAAGCCACAGGTGAAATCACAACACCACCAGTACAATAACAATTGCAAATCGTTCACAAGACAGGTGTTCCAGGTGAATGTGCTGTGACCAAAGAGAAGGACGGTAGAATCTCCAAAAAGGACGGTAGAATATTTTCCAGTGCAATAAATTTTGAGTGAATACTCACGGAGGTGGAAATACGTATTACCATATATTCTTTATAACCATATTATATATTGTTCTTATTGTGATTCTCATATTTATTATTTTCATTTATCTATTATATCTATTGTTTTTCATATTTTTTAATATTCACTATTTTTTATACCTTTATATTGCTATTGTGATTTTTATATTGTCATTCTTTATCTTCTTTACCATTTTATTTTGTGTGATTTTAACCATATATTTTTCCTTAATTGCACATTCCCATTAAGTATACTGTGTGTTTAACCATTTTAATTTTCAAGAGTGTGTTTATTATTCCTTTAAAGTCCAAGAGAGGGCAACAAAATGAAGCTGTGGGAAAACTGTAAGCTGTCGGGGATCCTATTAATAATTTCAGGAGTTATAGTAGGAATAATTTTTAGCCTAACTAAGGGTCAGGAAAGCAACAACACCATATCAAAATCGAGACACAAAAAAGCCATAGCCGATACGAGGTTACCGTGTGAACAACTCGTAATTAACTATGTTTGGGGTAAGACTACATCATTTACTTTCGACCTATGCGCTGTCATAAATTGTGGGGGAAAAAATAGCTCATGGAGGGGGTACAATATATATATATGTATGGATGGGAATACGGACAGTGTTTGTAAGGTGTCCCAGTCTAGGCAAACCTATAGGGGTGAATGGTGTCCATCATGGAATAAGGTAATCGCATATACAGGTGCTTGGACTCCGGAACAACCTAGCCTTTGGACCCGTACCTCGGCAAAATTTGATTTAAAAATGCAGAGAGATTACAGTGCAAGTCAAAATCCACTCACCCTTTCAATATCCACCAGAACGGGATCAGCCAATTATACAGGGGAGTTTTTCCTTATAATGGGGGTGCACAGCCCAGGAACAGATAAAAAAGCAGTAATAAAATTTGTTGTGGACAGTTCACATGAGGAGGAAATAAATGAGACAATAGCTGAGCCATTATCGGTAGGACAAAAGAATGTAGTGGTGGAAATAGATTACACCATGTTAAAACCAGAAGATATGATAGAGCGAGCCACAGGATATGGGGAAAATAATTTGTGGCTGGAATGGATAATTACCACAGCCAGAGAACAGAGGTTGGATGATTGTGTAGGATGTGCTAATGCAAGACCCCATTTATATATTGAACCAGCCCCGTTGTACCAAAATGATACGTGGGGCTATGAGTGTATGCTGGCATTGACACGGATGGCCAGTCCAAAAAATTGTACCACATTGGCAGCAATATTCCCACCAATAACTAACCTTTCACGGGCAGGTCCATTTACACCAAAGAAAGCAAATTATACCTGTTTTGATATTAAACGTCTATCACCAACCAGCAACCTGGGGGAGATAAATAAGGAGTGGTGTGATCACATCATAGTAGATAATGGGACTGAAATAGGTACGTGGGCTAGAGCAGGTTTGTATTATTATTGTGGAGATCGAAGATTGTTTACTAGGATACCTGAGAAGGCAAAGGGAGTGTGTGCTTTGGTAAGACTGGGAGCCCCAATAACTCTGATAGGTGACAGAGCAGTCAGAACGGAAACCATAAATTCAGCAACATTGACAAGAAGACGTAGGAGACACATCATAAAACAGAGAGCAATAGGTTCAAGTGTAGATTTATCATTAAATAGCCCGACATACATTGATGCGATAGGCATTCCACGAGGTGTGCCGGATGAATATAAACTAGCGAACCAAGTGGCAGCAGGTTTTGAGAATATACCCATAATAGCTGCTCTTTTTCCAGTCACCCCAAACAAGAATGTAGATAGGATAAATTATGTGCATTATAATGTGATGAGGTTAGCGAATATGACAAGGGATGCAGTAGATGGTTTAGCAGAACAGCTAGCACCAACTTCACTTATGGCTATACAGAACCGTATGGCTCTGGACATGCTGTTGGCAGAGAAGGGAGGAGTATGTGTAATGTTTGGTGATCTTTGTTGTACGTACATTCCCAATAATACTGCCCCAGACGGATCAGTGACGAGGGCATTGGAAGGTTTGAAAACTTTGTCTATAGAAATGAAGGAACATTCAGGAGTAAATAATCCTATTGGAGATTGGCTAGACAAAACATTGGGAAGATGGAAAGCAATAGTAATGTCTATTGTGATGTCTATAGGGGTATTCATAGCAATTTTGATTACGTGTGGTTGTTGTTGCATTCCTTGCCTTAGATCACTGTGTAACCGTTTAATAGTTTCAGCTATTGAGAGACCGGAAAGCCCCAAACCATTTAATATGCCGTTGTTATCTAGCTATACTGACGACACGGAGGACCAAGAATTTTGACCTCTGTCGAGGTCAAGAGAGGGATTATTGAGATTATGATGCTTTATGTATTATAAATTCAGGTTTACTGTCAAATATATGTCCATGCTGTGCTGGGTTTTTTTGTCTTGAAAACAGGAAGCCCTGAGGTATGCAGAAGCAGGGTCTCAGATTACAAGTGTGTGTGCGTTTCGGCAGGACCGGCTATTTTCAAAATGTTTTGCAGGGGCCAATAGTTGGGGGAGAATGGAGTCAGATTTACATGTCCCGAGGTGATTGGTTCCGGAGGATTGAACGCCCGTCCAATGAAGGGGAGGAGCCGAAGAGAGAATCGACGTCACATATTTTATAAATACTTGTAACCCGAAAGTGTGTATTCGGTTGTTCGCTCGTGTATATGTTTGAGAGACAACCCCAGCTGGAAGAAGCTTTTACATCTGATAATAAATTCTACTTAAACTTATTGGGAAAAACGATCTCTTTGGCTTTGCTTCAAATTTTTGAACACGCAGGACTCGAGTTTCAAAAGTCCAATACAAAAAAAAAAAAAAAAAAAAAAAAAAAAAAAAAAAAAAAAAAAAAAAAAAAAAAAAAAAAAAAAAAAAAAAAAAAAAAAAAAAAAAACCAAAAAAAAAAAAAAAAACACAAAAAAAATAAAAAAAAAAAAAAAAAAAAAAAAAATAAAAAAAAAAAAAATTTTTTTTTAAGTTACCTGAAAAGAAAGTCTGATGATAGGATATTTCATTAATGTTTTAAATAACACTGAGGTGGCTTAAACAAGCTTTACATAATCTAATGGTATATAGCATAAATAAAAAAAAAAACTAAAGCATTACTTACATACATACATTATATTGCCAAAGGTTTCGGGCCGCCCCTCCTAATGTACAGGTTTGACTACTTTAGGCATTTCTGTGGGTACTAATCTTAACGTTACAGCATAATGATATTCTATGGAATTGTGTGCTTCTAATTTTATAGCAACAATTTGGGGAGGGCCCTTATCTTTTCCAATATGACAATACCTATGTATAGGGCAAGTTTCAGAAAGAAATTACTGATTCAGTCAGTGTTTAAGAACTTTACTGTTCTGCATAAATCCACGTCTTAAACACAGATTAACACCTTTGGTGTGACTTTAAATGCCAATTTGAGCCCAAAACTCATCACTTAACATCAATGACTTGTACACAGTGGTAGTCATTTTAGAACAGAAAAGACACTTCAGAACTGTTCAAGATTGCATTTCTACAAATACCATCTTTAAGAATTTTGTTATCTCTGTTGCAGCAGTTTTTGAAGAAGGGCGGTACGTTAACTTTTTTTTCACATAGGACTGGTGCTACAGAGGTTTTGTGGTACATGCCAAACTATTTTAGCACAAGTATAAACGTTTCTTATTTTTGGAAAAAAAAACACATGCGGGTATCACATAATAGACGGGTAACTAACAAAGGACACACGTGTTGCAGTGTACAGCCCCGTAAGAGTTATTCAAACTGTTATTAGATTTCATTCCCATTTCTGCCTTATCAGCGCTATGTTTGTTGTGGACCAAAACAATTCGAAATACTGTACGTTCTCGTGGTTTAAAGTAAGCGGACGTGGAGGCGAGTGCAGACTCATGTTAGGGTTTATGCAATATGCAATGATAAAGCTCTGGCAACAAGCAAAACGTTTTTTACTTTAAAAATTATACACTTTCGAATAAACTGATAACTAACAATAAGGTTAAAGGTTTTGTCGTATCAGCTGGCAATGCAGTGTACCAAACTCTCACAGTCTACTAACTAAACAATATGAAAGAACCTATGAAAAGAGTATTTAATTTTTTTTCAAAAAACTTAATAATAATAAACGCTTACCTTTTAACCGCATATCAAAAACGCCAAACGACTTCAAATCATGTGCTTTGTGCACAACTGAGCTCATGCAATCATGGTGAACAAGATTCTTCTTCCGGTTTATTGACGATTCGCATACATACTGTCATATCGCCACCTGCTGGGTTGACGTGTAACAGATTATTGAAAAACGGATTCAACATGCAATATACAACAAAGACAAGTAGATTACTTTATTTGTATAACATTGAGAAACGAGCAGTGTCACTAAGGTAGAAGTTCTCGTCTTCCTCTGGTGTGTAAACCCAAATATTTAGATCATAGTACAACATTTTTCTATATCACATCATCAGTGGCTATCAATAATGTTCCTAAAGTGTTCCTGTGCAGCTCAATAATTCAAAAGGCTGTGAGTTCCAGCGCAGGGAACCCACAACAAAATGTATACCTTGCACCTTAACCTGTTCAACCTGTTCCGTCAGTGGAACACTTACATTTACTTGAAACTTTTACTTTTAAATTCCAATCTAATCATGACAAACTGCATATCACTATTTTCTTACTACTATTACTACTTTTTTGGTCAGCAATAATCTGCCAAGTATAATTTTTTTGTTAAAAGGGCAACTTTAAGGCTGCATTGCAAATTATGAATTTATGAATGTGATGTTTAATGAATTATTGTGAAATATGTTATGACCACATTTTAATTAAGTCCAGTATATTGGCTTTAGAATGGATTCAAAATCTAAGAGGCAGCGATACACAAGGCAGTGGAAATATGCACGAAGATCATTGGATGAAAGTCCTGTGGAGGAGGAACGATTAGATCATCCATTAGCACCTCAAGAAGGATATGCTGAAAGAATGGACATTGATGATGACATCTCAAGTTCTGTTGGTACTGTTGATGTTAGTTTCAGTGGGGAGTGTTGCAGTTCTGGACATGAGAGTGTGAACAATGCGCTCAGTGAGGAAAGCTGCACTGCAGGAACTGAGAGTGAAAATGAAACAGCCTCAACTTCACTCCCAACATTTCTGCATGAATGGGCAATAAAGCACAGCATCACGCATAATGCTTTAGATGATCTCCTGAGAGGACTTAAAAGAAATGGACACCCAGAGCTCCCATCCACAGCAAGGACATTGCTGAAAACTCCAAGGACTGTTACATCAGCACGAAAGTCAGGAATGGAGTGTGTTCATTTTAATTTAAGAGAGAGCATTAGTGAGCAGTTAAAACGTTATCCAACAGAGATGATTGAAAGAGTGAGTACACTGGAGCTATCATTTAATATTGATGGCCTACCCATTTTTAAAAGCAGCAGGACACATCTTTGGCCCATCCTCTGTGCTATTCACCTAAACCCCATTAGTGTTTTTCCTGTCACACTGACACTTGGTCCCACCAAACCAAAAGATCTGGATTTTGCTGAGGAAGCCATAAATGACATCCAAGAGCTCCTCGACAATGGTCTGGATGGAAAAAAGATTAGGATCAGATGCTTTGTGTGCGATGCACCAGCAAGAGCAATGGTGAAGAAGATCAAGCAGTATTCTGGGTATTTTGGTTGTGACAAATGCACTCAGAAAGGCACATGGGTCTCTAGGCGAGTAACGTACCCAGAGGTAGAAAATCTCACTCTGCGCACCAATGAAGCATTTCGTGCTGAAATGGCCATACGTCAGGAGAATGAGACTGCACCAGTGTCTCCCTTTTTGAGGCTCCCGTTGGATATGATACAACAATTTCCAATTGACTACATGCACCAAGCCTGCCTGGGTGTTATGAAGAAGCTCATCACAGAGTGGGTTAGAGGAGATAGAAAAGTAAGACTGTCTGCGGGGCAAATAAATGAGGTGACGCAAAGACTGCTGTTACTCAGACACGCCATTCCAAACTGTTTTGCCCGAAAACCTCGGAATCTAGAGGACATTGATAGGTGGAAGGCAACAGAACTGCGCCAGTTTGCTGTTTATACAGGCAAGATCGTGCTGAAGGGCATTTTGAGTGACCAACTTTACGACCATTTCATGGCATTTAGTGTTGCCTTGAGTCTTCTGCTTTGTCCAACATTGGCAAGGGAACACAACAGATACAGCAAAGAGCTAATGCAATACTTTATTGAGAAAACAAAAGAACTGTATGGAGACCACTTTCTGGTGTACAACATCCATTCAATGGTACATCTATCAGAAGAGGCAATGACTTTTGGCAGCCTTGATGCATGCAGTGCATTCCCATTCGAGAATTATCTCGCAAAGCTAAAGCGGCTTGTAAGGTCCGGAAGGCAGCCACTTGTTCAATTGGTCAAACGTCTCACAGAGATGTCCACTTCTCCTCTCTCTGTGGTGGCCTCCAAGTCGAAAACCAAAAGGCCCAACAATGCATTTATTCTTGCTGAAGGAAACTGCTGTGAGGCCATTGAAGAGAGAGATGAGTCGGATGATTCAGGTTCACAGTTGCTGATGTGTAGATGTTTTGAAAGATCTCAACCACTGTTCAGAGATCCACTAGACTCAAGAACACTTGGATGTTTTAAAGTCCAAACAAGACATGCAGTGATGAAGCTCATACCAGAACGCCAGCTGACAAGAATTGCCATAATGATAGAAAAAGGCCAGGAATTGATTTTCTTGGCCGTCCTGCATGAACACTGAGCACAGGAAGATTTTCTCTCTCTCTCTCTCTCTCTCTCTCTCTCTCTCTCTCTCTCTCTCTCTCTCTCTCTCTCTCTCTCTCTCTCTCTCTCTCTCTCTCTCTCTCTCTCTCTCTCTCTCTCTCTCTCTCTCTCTCTCTCTCTCTCTCTCTCTGTGGGGACAGTCCATAGGGATCACATTCCTGTGAAACAAGTCTCATTTAAGGACATCATGGACAGCAAGGACAAAAAAAGGTCATTCAAATAAGATATTAAACATTCTAGTACAGTCAGGAAGTTCTTATCGCACAATAAACTAAGACAGTGTCACAATAACCGGATGACTGTACATTATCCTTATTACACACATTCTTACCTCATTACTTTAAATGCAGACATTCTGGCTAAGAATCCAGTATTCCAGAATGTAATTTAATAAGTAAGCAATAAGGTACGAGAGGTTTAGTATGAACAAGTACTTATTTAGGATAAAGCACTGTTATTGCTTTAAAAAACAGTTACTAAATAATAATGCCGAAAAATATGTATGCAAAAATGCCCTTAACTTTTCACAAACTTTCAGTTACTTCACATAACAGATGTTTACATATAGCCCATAACATGTAAGGGAGATTCCAAGACTAGACGTGCGTTAAAGGGTTTTATTGCACTACGTGGAGGCCATGAACCAGTGGTTACTTTTAATAATATCCAATAGCCAGATCATCATTAACAGTTTATGTTTTTTATAGTTTTGTTTAAACCTTTTGTTTGATCTAAGACATTACTGTAAACTGCCTACTGATCCTCAAAGAAATCCTATTTCATTTTGACAGATGGCCACAAAACAATATGCAGTGGTGGAATTTTCAGATGACAATTCAGTTGAAATTGTCCCAACCTCATGGTTGGAGGAGAGCACAGAGGTACGTTTTTGTTTTCAATCAATAATTTTTTGTAATATGCATATATTTACAGTATTTTATATTTACTTTTTTCAGGGGAAAATATTCTGCTATTGGACTTTTTCAAATGTGCGGCAGCTTGTGAAAAGCTGCAGTTTGCCTGACAGGATCAACTGGAGGAGGTTACAGTTAAAAAAATATTTGGCTGAAAACAGGTAAAGTAATTCCATTGTATATATGCAATATCCAGTGCTGGGAATGGGGAAATGCAGAGAGAGATCAAGGGATTGACATTCAAGGGGGATGGAGGATTTTCATATTGTATCCATAAAATACCCTCTAAACACTGTGGACTTTTCATACATACATAAAGCAAGATTTTCTGCATCTAAAGGTTAAAAAATATCCCTGCTCATATTTTAATGAACATTATTACAGTTGTTCTCAATTGCTAAAACACAATTTCTGAAACCTTGCTCCATTTCTGAAAACATTGAACACAAAACCTCATCTTCAAGCACTATTTACAAAACCTCTGACTCCTCTTGCAAAATGAAATCAAGCAGTCAGTAAACAATACACCAATAAATAGAAAATACATTGTTCAAAACATAGTTCTCAGGGAGAAGTACATTTTTAATCTCAAAACAAAGTTTATATTGTTCCCTCATTTGTCTTTTGATGAATGAAAACATGTTCTATCATCGTAGCTCAAAATTGTTCAGAAATTACTACTCTGCTTTGCTCTTTGCACTATTTTGGGGGTTCTTCCTCCTCTTTCTTGCCCTCCTCCTCCTCTTCCACCTCTTTCTTGGCCTCCTCCTCTTTGCCCACCTCGAATACGCACTCGTCTTCTCATATTGTTTCTTCTATCAATTTTCAGACTTTCTCCTTCCCACCTTCAAAACCTGTTTTCTCTCGGAACTGGCTTATATTGGTTGTGTCACATCATTTGAAACAGGTTAAATCAATTTTGAGTGGTTGTGTTCAATCAATGACACATGTTCTCTATTTGTATTTGATTGTTGCCACTTGTGTTTACCAGTATGGATGACATGTGCATTAGAGTGCAGAATGTGTTTTGAGAATGATAATGTGTTTAGCGTTTTGCTGAAGAGTCTAAGTGAGATTTGCAAATTGTGTTTTACCATGTGAAATGGTTTAAGGTATTGACAACAGATTGCACAATTAGCTAAATAAGTTCAGGCAACTGAGAATTTGTTCAGCCAATGGGTTTTAGTGTTTTAGCAATTGAGAAAAACTGTAAAACTAAATATCAAGAGCATTGCTAAAAAGGTATATTTGCCACATTTTTTTTAGGTTCATACAGCAATGCTGTAGAAAAATGTTCCCGTGTGGTGGAGACTTCAAATATTGAAACAGAGGACACCACAAGAACTAAAAAGAGGGCACAGAAGAAGCCAAGGAGATTTCTGTCAGAAAAAGATTCCTCCTCAAGTGGTAACAGTTCAAATCACTTCCAAAACCTTTATTCCAACTCTTAAAAAGACTGAAACATTTCTTAAAACTATAAACAGAAACTGTTGTCACTCATTCTCTAGTTTACTAAATGCTATGTAAATATATTTTTTCCCTGAAGCACACATTAACATAAAGCTCTATTCATTTATTCTGAGATGTTTCTGAGAAAACAAATGAATGAACAAAATTGAAGTTGTGACATTTTGGGCACCTCAATAACCCTAAAATAAGATATTTAACCACTTGTGATTTGTTTGATTAAAAAAAATATATGTATTAAAGGAAAGAATGTCAGTGTCTCATATAGGCAAGTTTCTTTGGACAAATTGTATTTTGCTACTTTGTTTCAGATATTTACAGTAGATTTGACATAATAAGATTTAACATACAATTTGAATTGTATTTGTGAACTCTATGCTAGGGCTGGAGGGCATGTGTTCTGCATAGTTTAGTTCCAACCCTTATCCAACACACCTGTTCATAAATTTCAAATAGTCCTGATTACTTTGATCAGTAGTATTTGATCAGGGTTGGAACTAAACTCTGCAGGACACCAGCCCTCCTGGAGCTAAGTTAACTAGCCCTGCTCTATGTTTTATTTTAACACAATTTGTTCTTATTTTCAGATGATGGCAGAGTATTATCTAGGAAGAAGTCAACAAAAAGTACATGTAAACCTGTTCCACCTAAATGTAAGTTGGTGCCATTAAATTTAATACATAATTGTCTTGTTGTTCTTTCAGTTTTCTTATGTATTTACAGACACACCCTTGCCCAAGACTTCTCTGGACATGGGTTCGTACAAAATCAAAATATGTTTTTAAGTATTAGTACTAGACATGCAGTATTTGACTCTTTTTCTTTTGCGTTTTGACTTCTAACAGACAACAATGACATTTCAAGTGATTGTTCTGTGAATTGTAAGCATATTTTTTCTTGTTTAATTTTCATACCTGAAACTTTATCAGTATGGCTCCATTTAATAGTTTATTTGGTTATTTGTTCTGCAGCAGAAGAATCACTGCAGAAGAACCCACAGCAACGGGTGTCTAAAAATCTTCAAGGTTGTGCAAAATATAATTGAATTTTTGTTTATATTGACTATTTAAATTAGTGTATCTTTATCAATAATTAATTGCTTTTAAACTTATAAAAAGGTCCGTTTTGGTCCTTGATTTTTATCCTGAAGACGTTATAAAATACACCAGTAACCCACTGCCTCTTGGGGCTTATTGCTTTATTTTGCAACAGTTGCCTCCCAGCTCCTTTTAGAAGAGCCCCAGTCTTCGTCTGAAGCAGCCACAAAGAGTAAGTCCGTTTTTAACTTTTAAAATTAAATTAAAGTATATTCAATGATGTTCAAAATGCTTTATAGACTATCGCACAAAAGTCTTGCAAAAGTTGCAAGAAATTGTTGAAAATCAACAAGAAATCCTGGCCATGCAGCGACAATTGCTGGCTTCTACAGCTGTGACGGCGTCAGAGGATGGAGGAGACCTGCTCGATAATGGGCCGTGTCATACAGTGGAAGAACTCCAGCTGCTGGACACTGAGCTTGCCCACAAGGACAAACGAACCAAGATGGTAAATATATATGCAAGAATGTTGATTGTAGGCTACATCTAAAAAATCTGCTGGCAGCCACTGTTGTAGCATTAAACTGGATTCCTAGTGATTCACTATTGAAAAAGTGTTGGGCCGCATTTCTTATTCGGAAGTTCGGAAGGTTGGTCTAGCGTTGAGAAAATCATCCAGTGTCCGAGCACAATAAACACGTGAACTATACAAGTATATTTTTTGGTTGCTATAAACATTTTTAATGCACAGCAACATCAAGTGGCTTTGCGCGACTCTCCTTATGACCCAAAGTTTGAGAACCTGTGATATAAATGACCTAACTACTAGTTAATGTAGCGGGTTGATACACCAAATTGCAAACTAAATCCAGACATTTGTTTCATTTAATTGTGAAATGAGTGTGCGAACCCGCAATCTCATGCCCAAATGTATCAACCCGCAAATAAATATATATATATTCTTCAGATTCTGCTGTAACCTGATTCTTTAGAATTGTAGTAAAGGGCAGTTAAAACTTGGTAGCAGATTTTAACTCGCATGTTCAATAAATACACAGATCAATCTTTATGAACGTTATTTGAACACACTTCACTTTTTAAATTAAATGCTTTCATTGCATTAATTATTTGTCATATTTTTTTACAGATGAACTACCTTCGATCCCTTGGGGGCTTAAATCCTGGTGCTGCAGTCCGCAAAATGTTGCGCAAGATTGCCACAAATGAGGTTTTGGGGGCCTACAGTCTGAAAGGAAAGAAAAATAAACAGGCCTTCCAAGACCTACAAATATGCCACTTAGTAATAGGCAAGTTTTGTCCTAACTTGTGTAATTTTAGCGTCATTGAAACGTTTTGTTTTACTGTGTGAACATAAAGGGAGTCTTTATCTGATCAGAGATTGTCATTCTATTTTGTAGGAGCAACACAAAAAAACTTTAAGCAGCTGAGGGCAACTGATGTGGAGGACGAAATTTCTCTTGTTTTAAAATATGCCCCACACAGACATTTGAAATGGTAAACAATGTCATTTTTTTATTATCAGTATAGATCAATCAACTTTCAAACTTTTTATAAGACGGGCCACTAGGTTTGAAAAGATTTGTAGCCTAACAGCGGCATCTAGTGGTGTGATGTTAAAGACGGTTTTATAAAAGTTTGGTCAGTTTCCGTTTTAGTAAAACACATTGTACTTGTATCAACGAAGTAACTTTGTATAGAACTCCTCATATTATTGTCAAATTATTTTATTGTTTTCCATATGGTACTGTCGCTTTGAGTTGGAAAAGCCTCTACTAAATGCCTGTACTGTAAATTAATTCCAGGCATATTATTGATCAACATCAGTCACTGGCGACTATTAATTAATAATACATATTTCATATAATAATGATTCACTTCAACTACAGTGTTTAAGATACGTCTTACTCATTTCCTTTTTCTTTTGATTTCAGATGATGCTAAAGTGAAGATTGAACTTGATGGGGCTTCTGTATTTTTATTATATTTTTACATTTAATAAATAGTAATTATAATGTTATATATTTTTTTATAAATTATATATTACCAATTAGTTTAATGTCTTTATGGTTATTGTTTTCTTTCAATTTGTTTTATTTGTTTGTTGTTTAAGGCTTTTTATGTAGTTATGTATATATATATATATATATATATATTTTCTCTTTCTACATTTAATAAATAGTAATTTATATAATTATTTTAAAATACAATTTTACCAATTAGTTTTACGTCTTAAAGTTATTATTATTTTCTTTCTATTTGTTGTATTTGTATGTTGTTTAAGGTTGTTTATGCAGTTGAATTCAATAAATTTTGATTTATTTTATCCCAGTTTTTGTTCTCAATCTATAACACGTGATTTTAGGCTCATTTCATTCCCCATAACATGGTTAGGAGAACGTTCGCCTAACGTTACGAGAACGTTAGCCTAACGTTAGGAGACGTTAATAGAACGTTCCCTGTAGGTTAGGGTAACGTTCCCCTACCTTTGTACTAACGTTAGGGGGGAACGTTCCCCCTAACGTTAGTACAAAGGTAGGGGAACGTTTCCCTAACCTACAGGGAACGTTCTATTAACGTCAAAAAAACTTTCCTGGAAAACCAACAGGGAACGTTAGAATATCTGTTCTGGGAACGTTCTGGGAACCACATTCTGATGACCTGTTATTTGGACATTCCTCTTTATTTCATGTAGAAAAGTATACCAGTTCCATAAGTTAAATAGGAGAAAATACATATGCTGTACTGGAAATAACAGTTTTTGTGCCGTCCGATTTGCTAAAAGTTAAGTTTTGCCTTTCAAATTAACACTACAATACGTGTTTTTTTTATATTATTTTCATCATTTTTGTTAAAAATAATCATTAAAACAAGGCAAATGTATTATAAAAACTAATTCACTCGTTTATATCTATTAAATTATTAACTTTGTGTGTGTCCGAGAAATCTTTGTCAACTGTGTTACCCATTGACAAAACCCCTATAAATCAGCAATAGTTTGTTCCAAAGTCACATTCCAACATCATGTGATGTCACGACCTTCAGTGGCGGGAATTTGAATTACAGTGTGGTAAGTTTCTACTCCTCCTCTTCAATTTGTAATCATTATTATTGTCTACACATAGAGTAGATGAATTGCTCATCAACTGTGTTATCATCATGGTCTTGTGTACTTACTTTAGATATTATATTTACAAAAATGTGAAGAAAGTGTATAAAAACACCAGTTGATCAAGGTAATGTGGGGACATGTTCAAAGGTCTACAGTTAGCACAAAGCCCTTAAATGGAAGAAATGTCAACTGTGTTACTTGTCAACTGTGTTACCCATCAAGTGTAACACAGTTGACAGGGATTAACACGGTTGATAATGTTGGCTGGGTTTCTAGTCATAGTTTATGTCTATATATTGAGTATTGTTGATAAAAACATACATGAACTATTGTTATTACACAGGAATGACATGGTAAAATATGAACAGTAGATATTTTATGAAAACATGTGATTCACATTAAGGGATTAATTTAACTACGGTAATCTTAGCACTATTATATTATCTATATATTACACTGAATAAATCATTACACTCGATTAAAGGAGCATTCCATAGCTTTTCAGCAAAATCTATATTATCTCCAGAAATATACATATATCAACAAACAAGGATTTCATGAAGTATGGTTCATTTTTATATGATTTTATGGTTTGGAATGGTGGGTTTCTGCTGACATTTATTTAATGTGATCCCTATCAATCAAGGTTGAAAAACTATAAAGTGCTCTTAATCTTGTTTTAGGGAAATGAGGTTATCTGCTGCCGAGAAGCAGCGCCAGTACAGGGCTCGGCGTGATGCTGATCCTGAGAGAAGGACTGCTTATTTACAAAAACATAGAGATACGTGGCATGAGGACAAAAAGCTAGGAAAGGTGAAGACAGTGAAAGATTTAAGTGAGAGGGAGAAGAGAAGGAAACGAGCATATTGGAGAAAAGCCCAACACCAGTCCAGAGAGAGAAAGCAAGTGATAGAGAACCAGGTTACTCCACCCTTGAGTTCTGAAGTTGATCCACAGCCTCAGATGTCAAGGTAGAGGTTTTGTGAACAACATGCAGAAAATAGTTTTAACAATAGATTTGATTATGAAATTATAATAGCAATTGCTGGTCATCCTTATTCTGTCCATTGAGTATAAATGAAAACACGATGCTTTGTGTATGATTTCAGACAGAGAATTGCTGGAAGGAAGAAAGTGCAGAGAAGGGAGTCAAAATTGTACAGGGAGATTCAGGCTTTGAGGGAATCACTCAAACAACAGAAAAGACAAACAGACAAATACAGAAAAAGATTTGCAAGACTACAGAAAGATTCAGACTCCCCCAGATCAAAAACCAAGCGCCTTTTAGGAAGATTTCCTGTGCCTAGAGAAGTGCACAGAACGTTAGTTTTCCACCATGCCCTAGTGGACAACATCCGCAAAAAGTACGCCTCTACCAAACACAAGAAATCTAGACAGGTAATTGCAGCTGTAGTGTCAGGAAGAATTTTGAAAAAATATAGGTTGACAAAAAGATTTCAGGAGACTCTAGCAATTTCGAGAAAACAGCAGAACCACTGTGAGATATCCATAATCTCCAACAAGATGAAGTACAGATCCCTATGTTTTAAACAGCATGACAAAGTTATGTCCTTCTGGACAAGGGATGACAACAGTCGCCTAACAGCTGGAAAATCGCAAACAATAACAAGAGGAAAGATAAAGAAACAGAAAAGGTTCCTAAATGACACCATGAAAAACCTGCATAGGAAATTCCTCCTTGAGAGCCCCAACAACAGCATTTGCTACAGTTTGTTCTGCCGTATGCGGCCCTTCTGGGTGGTCCATCCATCCATTGCAGACAGAGAGACCTGCCTCTGCAAGGTACATGAGAATCTCTGTTTTCTTGTAGAAAAGCTACATTCTCTCCGATTAATTGGAAGCACTGATTTGGAGAACATGGCAGAGTCAATATGCTGTGACTCAAACTTGAAGGACTGCATGTACAATGAATGTCCCAACTGCAAAGTTAGAGACTTTCCAGTTGCAACTGAGGGGGATTTGCAAGAAAGGTTTTTTTTTCACACAGTGGACAACAGAGAATGTTCTCAGAGAGAAAAAGAACAAGGAAGGTAAAAAGGAGAAAGTGTCTGTCAAAACAACAGTGAAAAAGACGACGGAGACGACTTTGGAGAACCTGCTAGAGCTCTTCCAGTGCCAACTAAAAAACTTCAGAAGACATCTATTTAACATAAAACGGCAATTCACCTACCACCAGGAACTAAGGAGAAGTATGAAAGATTATGAATGCTTAATTCATGTAGATTTCTCAGAAAACTATGCTTGTAAGTACTCCTCTGAAATACAAGCTGTACACTTCGCTTCGAACCAGCAGCAGGCAACACTTCACACTGGAGTTCTACATGTTGGTGGAGTGGAAGAACATGTGTGCTTTGGCACAATCAGCTCATCAAAAGAGAAAGGCCCAGCAGCCATATGGACCCATCTTTCCCCAATCCTCGATCTGGTCAAGGCTTCCTATCCCAATGTGACTGTGGTGCATTTCTTCAGCGATGGGCCATGCACACAATACAGACAAAAAGGCAATTTCTATATGTTTTGCACTAAGCTGCAGCAATATGGGTTCAAATCAGGCACCTGGAACTTTTTTGAGGCGAGCCACGGCAAGGGTGCTCCAGATGGAGTTGGAGGCCTCCTCAAAAGGACTGCTGACCGACTTGTCAGCCATGGGAAAGACATCCCAAATGCTGAGATCTTCTTCAATGCACTGGTGGATGCACAGACCTCAGTAAAATTGTTTTACATAAATGAGGATGATGTAGATGAAGCCACAAAGAATATGCCACATAGTCTCCCGGTGGTACCATCAACCATGCGCATTCACCAAGTGGTAACAGTTACCCCAAGAAAAATTAGTTACCGAGATGTGAGCTGCCTTTGCTCAACGAGACAGACCCTGGAGTGTCAATGTGATGACACCAAAACGTTTACCTTTGAGTTTCAGGCAACAGCACCCACACAGAAGAATAACATTGAAGACCTGTCTGAAATTTCTTGGCAAAACTCAGACATCATTGGCAAGTGGTGTTCTCTCAAATATGACGACGATATTTATCCTGGCATTATACAAGAGGTGACTGAAACGCATGTCGAAGTCAAATGTATGCACCGGATTGGAGTCAACCGCTTTTTCTGGCCAACAAGGGATGATGTCCTATGGTATTTGCATGATGACGTCATCAGGATGATTCCTCCTCCAACTTTTGTGACCTCACGTCGAGATCATGTGGAGATCGACAGAGACATATGGTCCAAGATCTCAGAAATGTGAACTGTCGGAAATCAAAAGAAACACGAAAGGACAAAAGAAATGGACTATATGTAGGATGAGTTGGAAAGGACTGTTTTGTGAATGAGACTTTAAAAAATGCTGTTAATATTAAAGTTTTTGCTTGTTTTCTCCATTGTTTCAAGAGAGTTGATTAATTACTTGTTGCTGACACTTGTCAAAATAAAAAGGTTTTATTTTAAAGAAAAGTTTCTCTTTTTGTCCTAAAGCATCCTGTCAACCGTGTTACTTCTGTCAACTGTGTTACTTTATCTGTCAACTGTGTTACGTGTGATTTTTGTGTCATAAATCTTTAATTGTAGGCTAAAATTGTATAAAAATGATAAAAATGACATCTCTAGAGTGAACAGTATTACATAAAGACGTTGAATAACTCTAAATTCAATGTAATGGAGAACTATGTTGAAAAAATATCCATCCTTGATGATAGTATACCAAAGAATATCCGTTATTCAGTTTAAAATTCATATTTTTTAAATCATTTAGACATACAACCTCAAAACCCCTGGTGAATAGACTCAAGAACTTTCAAACAAATGTTTTATCATATGTGTAGTACTTCATTTATGTATTCTATGACACCACATTTGTCTGTAACACAGTTGACAAAACAATGAATCGAATATTTATTTTCATTTAAATATTTAAAAAGTAATTTGAGCTTAAGCTTGGCAACTAATGAATTTAGAACAATATGGGGCTATATTATGGTAACAACTAGATTTTTTTTGCAGAAAATCACACTGATTTCTTCACTTTTATGTTGATCTGAAATGTACCCCTAATTATAGAATGACCCCCACCAAAACCAATACCCCACCACTACCATCATTCATATAAACTGCCCGTGGTCCTTTCCACCTGCAGTTTATTTTAATGGGCGACACGTATGAAGTTCGTGGACACTCTTTAGAATAATCTATATGCATTGACGACCCTGTTAGTCTGTTGGTACACTTGAATAGACACACATATGTTAGCAGCAACTCACATAATGCTTATTTATGCTTAAAAAATGAGTTTCCACCAACTCACTACGCGTGGTGCATTCACATAGACTGCAGGTGGACACTTCCTGTATGACTTAGTGAAAAACGGATAAATGTCCACCTCCGGTTTATTTTAATGGGCGACGCGTATTAAATTCGTGGACACTCTTTAGAATAATCTATATGCATTAACGACCCTGTAAATCTGTTGGTACACTTAAATAGACATACATATATTAGCAGCAGCTCACAGATGACGGAATTATGCCCTTAAAGTGGTTGTCCACCAATTAAATACACGTGTGCCGTTCATATAAGCGTAAGGTGGTCGAATTACCAAAAAACTACAACGGACTACAAATATGGCACACGACCGGAATAAGCTTCCGGTTTCGTGCCATGTTTGTAGTCCTGCGTAGTTTCTTATCAGTAGGGCTTCGTCACACAGCGAAATAGAACGTTGCAAAAGAAAGGATAAAGTTATTTTCTTAAAAGCAAGTATACGTTTATTTACTTCAAAAAGCACACTATTCACATATTACACTTTATAAAACGTAACGTTTTTAGCAAAAAGTTGTAAGATGCCAAATTGGGTCTAAAAGTACTTAGACAGCTGTTAAAAACTTCACAAATATGAGAAAAACACAGAAACCATCTTTAAAGTAACACAGTTTACTTAAAGAACAGTATAAACAGTTAAAAACAATATACTGAACAATGTAAGAACATTATTATTAAATCATGGCTGAAACACAAATGCGCCGTAATACCAACACCATACACGAGGCGTCATTACAGGGCGTTCATGCATCAAGTTCTGCTTTATGCGAGATGCATTCTGTAACGCATACACGTGTTGTAACAATTTGCTTTGTATTTCTCTTTAGAACATGCCAAAGTGTCCCCTGTGCCAAGCGGAGATGATCGGTATTAGGCATCATCTCCGTGAGGTCCACAAAATAAAAAATAATTTGGAAAGGGACATCCTCATCAAGATGGCCAGGGGGAGAGTAAAGCTAAGGGGAGTCAGCTGTCCTCTCTGCAGCCTTCCATTTAAATACATCGAGAAGCACCTTCAGAATGGTCATAAGGACCTCACGGCGAGTAACATTTTACTCACCTGTTGATGAACAGGGGGTCTGCTGTGGCCTGGTGGTTAGAGAGTTGGCCACGGAAAACCGGTGCACACAACCGGGAGGCACCGGCGGTGGAAGAGGCACTGGCGGTGTTGGTGGTACCGTCGTTGGAGGACCAACCGCCTGTTGCTCCGCCGGTGCCACCTCCACTGTCGGAGGTACAGTCGTTGGAGGAAGCTCTCGGCTATGTGATGCAAGAAGGCTTAGAAGCCTAGAGCTTCTTTGACTTTCTAAGTTTATGGCCAGACATGTTACACCCTGCTCTATCACTGGGTAAGTATCAATGCATCATCTTAATGTGCCAGACAATGATCTAATGGATTAAAGATGATTTGATTCTCGTTAAATTGCAGATGAGTTTTGGCAGGAGCAAAGCCAGTCCAGTGACTTTGAAACAGTCAATTTAAGCCACATTTCTGAGGAGTAGTGTTTTTAGTGTGTTTTAACATTTGTTCTGTTGTTCATTGTTCTATTTATTGTTGTTATTGTTATTTAATGTGTGTATTTCAACTCTGTTATTAAAGTGTTATATTTAAAGGGTTGTCCTGTGTTTTCTTTGTAAGTATTGAAAAGCATACCGGGTAAGGATTGAAACATCTCAGGTGTTGAAAAATGAAAATCTTTATTTTAACACACACAACATTATTATAAAACATTTAGAAGAACACACACACGATATGGGAACAATATTATAATTATAAGAACACACACGACACGGGAACAATATTTTGAGTATAACAACAAGTAAAGAACGTTATGAACAACTGTAAAAAACAACAGAGAACAACACAATGAAACTATAAACTATAAAGTTGTCTTTATGGGGCTGGGTGACTTTTTGGGCTAGTCAGCCTTAGTTTTGCCCGGTCCACCAGCTTCTGTGCCACGGTTTTCCTGGGGGATTTGTCCATTTTCAGTGGCGACAGACACACCTGCAGCCGTTGTCTCGTCTTCATCGGCGAGAACATAGGCCGCTTGAATGTGGGCCGCTTCGGAGCCGACCGAGGTGGCTCGTGGTCACTCGTCTCCTCTTCGGGCTCCTCGCAGGAATCCTCCTCGTCGGATTCCTAGGAAGAAACAAGAGAAGAGGGCAAATTAGTGTGAGATACTGAGTGAGTGAGCGAGCGAGCGAGTGAACGACGACCACTTACCCACCCAGACTTGCACATTTTGGACATCGTTGCCCGCCTCTTGCTTCCCGGCTTGATGTGATCGGTGTTTTTTTTTTTTTTTGACACCTCGGGCGTTGAATCTTTAAGGGCCGCCTCAAACAGCTGTCTATGTTCACCCGCCTGCTTGGCATTCAAGTGGAGAACGTAGAAGCGGTCGGCCGTGGCAGTGTCGTGGCACATTAACTGAGCTATTTTTTTTTCCAGTCATCAGATGTGTGTGCATTCTTAGCCTGGAAGAAGACAGAAAGAAATAAGTTAGGAGGAGACACATCTGATCCCGAAAGGCCTAGTGTTTATATGAATGTATACTCAAGAATGTCGCTATCGACGTCCTGACGTCTGTGAAATTTGGCGTTCCTGGCAACCCCATCTCCACCCACGCCTCCTGAAAATGCGCGTTTAAATTCTTACAGGGGTTGGGCTTTGAGGTGAAAAAAAATACGGGGAGTCCGATCCTCCGACCAGCGTCTCCCTCATGTCGAGGAAGGTCTCCATCCATCCATACTCCTCGTCTGTAAGGGAGAGCTGGGCCGCCCCGAAGGCCTGGTTCGTCTTCTTGTGGGTTGCGATCTGTAGAAGATTGAAGCAAAGATTGAGCGTGTGAGCGAGCGAGTGACTGAGTGAGGTGAGCGAGCGAGGTGCATGAGAATGAGAAAGCGAGCTACTCACGTTGATTAGAAAGTTCCCGGCCGGGTCCCCTTTACGGGCACCGGTCACCTCTTCCACCAGCATGTTTTGGTAAACACCCCCGCGGTGCCCGTAGATGGTGGCGAGGTAGGCGGTCAGGTGCCCGTAGAACCTCCACTGGTCCTTTGTGGTGGGCGATGTCTTTAACTTCTCTGCAAAGAAAGAAAAGACAGAGTCATTAGAGGATGAAATGCAATAAGTCTAAAGCTTGAAAAAAGTGAAAGTTTAACTCACCCAAAATGGCCGGGATGACCTTTCTTGCCTTTTCGCGGCACTGCAGAAGATGGGCTTTTGACAGCAGCTTCCCCCTCCTTGGCCGTCTTCACTTTGTACTTGTGCGTCACCACCTTTCTCCTCATTCCCTTTATCAGGGTGTGCACCTCTCTCCTGATTGCCACCAGCATGGCCTTCGATAGGCGGCAGGTGGTCGGGGGAGTCTCGGACACGTAGTCCAGGAACTGAGCCACGTTCTTGAAATAGTGGTGTATGGTCGTCTCGGTGATCCTTGACACCCGCAGTTTGTCCATCCACTGCCTGATCCTCGACGTCTCATTGAGGAACAGCATGTTGCCCAGTGAGGCTTTCCCCTCTGCCATGAAGCCAAGAAAATGTTTGATCCTGATATGGAAGTGAGTATTGTTTTAGAGGATGCACAAGCAAATTTAGTTGTATGGTACTACTGCACAATGACAAATAAAATCTCTTCTCTCCCCCTCTCCCTCTCTCTCTCTCTCTCTCTCTCTCTCTCTCATGTAAACTGCTTTTATTTACATTCCATTGCCATTTTAAATATGTCTAAGGTGTTTTCACGTAGCTAGTTGTTATCCGACCTGAATAATATGCGCATAAAATCAAATAAAACTTGATGAACTCACCTCAACATGTCTTTACAATAATTAAACCCAGATATACACTGAACAGAGTATTCAGTTCGGGACAGAGTATTCAGTTCCGCCCACACTGACATTTGATTGGTTGATTTACCGAGACGGGCCAATCAGGATGCTCTCTGTATTACCTGCGCATCACGAGGCACACACGCAGACTAGCACAAACACACACACACGCAAGGTCTCGCGCTCCCTCTCTGCTGTGCGCGCGCTACATGTGTTGAAGCACAGTCTCTGTCTCGCATGCGCGCTCTTGATCACTCGCTCTAGATTCCGGGATATTTTAACTCATTTGCGGGCATCAGGGAGCCGCTATCAATATGCGGGAGACTCCCGGAACTTCCGGGAGACTTGGGATGTCTGTAAATAGTCACTTGCTGTCTGGGAGTTCACTATTAGTTACATTATAAAAATATATATATATAAACAAAACTAAGCCAATGATTAAATCTTACCTCAAATTCGCTTTCACTGTCTTCTGCAACGAAGACAAAAAAAATTAAAAACCAACTCACACAATTACACTTTATCTATCACAGCTTCTTATAAACTACTGTTTTATCCCCAGTTTTACATCAATCATGTGCTTGCAGGTTTCTTTATCACACGTCACGTTTTCAAAACACATCTGATACAGAGCACACAAACATGTACATGTAGCGCCCTCACCACAGCCTGATGAGGGAAGATGTATGATAAATAAAAACACAAGACACGGGGATGCTGCTTCACCATCAGAGTCTCTGTATTTTCTGAGCTTTTTGGTTGTAAATATTGTAATTTAACACATTTGTATCACACATCAACAGTATTAAAACAATAGTGATGTGAAAAACACATTTTAACAGTCAATATGTGCATGGCCCATCCTCTAAACTGTTTTGTTCACACACACACACACACAGGGCAAGCACTCCATAGAGTTATCAACAGAAAATACCCATGACAACAAGAACCAAAAACACAATATAAATATATAAAATATGATATAATAACATAAATATTACTTTATGCAAGATCGCAGATTACGAAAACACGTTGTCTCCATCGCTAGCATAAACATGCGATTAGCACATGCGGTCCACAAACCGAACTTGAGACAACTTTTAAACTTACAACACAATTTATATACATTCACCTTTTAACACATCACATTCGTATTTCGAGTTCTCAAACACATAAAACAAATACATTCTGCTTTAGTTTACATGAGTTTATTATCATACTCTTCCCTGATGAGGGACGATGTATGATAAATAAAAACACAAGACACGGGGATGCTGCTTCACCATCAGAGTCTCTGTATTTTCTGAGCAGCACACCCCCTCACCCAACAGGCGAAAACCCCACAGGACAACCAATAGACGGTCAAAACTGATCAGGTAACATTAATCGATACAGAAGGTAGCATCAAAACTAAACCTAACATTTTTAGAACCACCACATACAGCCGTGTGTCACCGCAGCCAAAACTACTAGCTATAGATATTAAGTTTCAACAATAATCAGCTTCATGGTAATAAAGTACGGGAGTGTGATTTAAAAAGATAGTGAGCCGTATACCCTTGTATCGCTCCAGTATAACAACGTAGATAAGCAAAACAGTTTCTGAAGACTGCTCACGGCAAAATTACGTTGACGAAAAATTACATTCAAACAAGGTGCAGAGGCACATTATATTATCACTATGACTGTGTTTTCTTTTAAATGGGATACCAGTGTGTTTGTACGTTTTACAATGTAATAACGCTTATTCTTTATTAACAATGACAAAATGTAATGGAAGACTATCGATTGTGTTTATCCAGTTTCCCGTAGTTTGCAGACGGTCCAGCCGGCAAACTAAAGCGTAACCGCGTGTAACTGCACAAAAGATTTTAAACAATTAAACTGTTATCTGCGTCAATATTTTACAAATAAGGCAATGATTATACCGTTAAAGTGCACAAAAGCACTATTTCGACGTTATTTGCGATTGAACATCCGTCTACCAACATCCAATAAACTTTACATGTACGTGACGCAGTCAAGTTTTTCATACCTCCTAAACATTTAACAAAACTATAAACACTATCACAACATATACTGTGAGCAAAAAGCAACTTGTTTCGTTTTGTATTGAAAAGGCTAGCCAAGATCCTCACATTTCAAACTAGTCACGAGCCACGTCTCACCTGTTTTAGGAGCAGTCAAAATGGATTCCGGTCGAATACGGAAGAATGTTCTCACCTAGTGGCACTTAGTGGATATGACATACAATGGCGCTAACAGATCAAGTGCAACTTTCATTAGATACAATTTGTATTACTGATGTGTACAAGTATTATGTATCTACCTACTGTTTGGCCATAAGTCCGTGTACGTGAAAGTCTGCATGTTTCTACTGTTTTGACCATTACAAGGGCAATTAAATATCATATAACAATTCCAATATCAATGTAAACCAAAAGGCTAAATAAACGAGCTAAACTGTTTTTATTATACGTTTTCAAGTGCATGGTAAACAGTAACAGTACATAATAAGACCACTCATTGGCACATTCATTTAAATTGTCTACGAACATTTGAAACACATTTTAAACTTGCTTTAAGCGCAAAGGGAATTAATTACGGTCCACACACTCCATCCCAGTATGTGGCGATAACGCACCTCGACGTCAGTGCCAATCGCCATAAAACCAAAGAAGAAGAAGGAGAAGACGATCGGGTAACGACAGTTCAACGACACAGGTGACACTGCCATTACCACAATGGAACCGTCAAGTCCAGACACAGAGATTGCGGGATACTTTCACTCAGTATCGCCAATAAAGACATTGCGAAAAAACTCCAGGTATTTTAACGCAATTCTTCAAACTTCGAGGGAAGAATATCACGACACGGTGTTTTTCAACTGCGAAAAGCACAATGCCATCATGGCCGCCGAACGCAACCACACTCCGGTTAAGCTAAAAAATGCACGACGGACACTTGGTAAGTATCATATTCTTAACTTTTAACAAAATATATATAGAGCATTAATCCACTTACCTATCATGCGTGTAACCATATCAACAACATATTCAATATGAAATGTATGCAATTGATTTCATTGTGTAATATTGAGACGTCTTTAAAAATTAGTCTGACTTAAGTCGAGCGAAGAAACACTTTCATAAAATAAGCTTATAGTAGTCTTTAACGCTAAACCCAGTTTTTCTTTACTGAAAGTATTTTAGGTTAAGTAACACATGCAGTTTCCGCCAATTTCGTATTAATCTTGAATACCTATACAGTAGTATTTCATACATCTTATCTTCGAAGAGTATTTACTTTGATCACATTTATAAAAGAGAAATTACCGCATCTGATATGACTCATTTTCACTTGCCACGTGCGATTCGTGGCCGCCATCTTTAAGCACCGAGACCGCGCCATTTTTTCCGTTCAAACCCAACATTATATCCACCGTTTAAATAACATCCGTCACTGAAATGTCGTGAGTCCGATTCACATTTTATGCGGAAAATCACAACCACCTGCAGAACCAGTGCGCAGTCAAATATGATGGTAAACGGGTCTTACTGTCCAGGGCTCTCCACATTATCAGAAGCCGTGACAAGTTCATGTTTTGTATTGGCAAATAAGAAAGAACTTACACAACCGGACAATTTCTTGAAAATAACAATGCGACATGTGTAAAATATTAATGTGTGCATGTAACTTTTATTCGTGGTTGTTTGTGTGTGTGTGACAATCGATGGCGCAACGCACCGATGTCCATATAACTAGATGCGGATGCCGAATCCTGTTATTTTAACGTCACCTGGCTGTTCTTCGCGTCTTGAGTAAATAACGTGCACAGTTTAACATACTACTACACAAGGGATGATGGAGAATTTATCTGCGGTTGTACTGCATGAAGATAAAGACACATGAACTTCATCTCCAAATTTCGTCTGAGAGTTTATTTACGAGCGTTTAATGTTTGAGTGAAGCTTTCTGCAAACACACAAAAACTGAAGCGTCTTCCCGAAAAACGTTCAAAATAAAAGTCCCATTAAATGTCACGCTCAACCAAACAATGCTGTAGTGTACTATATGAAAATGTAGTGACCTCGTAGTTGATTGATAAACACTGTAAACTAAAGTAAAGTTTAAAAACGTGCTAGTATCTAAGAATTTAATTGCGGTTATGTACTAAATTTAGTTGCGTTCTTCTTCTGTTTATACACATAAAATATTATTGACGTTTGACAAATCCTCATATGCCCTTTTTCAACAAACATCTTATTACCGTTTGTTGTACAATGCACACTAATCAAGATACTTTCTGTACTTTTCAGGTTTCAAAAACCAAGAACATTTTGACGTGCAGTGCACAAGGTCAACAGTCGTGGATGTCACCAGTGATATCAACTTTCCACACAGACCACCAAAAGAGATTATGGAAAGCCAACAGGGTCAGAAAACGCGTGCTTTTAAACGCCGATTTCTTAACGCCGCCAGGCGTTAAATAAACGCCGCTTGACGCTAAACTAACGTCACACGCCGCCACACGTTTAAATAACGCCGCACGCCGATTGGCGTTAAGTTAACGTCACACGTCACTCAAAATGCAAACGTAATAGCTCATTTGCATAGCCCGTCCTTTTCTAGGTTGCGGGCTCTACGGCAAGTCGGAGCATCCAGTTTGCAAAAGCGCGGGTCAAAGGGATTGATTTAAAATAAAGTCAGGACTTCAATTCATTCTTATTATGTCTACAGAACCTAATCATCATTTTAGAAGACGCCTATCTGCAATAAGGGATCGCATAAATTCACAACTTGATTGTTTGTTGGAAGCATCACCAGAGCATGGAGAACAAAGTATTGTAGACAGGTAACATTAATAGCTAATTATAACGTCAGAAATGTATTGTTCATTTTTTAATACCAAGATTTTCCCCTAAAGTATTAAACATCATTCACTGCAGTCAAATTAACCATTAACTTGCCGTAGAGCCCGCAACCTAGAAAAGGACGGGCTATGCAAATGAGCTATTACGTTTGCATTTTGAGTGACGTTAACTTAACGCCAATCGGCGTGCGGCGTTATTTAAACGCGTGGCGGCATGTGACGTTAGTTTAGCGTCAAGCGGCGTTTATTTAACGCCTGGCGGCGTTAAGAAATCGGCGTTTCAATATTAATACGGCGATTAAAAGCACGCGTTTTCTGACCCTGTTGGCTTTCCATAGAGATAGCTCAGCTAAAGGTTGCTGAAATCTTGAAGATGAAACCTCATCAATCTGTAAGTAACTAACAGGAAGATACTAATGTATTAAGGGGGTAATTCAATTAAACCTCAATTTCTCCATGTTTTACTAATTTTTCCCGGCCAGCTCTTTAAAAAGAATTTGCCAACCAGCGCTAAAATTTCTTTACATTTTCACTAAACTTTGACAGGTTACAGTAATTTTTTTGTAATGGAAAAACAATATACCACATGAACATACTGTTTCTGCTGTGAAAAAAAGCATATTCCTATATCTTAATTTTGGTTTTATCACCACTTAATATGGGTACATTTCTTTAATAATGCATCATTGTGATTAAACCGCTGAGATGCTTAACATTGTTTACCAAAGACTTCAGCCAGATAAAGTGTTTTTACCAAAAAACCATATAAAACCATATAAAATGTCTGTTGTAGGTTCAGAGATTTTGTACTTTTTTCAAAGCTATGTAACAGCGCCACCTGCTATTTTATACAGCTGCATATTCAACAAACATAGTAATGCAAAACTAATTGTTCTATATACATTTAAATAACACAATAAAATCGTTTTTCTTGCAGGTCTTTAAACTGATAGGAGCCGTGACCAAAATGTCAACAAGCCAAATGGTCACTGTTCGTGACACAGACGCTGAAGTGAAGACTTGTGAGATCGCAGATCTTTCAGGAACAATCGAACTTTCACTGTGGGACAGTCATATTGAGAAAAATGAAGTCACCAAAACCTATATCCTTACAAACCTGTCAACGAGATATTTCAATGGCCAAGTCACCATAACGACGACACGCAATTCCACCATAACCGAACACACTGAGCCGATTCCACTGCCCAAGACAGTGCAACAAACAAGCTCTCTAACTAACATACACACACTGACTCAACTGATAGAAGGTGCTACAATCAAGATGTACAAACAATGCCCAAAATGTCACACTACCCAACACAATTTTTTAAAGAAAGAATCCTTTCACAGATACCAGACCTGCAAAATTTTACGCCGCAACACCAGTTACGGTACCAAAATGTAATGGCACCTTGACCTTCTTGATTGATGACGCAGAGATGCCACTTGTCATCACAAACTCGGTGCTGACAAGATTTCTCAAGACACAACAGGATTTCCTGTATCTGGACGCACAAGATATAGAGGAGTACCTGCTGAAATGTGGTCCTGTGACCGTCGAATATAACAGTGACAATCAAATCACAAACATGCTTCATACAACTCTCACACCCCAACAGGTCACCTCCAATGAAACACAAGACATTGACCACGATGATGATCTGAGTGTAATCAAAGATGAGCTGCCTTCAGACACACAAGAAGTGCAAACTCAAAAAAGACATGCTGAAATGCAAAATGCTGACACAAAACAACACCGACCACTCTAATTCTAGGTTTTTTATTTAAACATCTTAAAAATGCAGATATGTTTTTACAACTTTGTTTCATTATAATTTCTTTTTTATTTCAAGTTTACAAATTGAGGACCAATCTACACGTCCCATGCTGACATGGTCTTTCATTAGTGATATAGTTCTTTCACTTTATACTTTGACTGTACACTGTAACTACAGTGAGATCTTTTACTTGCTACTTTGACTAGTAATGTACTTAAGGTATTTTACAAAGTACATTAATGTGCACTCTTCAGATTTCTGACTAAGTTTTTAGTTCATGCTATCATGTTTTTTCCTTATTGCGAATTTCTCAAACTTGGGTATACTTGTACTTGTACTTACACTATAATATTTATTTTTGCAATTTTCTACACATTTTTGTATTACACCTTTACCCAGGTAGCAAACAAACGTTGGCCCAACGTTTGTTGTTATGTTGGGCCAACGTTGGGTGCTGACGTTGGCCCAACGTAATTTTGTCCGTTGGGCCAACGTTGGGCCAACCATGTTATTGGACGGCCAGCAGACCTTCTGCCACCCCCCACAAAAACCCCCCAAACACACCACAACCACAAAACCCCCAAAACACACAAAACCACACCGCCCAAACACCCACACCCCCACCGCCCACACCACACCATTTAAAAATTGTAATATGGCCTTTTCTTTTTAAAATCGAAAAAAAAAAAAAAAAACACAAAAAAAATTTTTTAAAAAAAAAAAATTTTTTGGAAAAAAAAAACAGCAGAAAAAATGCAAAGCAAAGTAAAACAAAGTCAAAGAAATCAACAAGGAACCAAAGTGACAGAAAAGGCGGCAAAGAAAATGCGGAAGAAGGCCAAAAAAACTTTGCAGATTTGAAGCTATTTGATGATGAAGACGGAGCGGAGGAGGAGAAGCAGCAGCATATACTCCTGTAAAAACAACAAACATACAAACAACTTTTTAGAAGATTTAAGATGTGTCGTTCTATTTTAATTAAACAAACCAAAAGTTTTTTGCAAGAAATTCACCATATTGGGGTAGCAAATGTTTTATACATCTTAATGCAGTGTAAAGATGAAGTGCACCTCTGTTTATAATATTTTAGTCATATCGAATTACTAACAACAAAATGAACATTACATCTGTCAAGAAGGCCTAATGTCAACATCTGTCAAGAAAATAAAGACAAATAAAAGATATGCTCTACATTAGCTCAGTTGCGCTCAGTCAAACCGCCAGATTACACTAACAGTCAACATTAAAGTTTATAATATTTTAGTCATATCGAAAACAACAAAATGAACATTACATCTGTCAAGAATGCCTAATGTCAACATCTGTCAAGAAAATAAAGACAAATAAAAGATATGCTCTACATTAGCTCAGTAGCGTCACAAGCTCAGTCAAACCGCCAGATTACACCAACAGTCAACATTAAAGTTTATAATATTTTAGTCATATCGAATTACTAACAACAAAATGAACATTACTGTGAACTTAACCAGGAATTAATGAAAACTTACCTCAGAATTTACAACAGAAACGGAAACTCGTCTGAGGTAAACATCTGACTCTGAACTCACGAGGACGGAGGCGCGCACGCGCCCACAAATACGTGTGTGTGGCTTCATGCGGCGCTGACAGGATGAGGACGTCAATGTATCGCGAGAGCGATTCGAAATTAGATCTCTACGCGTAAGTTCTCGACTCGCTCTCGCGATACGTTGACGTCATCATGAAGTCGAACATGACTAATAACACATAACAAAAGACAACATGTTAAAAACAATAAAGATGGTAGAACTTGTTTAACATTAAATTGTATTAAAATAAACAGAAATATTGTGCTTTTAAAGCATAGCTTTTTAGATCTTCATCCGGGGGTGTGTTCAATTATTTCTACATAAATGCACATTTTGTTCTAAATGGACGGACCTTTATAAAAAATAATAAAAATGGTTTTATTATAGTAAAAAAGTGTAGTTACTATGTTTTTTTATTTAACAACAACAATAAACATCAAAAGAAAATTATCTGCTAAGATAATAACAACCAATGGTTATTTTAATAATTATACTTATTTTAATAATAATATATATATATATATATATATATATATATATTTGGTTCCTTGTTGATTTCTTTGACTTTGTTTTACTTTGCTGTGCATTTTTTCTGCTGTTTTTTTGTTACCAATAAATTTCATTTTTATAACCAATTCAGTTTGTCTGTTGTTCTTTTTTAATGCAATTCAACAATGAATAGGCCATATCACAATCTTAAAATGGTTTGTTGGGCCAACGTTGGTGCTGACGTTGGGCCAACGTTGGGTGCGACGTTGGCCCAACATTGGCCCAATGTTGTTTTAGTGGTTTTTAAGTTGGCAGAATGTTGGCAAGGTATTTTTTAGGTTGGCAGAAGGTCTGCTGGCCGTCCAATAACATGGTTGGCCCAACGGACAAAATTACGTGATCATGCGTAGTGTCTATGAACCGTTGCTGACCGTATCTATACGTTTTTAGGCGTTGGGAGTATCGTCCACTTGGGTGTTTTAGGATGAGAGTCCTCGGCCTACTTGATGTAGGCAAAGCTGCTTTAGACGCCTTTAACTGCTCGAACCCGGTAAATGTTAATTATAAATGTGTTTGTCCTAGAGAATTACAAACCAAAAGCTCAACTGCTCTTATTGCCAGTGGGTGAATGACAGGCATTCTGTGTAAAGATTGTTGCTTTAAAAAACTTATTATGATTTTTTCTGCAGAAATCTTTTCTGAGGACCTTTTTGCAACACCACCTACTGCAAAGCCTTATAAGTAAAAAGGGGAGACTACTTAGCGCTAAACAGTCTGGGGGACTGCTTAAAACAGTCTGGTTAAAGAGGGGAGACTACTCAGAATCGAGAGATTCTAAACAGTCTGGGGGACTGCTTAAAACAGTCTGGTTAAAGAGGGGAGACTACTCAGAATCGAGAGAGATTCTAAACAGTCTGGGGGACTACTAAGAAATGATATGGATAAACCAACATACAGAGAAATGAGGAAAAATTGGGGAACGGGAAGTTTACAAGGTGTACCCTATTTAAAAGAAAAAGCAAACTTTCCGGAAAACGGTACATTTAGTACCACAAAATTAGGGAAAATAAGAGAACACATGGGGAAAAAAGACATATTTAAAATGTCTAAAAAAGAAATGAAAAAATATGATGAAGCGTGTAAATGTTTAGAGTTATGGGAGAGGGAAGCAAATAGACGTGACTATGTTTTTAAAGAAATGGCATTGGAAGAACTGCCACCACCGAAAACTCCATTGTACCCTATTTTGCCTGAATATAATGATTTAACCCCTCTGTCTTCTTTACCCCCATCTATGACTTGTTACAAAAACCAACCGGAGGATGATTGTGTCCCTCCTCACCGACATCTGAACCCGATCGAGGCAGCTCCAGTGCCCCCACCAGTGTCTCCACCAGCACCAGTGCCGTCTCCACCACAGCCCGTGGTGCGTCAAAAGCAAGAAAGGGTGCATCCAGCACCGACAAACAAAGAACTTTTGACCTTTTGCAAAGAATTCTCACCCTCAATGAAAGAATTAGAGAGACTGTTGAAAGTCAAACTGAAACCATCTGACCTAAGAAAGTTACAGGGTAAATGGCCTGTGGAGGAAGTATTTAGAGAACATTCTGGACTTCAACCTGATGCAGACGGACCGGACATTGGTCCGTTCGAAGGACATCTCAGATCCGCTTTTCTGCGGAACCTCAGGGGAGAGCTGAGACGAGAAGTGGAAAAATCGTGCATCGAGCCAGATCGCGCAAGAATGAGTGAGATCGTCCGTCATGCTGTACACGCCGAAAGACAAACAGACAAGAGACAACTTCAGAAGAAAAACACACAAGATAAAGAACTTCACATGGCTCTAGTAAACATCGGTGAAGAGCATGGAGGGAAAGGAAACTGGCGTGGACGTGGAAGAGGGAGAGGAGGTTTTAAACCCTCTGGCATGTATGGAGAGAAGTGTTTCAATTGTGGAAGAACGGGGCATTGGCACAAAGATTGTCCTGAGCCTCGGAGATCACGGAGGTCAAGAGAAAAGGTAGATGGAAGTGAGGAGGTGAGGCATCATTCCGAGGGTGGTGAGTATGATTTCCCTTAGCATATGCAATGAAGAAATGCTTTTTCCTACTGTATGCAATGAAGATCTGCTTAGCTCACATTCCATGATGAATGAAACCGCTTTCTGAACTTTGCTAAAATGCACAATGCTTGTGTGCAACAAACCGCTTGAATCTTTGATAGATTCAGGGGCAACAAATAGCCTACTGTGATTCACAAGAAGTGTTTAAATTTGCCAGAGTCTAAACTAGCTGTGTTTTCCCTAAATGCTAGTGGCTCTAATGTAAAATAATTTATGTCAAAAGGGTGCAATGCGAGTTGGGGAGTGACAAATTTCAACACAGGTTTCTCATGTCTGACTGCTGCCCGATTCATTTGCTGGGCAGAGTCATAATGTGTATGATGACAGATTGAGCATGATACCAACACGACCCGAGTGCAGCGCTCGTACAGCTGTACGATGTAGTTTTGAATAACGTAAGTATGATGTAGAATGTATTGCCTCATAGAGCCTCATGACGTTGATTACAATGGTGTGGGGAGCTGTGGGTGTTTTTCTGACAAATGTGCGCACGCCATAGAATGGGTTAAAAGGGACGACGTGCAATTAGGCATGTGCCGGTATCAAATTGAGAGAGCATTTATCACGGTATACGGTATTATTGCAGCCACTTTCCGTCCACATGTCTTACACAAAGGGAAACTGTCTTCGATCAGCAATCCCTCTGCATTTTTTTGGAACCCAAAATATTTCCAAACCTCTGACTTTACCCTTTTAGAAGGGGGATAAATTGTCGGCAGCGTTCCTCCTTCCGCCATGCTTCTTCTTCATGTGAGAATTTGACTGCGGCGTCAGTGGCCGTGGCGCGCACTGCGTGCAGTGTGATTCTACGTGTGACGTGAACACTGTTTACATCCGGGTGCGCTCACGTGTTCTGCGCAGCATATACGCAGTGTTTGCTCAAGAGGTTGATGGAAAATAAGCTGTAATGCACGTTCTAAAAATAAAATTCGGATCTATTATTTTTTACGGTATTTTGAAGTGCCCACGATAACAATATTGTGTATATTCATTATCGTGATTTATTGAATTACCGAAAATCGGCACATGTCTACGTGCAATATTCAAATGTGTTGCACGCCCATCGTGAGAATCATGCCTGTCTGTCAGCAACAAGGGGACTTGAAGTGTTTTCACACACAAAAAAGATTAATGATGAGTATTGACATACCAGAAATTTTGGTAAAGGTGCCCTTTCAACTGTTGATAACAGGAAAATATTATGTTTGGTTGTTTAGGAACTGTGAGCCTGTTGTGATAACGCCCAAGGGTAATTTTCGTCCACGCAAACAGCAATTCCCCCTCAAAACAGAAGCCTCAAAACAGAAGCCCTAAATGGCATAAGGCCAATATTTAATGAGTTTAAAAAGATTAAAAAATAAAAGCATAGTTGTGCCATGTCCAAATTTACCGGTGCGCAGGCCTTTGTTTCCAGTTTAAAAGATAAGAGAAAAGTACAAAAAGTAAATGTCTCAAGTCCAGCTGGCAAAACAAGTTGTTCGTTTTTTGGGTCACGAAATTACTGACCGCGGAAGACAGCTGTCCGCAAAGCGTGTCTGCAATTACAGACATCGCAAGTCCAAAAGCAAAGAAGCAATTGATATCATTTTTAGGGACCATTTCTCTGCTCAGACAGCAGAGCTCATTGCACTCACACACGCATGCAAATTAGCAAAGAATAAAAATGTAGACATTCACACAGATAGTAGATATGCATTTTGTGTAACTCATGATTTTGGCACACTGTGGAAACACAGAAACTTTGTAAAAGCTGATGGTAAAAACATTCTTAATCACACACCGGTTGCTGATATGCTATCTGCCATTCTTCTCCCAATTGCCATTGTTGTGTGTGACTGTGACACACACACTTTTTATCAGAAACAATTTTTGCAGGAAGCCGACAAGCTGACCTTGCAGCAAAGCAAGCAACATCGGAGCCACAGACAGATTTTCTCCAGAAATCACTAACAAAACTCTTTCTCTTGCAGAGATGCAAACATTTTGCAGAACCAGCTGAGCGTGCACTCTGGAAGGAGTGCTCACGTGAATACACAGACAATGTTTGGGGGGCCCAAAATGGCCTCACCTGTTTGCCAAACATTTTTTCTCTGCTTTTGCGATTTTGACGCATGGCCTAGACCACGCGTCAAAAGGGGGGATGTTACAAGGCAATGTGTTTTTGTGTTTTTGCTCTCAAAATGTTTGTGCAGGTCAAAAGAGCAGTAGCAAATGGAGCTGACAAATCATTACACAGCTTCCAGGAAGTCGTGGGAAAGACACATCTCCCACTGCAAAAAGGTGTCCAAGGAGTGGCAACTCCAACCGTAGGCCATCAAAATGGCATCCACAATGGCTCTTCGCAATGGTCGTGCTGACAAAGGGAATCAACAGTTCGAGTCGGGGACGCATCGAACCCCGAGAAATTAGAGATTATAGAATTTTGTTTTTGTGCAACACTATATTCCAAGTTTAATAAAATGGTATGGGGAGGGACAGTGTTACCCTAATTCTGCTAGGTACTGGGGAACAAATATGTATTTGTGTAGAGGTACGTGTACCTCAGGTGATGTTGTGGATAAGGCATCAAAATTTGAAAATGTGGGCCATTATGTCCCCTGGGACGGCCAAATAAAAGGCAAAGGAGAAAGTTTTAGACTAGACTAAAATTTTAATTATGAAGGAACGGGAGCAACTTCCCAAATAAGAGTGGAAATATGGAAAGTGACGAAGGTTAAGCAGTGTGTGGGTGTAAAAAGCTCAGGGTCAGTTGTTGTTTCTACATTCAGGAAGCCGGATGATATGACTAACAGTCTGTTGAAATTGTGGAATAGCCAAGGTTGAGGGGCGTGGGTGAGGCAGGTGGCATTGCCACTTCTAGTGGGATTGTTATTTCTTATAATTATGTTACCATGTTTAATTTACTGTTTTTAGAACTGTTTAAATAGAATGATGATAGGGAGCATGGCTACAGGCCATGAATCTCATGGAAGGAGAATTTATTGAGTACGATGACAACGGCCTATGAAATCTGTAGGAGAAAGGGCAGTGCTCATCTCACAGGTTGAGGCATAAAGATTTTGGTTATCATATATGATAAAAGATGGGAATGTGATGGAAATTTTCATGACGTGGGTTTCTTCATGCTAATCTCTGTAAAAATTGATTCAAGACTGTCTATCTTGTTGTTCTTAAATTTCTGAGAAATGTTGTGCTACGTGGCAAACCACTCAGCTCCTTTGCCCTTGAGCAAAGACCAAGAGGTTCTGGTGAAGATAAGAAATGGCGACACATTTTTGTTACCAAAGATACGTTCTTGCTCAAGGGAGGGGAGAAGATGGGGGGGGGTCATGTATGGATGATATAAAAGCCCCTGTAAATGAGCAGGAAGGGGCCTTCTGTCTGCACTTTGCTTGTGATGCAGACTGAATGACAATAAAATATAAAATACCTTGCAAGGTAACTCATGCTCTCTGTGTGTTGCGTTTGTCAAAATTGACTCACCTTGATTAAGGAATAAGAAAATTCCACAACAGTTTGTTTAAACAGAGCTAGTATAGTCTAGAACTATACTCCACTTTGCATTGTCACAACTCCCCATAGTGTGTTAAAATACTCTGTAATCCCCTTTCCCTCATGGTCAGGGGCTTAATTGTCTTTCTTTGTCTTTTCTGCAGCTGTTGGAGGAGGTGGGTCGTATCCACTCCACAGCAAGCATTAGCTTCACTGATGGCTTTAACCAGATTGTTCCCAAAGTGCTTGCCCTGGCTCAAGGAAGATCTCCACTAGCCAAACAGTACTTGGAGGCCAGAGAAGAAGCGCTCACCGAGAATCTCCCAGGTACTTAAAAAAAGCTTATTATGAGTGTACTCACACAAATCGGTAGACAATTCAAAGTGCATTCTGAGATGATAATCAGATTTTGTGTGTGTGTGTGTGTGTTGTATAAGCTACTAGATGCCTACAATTTCCTTCAGAATGAATAAACTGTTGACTTTTCTCTTCTAGGAATGGACTTCAGAGCGGCGCTCATCCTCCTGCCAATCATTTTTAAAGAGAGTGTGGATCATCACATTATTATGGGAGAGGTATGCATATCTAGCACTCTTTTTGGGGGGGGGGCTGTCCATCAACTATCTCTTTTTTGACCAAACGTGTTTGCATCCCTGTCTGCTTTGCTGTACTCTTCAGGGTGAACCCAACACACCATACCCGATTGTCCAGGTGACCCAAGAAGACTGGAAGTCCACATTTGAGGGACGAAGCTCCTGTTCCCTGAAGGTAGACAGGATCAAGGTGTGTGAAGGCATGAAGGTAGAGGAAGCAATGGTCGCATCGTTTTATTCATATTTTGTTTTCAATCTTGAATACCAACCCCAAAACAAGAACACTCTGACCTTCCTCCAGCGATGTATTGCGAAAATGAATGTGAAGGGAGACCGGCCTCTGCCGACGACTGTAACTAGAGTGATAAACCTCATCTTCTAAATGCCTCGTTTACACCCTCGTGTACACCAGTGCCCTAAATGCCAAAGAAAAACTTTCACTCTCATGAAGTTGGTCCAACATGTGGGACTAACTCACGCCCATGAGGCAGGCTTCTCGATCACATGTGGACTCAATGACTGCCAATCCACTTTTTCCAGTTACCCATCTTTCAGATGTCACGTTTATAGAAAACATAGAGCTTGCATTTTACCTACTGGTGATCCTGCTAGTGAGGAGCCTGCTAGTGAAAACCCTGCTTCTGAAGATGAACATGAGCACGTTATGTGTGATAATGATGCAGATGTCCAACCCCCCCCCTTGTATGGATACACTGTTATATAACTTTAAAAATAATCTTTGTAGCTTCATCCTAAAATGCAGGGGAAAAAAACAATTTACCAGAATCTGTTCAGCAAGAAATACTTAGTGATGTAAACTTTCTATTTTGTTTTTTTAAGGAGAATTACGATGAAGTTTTATCTTATCATCTTAAAGAAGATGGTTTTGATGTCAAAGGATGTCCTGAACTTCAGCAGGTTTTACAGTCCAGTGATTTTTTTGAGGAAGCATCAAAAGAGTTCTCTTCTCAGTTCAAATTGAAAGAATACTGTAAGTCGAGGTTAGACTTGACTGAACCAGTTCAATACACTTTAAGAGGGTTTACAAGACATAAAATAGGTAGCTTCTCCTATGTTCCCATTTCTGATGTTTTAAAAAAATATTGTTCCCATGAGGATGTATGGGATGACATAGTCTCTGTAAATATTGAAGATGAACAAGTCTTAACTGACTTTTTTGATGGATTGTACTATAAAGAGCATCCTTTTATTTCAAAAATAGCATTTTTATGAAGATGAATTTGAGGTAGTAAATCCTTTGGGTTCAAAGAAAACAAAACACAAACTGTGCGCCTTCTACTACACTGTAGGTAATGTACATGGAAGGTACAGGTCTCAAGTGAAGCATATTCATTTAGCATTACTGGTGCGCTATTCCTATTTAAAGGAGTGTGGCTTAGAAGTTATCCTAAAGCCACTGCTAGATGATCTTAAAGTGCTCTCAACAGATGGGTTCACCCTCACTGTTGGTGGGGTTGAGCAGAATGTCCATGCAGCCCTAGCTACCATTTCAGGGGATAACCTTTCAGCTCACATGATTGGAGGATTCAGTATGTCATTTAACTCAGGAAGAGTTTGTAGACATTGTATGGGAACATATACAGATATAAAAGAGAAATTTCAGGAAGACGGTTATGTTTTAAGAACATCTGATGTTCACCGGTATCACCTGGAATGTATCCAGCAAAATCCTGACAGTAGAGCAACCTATGGGGTACAGTGTAGTTGTCCATTTAATGTACTTCCATATTTTGATGTTACTAAGTCCTTACCTCCAGACATAATGCATGACATGTTAGAGGGTGTCATACCTTTAGTTTTGAAACTTGTCCTGTGCAAAGCTCATAAAGAGAAACATATTAGCATACAAGAGGTGAATGAAGAGCTACAGAGAATGACAATAGGTCAAAATGATAGAGCAAATAAGCCGGTACAGTTGTCTGAAAGACTACTACAAAAAGGAGGCATTGTGGGCTCGGCATCTCAGAAATGGTGCCTTTATAGACTTATTCCTTTTTTGATCGCACATCGTATACCTACTGAGTGTCAATATTGCCGTGTGTACCTGTTGTGTCGAGAAATTGTAGATGTTGTTCTAGCTCCAGCGGTGAGAAGAGAGAACCTTCCTCTTTTAGATGTACTTGTGCAAGAATTTTTGACAGAGTTGAAAGCTGTATTTGGAAACGTTATTACACCGAGGTGCCATTATTTAATTCATTATTCTAGATTAATGTCAATGTTTGGGCCTCTTCGTTCTCTCTGGTGCATGAGGTTTGAAGGCAAACACCAATATTTTAAGAATATTGCAAGTAATTGTCGTAATTTCATTAACATAGCTTCCACTCTGAGCAACCGTCACCAGTTAAAACAATGCTGGGAGTTTTCTTCAAATAATTTCTTAGATGATTTTGAGAAGGTACCAAGAAGCAGTACTAGCACTCCATTTTGTTCCTTACCACTTACTCTCCAGTGTGCTCTAGAGCAATATGTTACTGATGTTTCTTTCAGTGAAGATAAAGTTATTCAACGTGTTTCAGAAGTAACCGTTAACAATGTCAAGTATGCCACGCAAGATGTTTTTGTTTTGGATGTGTTGCATGGTGAGAGAATTCCTCTTTTTTTCCAAGTGAAATACATTTTTAATGTGGACACTACGTGGGTTCTTTGTGGAAAACTGATATTTCCAAAGTATTTTAGCCAGCACTTTTATGCTTATTCAGTCAAATTTGACCAGGAATGGACTGTGATACTGTCAGGGTTCAGGTTTGACTTACCATTCACTTCTGTGCACGCTCAGCTGTTTCCACTCACGCGCTCTTCATTTCGCGCACCTGGTCTTGATTTTCTCATTACCTCCCTTTGCTTTATATTCTCCTTCAACTCTCTCCTCCGTTGCCAGTGTGTTGTTTCCTTTATGGGACATCAATCGGTCGTACCCTGTCTTGTTATTAATCTTGTTTTTCCCCAGCTCGTTCTGGCGGTTGTGTTTCAGGAGTTGCCGTTCTACAGCTGTCTTCCCGGTTCTCCGATCCTTCGCTCCGACTAAGAGTTTGCCATCTGTCTCCAGTTATTGTTCGCACCTCGACCGACCTACGCCTGTTTGACTACGCTCTCTCTTCTCCCTGTACGGATACTGTATGCGCCTCGACCGACCCACGCCTGCCCGACTACGATTCCTGTCTTCTCCCGCATTACTCCGGCTGTACTGCCGCGTAACTTTGTTTGCCTTTTTGTTTCATTAAATAAACTGAACTCTAACGCATCTGCTCTTGGGTCTTCCATCTGTTCGTGACAGATACAGCCTGGGGCAGAGCTAGATTTTAATGCCCTTGATATATATACAGTTGATGGTGATATCTTTGTGGCAATGAAATACTGTGTGTAAAAATAGTTTAAAAAAATTTGGAGGGGAAGGATAGAGGGTGATCTGAAACACCTATACATGCAGATGAGGTACCTGCATGGAGATCTATCTTTGTGGCATGAAATGCTCTGTGTAAGAATAGTTAAAAACAATTGTTTTGTCTTTTTTATGTCTTTGTGGCAATGAAATTCTGTGTAAGAATAGTTACAAATTACACCTTCAGATTGTACAAATATTTTAACACTTGCATGAATCGACTAATCTTTTGATGTTGCCTTTCTCTTTATGCATACAATGAACACTTTTAGTCAGTGTAATGATAACAGTAAGTAATTCATTGATAAAGTGATTCTCCATTAAAGTTGTTTAAATGTGAAAAACTTGGTTCATTAAAGTTTATTCTAAACGAAGATTGTGGTGTGCGGTAGTTATTCACTTCCCAGTATTTGAATTTATACAATTTAAATTCTTTTAAATCATTGATTGTGGGAAAACAAAACATTGCTTTCTTTTGCTCTCATTCTTTTTTATTTATCAAGGACATTTTTGCCACTTTTTAGGTACAATGGCATCGTCGCTGGGGTGGTACCCCTAACGAGAACAAATTGGTACCATCTAATGGGGTACCTTTTTGTACCAGTGGATTAAGGTACATTTTACCTTTACATTTTACAAATTACCTTTTTACAGGCTTTTTGAACTTGGGACATTTAGGAAAATCACATGCTTTTAGTATATGTGCATGTGTGTTTAAGCATGCGTACATTGCATGAGCCGATACTGATAATTCCTGTCATTTTTCTCTGCTAACAATTTCTAAGTGAAATGATTGATTTATCTTCACCATATTTAACAAAGCAATTTGTTTTATCTCATTTAATAAGCTCCCTCTGATATTCTTAAATATTTACTCTATAATTATTATTAAAGTCACTGAGTGCAGATGTGATACATCAGATGAGACCTGTCCCTCTCGACTGAGACTATGATGAACATTAAAACAATGTTCTGCATGTTCAAAATTGGAGAGAGGCCAGTCAAAGGAAAATCTTGAAGTTTATTGATCAGAAGATTCAAAATACATCAGCTGGGTACAGCAGCTGCCTGGTGGGTTGCCTCAGACATAACGTCTCACACAGAGGACCAACCGGCCCCCGAAAAACAGTTTCACAGCTTTTTATAATATTTCACGACGGGTCTCTTCTCCAGTTGCGGGTTAGAACTCATCCAATCAGCTTTCTCTTCTTTGTCCTGTCTCAGCCAACCAGCTCACACTGCTTTGCTCTCGGACCATCTGCAACACATTATATGGAAAAACACCCCACACCTCATTCCATGGGGCTCCGTGTGTAATCTAATCTTTACACACATACATACCGTTTCCTGTGGAAAAATACCCTCAATTTCATCCTAACTCTTGGTTAACTCAACTCACAGACTGGTTATATTTTCAACATATTATGCACAGTTAGTAATCAATAATGAAATCATAAAGCATATTAAATTTAAAGACATGTTTAAACCACAATAAAAATCCTTCAACTGTCTTCTCTCAGTGTTTCTCTCCATATATTTATAATAGGACATTGGAGTTTGGGTTCTTTGCCACAAGACCATGTAGGCTTGCTCACTAGACTGCTTTTATTTTATTTAATCTTCTTTTTTTTTTTTTTTTTTTTTTCCGTTTTCTATTCTTCTCTAAGGCTGTGTGGGAATTTAGATCCGTATATGGATCGATATAAAAATGGATGATTGATGTTGTTTAAATCAGATGTATTTTCCTACATGACATGATTGTGAACAAAAGCTTGAAGTTGAGAGTTCTTCAGTTGCCAGATGTTGCCAGAGATGGAATGTGGTCAGTAAGTGGGGGGTTGCAAGATCTGCTTGTGTAAATGTGTAACCATAACCAGATCTTATTTTTGGGGAAGAAATGTGTACACTCAAGGATCTTATTGTGGTTTAAACGTGCCTTTACATTTAATATGATTTCATTATTGATTACTAACTATGCATAATATGTTGAAAATATAACCAGTGTGTGAGTTGTGTGTAACCAAGCCATAATCGCTGATATTGTGGGGTTTTTCCATAGGATGTTACTATGTGTGTGTGAAAAGATTAGATTACACGGGGGGCCCCATGGAATGGGTGAGGGTCTTGTGTGCAAATTTGTTACAGATGTCGGGTTTGAAAAACAAGGCAGTGAGCTGATTGGCTGGAATGCAGACAAAGGGAAGGCGATCTGATTGGACCCCGGCTGAAGAAGAGTTTCGGCGAGAAATACATATAAATACCAGTGAAACTGTTTTTCGGGGTCGGTTCTCTGTTAAGACTGTGTGTGTCTGAGAATCCACCGAAACAGCTGTTTGTTCGAGAGTTCTGATCAATAAATGTCAACGTTTTCTGAACTGGCCTCTCTCCAATTTTTGAACGCGCAGAACATTGTTTAAATGTTCTTCAGATGGTGACCCCGAACGCGATTGGAGAAAGAGGCATCTAAAGACAATTGTAAAACTCGGAGAGTGACCGAACCACGGGACGAGGCAACTTTTAATTCAACACACTGTCGACAGGGTTAAATAAGGTGAGCAGAAACCTTTTTAAATGAACTTCTGCATATTGGATATTCCAAATTTATGTGTTGAGTTTGAAGTATATCGTACCCTTGATTAAATTTTTTTTTAAATCATTGATATTTGTTGATCAGAATGAAAGGCCCGTCACGATTTTATTTATATTAACAAGACGCGGTGAAAGGCCCGTCACGAGTTTTATTTACGTTAACAAGACGCGGTGAAAGGCCCGTCACGGTTTACAAGACGCGGTGAAAGGCCCGTCACGGTTAACAAGACGCGGTGAAAGGCCCGTCACGTATTTATAATGAAAGGCCGTCACGGTTAACAAGACGCGGTGAAAGGCCCGTCACGAGTTTTATTTACATTAACAAGACGCGGTGAAAGGCCCGTCAAGAGTTTTATTTACGTTAACAAGACGCGGTGAAAGGCCCGTCACAAGTTTTATTTACGTTAACAAGACGCGGTGAAAGGCCCGTCACGGTGTATTTACGTTAACAAGACGCGGTGAAAGGCCCGTCACGGTGTATTTACGTTAAAAAGACCGGGGAAAGGCCGCGTCACGAGTGTATTTATAAAGGTACACTAAAAGCCGATTAAATTGTGCATATTGTGTATTGTATACTGTACCATTGTTGTGTAAAATGTCTGAATTTGAGAAGAAATGTGTGATTTATGGGAATTCCCCTGTAATTATGCAGTGGGAAAAAATTGTTGATATGTTAATGGCTCAATCAGAACCGAAACATTATAAAAGGGATAGAAAGATTTGGCAAGACAAATGGAATCAAATTTGTATGGATAATGTGTGGAAGGAATCTGAGAAAGTGTTGATTAAGATCACTCCAAAAATCAGGGAAATGGAGGAAAAAGCGCATGCAAGTTTAAACAAACATGTAGAAGGAGGAAAAGATGTGAAGTGGTTAGATAAAACTAAGCATAAAAAGGAGGAAGAGAGATTGAGAGAAGAATTGCGCCGTTGGACACGCGTTGCTCTGACTGCAATTGCTTTGAGTTCCCCTAGGGGGGGCACAGGACATGTGCAATCGGAGGAGTCAGAGAAAGAAATGGTGAGAGAGTCAGGAAGTGCAGGAGCCAGTATTTCGCGTCATACTGAGACCGCCCCCTTATATCCTGATTTGAATAAGCTGTTGCCACCCCCCTACATAACTGCTTCACAGCAAGTGCAAGTGAATGTGAAAGATTCATTGGTGGAGGTAGACATGCCAGATCTAGATGTTTTAAAGGATCAAATAAACGTGTTGACAGCACAATTAGAACTAATGGTAAATAGACAGGAAACCATACAAAGAAAGAATAGCATAACAAACCAAAGAGCACAAGTAGTGTACAATGAGGAGGAAGGCAGAGACATGAAGGGACAGGAAGCATGTAATAACAGTGAGGATGGAGGGCCACTGCAGGTATGTAGGGACGTAGTTATTAAAGGAACTATGATGTCTACCCCAGTGTCACAGGGTACTAGGAGTCGTACCAGAGCCTGTCAATCCACTCCAGCCTGTCAATTCACTTCCCCTCAAGAGAGACAATGGGACAGTATGTGTCGCCCAGGTAGTGAGTATGATGAAAGGAATGTGAATGTGCCGAACGCCCAGCTGATGTCAGGAGGGGCAACTAACATGCCTCTGTTACAGGGCAACCGTGGGGTACCAAAGTACCAGCCCTGGAGCCATAGTGACATGACAGCTGTGCTGGCAAAATTGCCCCCCATTACATCTGGTGGAGGCAGATGGCTTATAAAGTTGATGGCATTGTGCCACGGCACCACCTTGGCGGTAGGAGACATAAGATGCCTTTTAGGCCAAGTTTTTACTGTTTCGCAGATGGCAGAGTTTGAGAAGGATGCAAACATTGAAGACGAACCCAATGACGCACAGTATACCACTGTCAGTACAGCGATCGCCAGGGCCCTCAGAGAAAAATTTCCAACACCCCCAACCGTATACCAAAACATTAAGTTCCGCATTAAGCCTGGTGAGACTGGAGCGAGTTACTATTTTAGATGCGCAGCTGAATGGGAGCAGATGGTAGAAGAAAATAGTCTAAATAATCCAATTACGCGTAATATATTTAGAACTGCCGTAATGACAGGGGCCCCCAATGGTGTCAAGCAGGCAATGGAATGTAATCCTGACACTCCAGTTGCCAGCAACGAAATGTGGGAAAGACATCTAGTGTTCCATATTGACAGATCAGTCGATAAGCAGGATAAAGAACAGGAGGAATTAGAAAAGACAAAGCAACAATTGTTAAAACTACAATTAGAAATGGCTAAGTCAGATACCAAAAAATCAAAACAAATGTCACAACGTCCTGTGAGCAGCGGCTTTGACGGACAGCCCGGGGTGAAGACCCCACCTTTTCCCATAGTCACACCTGAAACTTTTGGCTATGCTCAGGGAGGACATGTCCCTAATTTCCAATTAATAAAACCATGGGGAGGGTATAGGCCACGGGGCAATAGCGGATGGGCTAGGGGGAAGCCGAGTGGGGGAGGGGTGCGCTACAGGGATGCATGTCATCAGTGTGGGGGGACTGATCATTGGAGGAGACATTGTCCCATGACAGGGGACAGCCAGTATATGGGACCACCTGCGGGGGGATGGGATCCTCATAGAGGTGGGCCCAGTGGTCGTGGCAGAGGACCACAAACTCCAAAATACCCGGAGCAACAATGCCCACCTCCCCACTCGATTCAGGCGCCCTTGAACCCATCTTGGGGCCAGGGGGAAGGCGCGGATTGTTGACGAGGCCAACAGAGAACAATCATGCGAGGTCTGGCTGAGCCTTACATGATTTTAGTGGTTAACAACAGACCACTAACGGCTTTGGTAGATACCGGAGCAACATACTCCACAGTAACGAGGGGCACAATCACTGACAAAGATCTAAGTGATAAGACTGTTGGAGTTATGGGATTCTCTGGAAGGTTCGAACACTGGCATCTTACTGTTCCTCTTACCACGAAAGTGGCAAATCAGTCCCTGTCACACTCATTTCTATATTCCACAAAAGCACCTGTTCCCCTATTGGGCAGAGATCTGTTGATTAAATTGGGTGCAAATATTTTATGCTCACCAGAAGGTGTCATAGTCACGTTCCCGGACGGCACTAAAGTCGACTGTTCACAGGCACATAGTAGAGAGGGCCACCAGCAGGTTTTGCTGGGAGGGCCTTTGCAAGAGATGGCAGACATATATTGGGTGGAACTAGATAATTCACAATCGGGAGCCAGAGCACTGTATAAGAGTCAGTGGCCCTGGATCAAAGACTTAGCTGTCTATTTACCTCCCATCGACCCCCTGCATTGTACACTATTTTATGATCGGAATGACACTGTCACATACCAGGAAATGTTCCATGACATTGAGGGCCAAATGTGGACACTCACAGGGGAGGGCCTATATGTAGGACGAGAGGGTGTAGTAGTTCCAGTTACACTGACACCAGAACAACAGATATGGTATGAAATGGCAGACACAGCTGAACCTCACATTTCTATGGCACTGCATCCAGGCCATGAAGCTCGAGAGCTAGGAGCTATGACAAAAAGGTTGCGCTTGGTGACCGATTGGGAGCCCTCTGGCATTGTAGGGGTTTTGTATTCGCGTATGACAGATTCATATTGGGTACCACAAAAAACGGCTGATAGGGGCCAATTAACTCACCTCGAAATTACAAGAAGCCATGGTCGCGAACTGACAGACGGTCCCGGAGCTGAGCAGTTAATTAACAGCCAGCCGGATGACCTCTGGTCACAAGGTCCAACGGACGTTGGCCTCTGTAACATTGAGCCAGTCAAATTTCAGTTAAAATCGACAGAACCAGTGTGGGTCCCACAATATCCTAACAAAAGGGAGGCAGAGGAAGGCATCGCGCCCACTGTTCAAGGTTTAGTGGAGAAAGGTGTCATTATTCCATGGCGATCGCCATGGAACACCCCGATTTTTCCTGTAAAAAAACCAGGCACAAACAAATATAGATTAGTCCATGATCTGCGTCGAGTAAACAGCCTGGTGACAACACCAACAATGGCCGTACCAAACCCATATACTGCCATCTCAAATTTGACCCCAGCTCACCAATGGTTCACATGCATTGATTTGGCCAACGCTTTTTTCTGTATACCTATCTCAGAAGAATGTAAATCGTGCCTGACTTTCACTTACCGAAAATGTCAATATTCTTATAACAGACTTCCACAGGGCTTTATTTTATCGCCAGGGATATTCAATCAGGTCCTAAAAAATCAGCTAATAAATTGTGTGTTGCCTGTAGATTGCGTTCTAATAATGTATGTTGATGATCTTTTGCTAGCAGCCACAACCAACGAAGATTGCTTAAAAGCAACGGGCGTCATTCTGAGACAGCTGTATGCGTCTGGGTTCAAGGTTAGTAAAGAAAAACTGCAGGTCAGCAGGCCATCTGTTACTTTCATGGGCCGTTTAATCACAGGCCAAGGCACAACATTGTCTGATCGCCAACGTGATGGCATTTTGTCACACCCAAAGCCACACAATGTGAAGGACATGCTTTCCTTTCTGGGATTGACAGGTTTCAGCAGAAATTATATCCCTATGTATGTAGCGGTCACCAAGCCATTACGAGACATGGTCAAGGAACAAGGCATGAGAAATGCGCAGGCAAAGTTAACATGGACCCCTGAAGCAGAAACTGCGTTCATTAAATTGAAAGGGGAACTGTCACATGCAGCATATCTGCATAGCCCTGATTACAGCAAGGCATTTTTCCTAGACGTTTCTGAAACAGGGAATAGCGCACATGGAGTACTTTTCCAGAAGCAGTCTAGTGCTAGACGTGTGCTCATGTATGTCAGTGTCCTAATGGACGCCATTGAACAACGCCAGCCGGCTTGTGCCAGGTTCACTGCAGGATTGGCAAAGATTATTGAAAAGACATCACACATTGTGATGGGTCATCAGTTAACGGTCCTGACCACGCACTCTGTCATGTCGTTTGTCAATTCTGAATCATTTACATTTTCACCGTTGAGGCAGAGAAAACTGTCCAAATGTCTAACGGCACCAAACATAACATATCACCACGACGGCATTAACATGGCAGATTTGTTCACCGAAGGGGAACCACATGACTGTGCACCAATCACTGACCTGGCATCTCGTGTTCGCCAGGACTTAACTGCAACCCCTATCCCTGAAGCCGCGGACGTGATTACACTTTTCACGGACGGGTGCTGTTTTAGAGCTCATGATGGCTCTTTGGTCTCGGCTTATTCTGTTGTGCAGCAAACAGACTTAGGATACACTACTAGGGAAGCAGAGAAAATAGAAGGCAAACAGTCGGCACAGAGAGCAGAACTAATTGCGGTCACACAAGCACTTAAACTTGCAGGGTCTGGCAAAGTCAACATTTACAGTGACTCAGCTTATGTCGTGGGTGCTGTCCATATCGAACTCGCAGTTTGGCAAAGGAGTGGGTTCGTCACTACGTCTGGTAAGCCTATAGCACATGATGCAGAAGCACGTGCACTGTTGGACGCATTGAAAATTCCAGCAGCTGTTGCTGTCATAAAATGTCAGGGCCATTGTAAAACAGACAGTGCTGTAGCACGGGGAAATGAGGCTGCTGACTTGGCTGCCAAAACAGCTGCAGGCTATCAGGTGACAATGATGGTACAGACTGACTGTTCATATGTGAAACTGTTACCATCTTTCAGCAGAGAAACACTTGTGGCCGAACATGGCAAATGCACACCAGAAGAACTGTCAACGTGGACAGAGTATGGGGCCCTGTGTGCACCAGATGGTCTGTGGCAGGCCCCGGATGGCAGACCAGCATTGCCCATGAGCCTGTCACGCTCTATCATGAACCAAGCACACACTATGTCGCACGTGAGTTCAAAACAGATGATGAAAACATTGCAATATTGGTGGCATCCTTTTTTGACGGCTATGGTGTCTAACTTTGTACTTTCATGCGACATTTGTCAAAAACATAACATCAAACCAACTTTAAAACAGTTAAAGGGCACATTTTTGCCATTACGAGGCCCAGGAGAGGAAGTCGTGATTGACTTTACAGACATGGTAGAGAGGGTGCAAGGGAAACGGTATTTGTTGGTGATAGTTGACCAATTCACAGGTTGGCCTGAGGCTTTTCCTTGTGGGAAAGAAGACAGCACTGCAGTCATTAAGTGTCTCATTAATTTGTACATTCCGCATTACGGTTTCCCCCGGCATATCCGGTCAGATAATGGAACGCACTTCAAGAATGAGCATTTAAAAATCGTAGAGAAATCGCTGGGCCTAACGCATGCGTTTGGGGCCGTCTATCATCCAGAATCGCAAGGTAAGGTCGAACGGATGAACCTAACACTGAAACTTAAATTGGCTAAAATCTGTGCACAGACCAAATTATCATGGCTATCAGCTCTTCCGTTGGCTCTAATGTCTGTACGTTCCTCTGTTAACAGAATCACTGGCTTTACACCTTTTGAATTGCTTACAGGTAGATCTTTTCCAGGACCGTCGACGCCGCTGAAGCCGGACACCTGTGTACCACTTTCACATTGCGTATATTTTGACAAACTGACTGCTATGATTCAACATTTCTCTCAGCAGACTCCCTCTGACAGTGCTGGAGAGCCTGTCGAGCCCGGTTCGCAGTGGGTTCGCCTGAAGAAGTTTCGAAGGAAGTGGAATGAGCCACGCTGGACGGAGCCTCTGAAAGTGACGGCGAGGACATCACATTGTGTCCGTCTATCTGGCAAGGGCGACACCTGGTATCACTTGTCTTCTTGTGTTAACTGTGATCCACCAAACAGGTCGCTGTCAGAGACTGCTGTGGACCTGAGGGCTCAGGTCCATGAGGGGGAGGGTATCTCTGGAGCAGAAAGTGGAGCAGAAAGTGACATACAAGCATCAACAACAGGGGCATTAAAAATTAAAATCCAGTGCAAAAAAGGTGACATTTTTTCAAGCAGTGACATTTTAAAACAGGTACAGAGTGGAGAAAGTGAGACGACAAAATAAAAGAACAGGTGATTGTGCAGAGACTCATGAGGAAGACAGTAGAACTATCTTCCATTTAGTCACAAAAGCAAGGTGCACGGACTATCCAACTTATGATGATTTCACCCAGAGCTTAAAACAAATAAGAAACTGGTGTGTAGACTATATACTCATTATAATCAAGGGTTATCGACATTTTCGTATTTACCTTTATCATAATCTTTATATATTAATTTTCTTTCTAATTCTTTATAATCAATATATATTGTTGTTATTGTGATCCTTCAATTTTAATATTCACATTTTCCATATTTACTATTCTATATTTCATATTTCTTATATTCACAGTTTTATATTTCATATTCAGTATTTTCCATATTTTCTATATTTTTATATTGCTATTGTGATTTTATATTGTCATATTCATTAACGTATAACCATTTATTACTTACATTTCTATTTTGTGGGATTTTAACCATATATTTTTTCTGAATTTCATATTCCCATTAAGTGTACTGTGTGTTTAACCATTTACATTCCCAAGAGTGTGTTTATTGTTCCTATAAAGTCCAAGAGAGGGTAACGAGATGAAGCTGTGGGAAAACTGTAAGCTGTCAGGGATCCTATTAATAATTTCAGGGGTTATAGTAGGAATAATTTTTAGCATAACTGAGGGTCAGGAAAGCAACAACAACATATCGAAACCAAGTTACAAAAGAGCCATAGCCGATACGAGGTTACCATGTGAACAACTCGTAATTAACTATGTTTGGGGTAAGACCACCTCATTTACTTTCGACTTATGCGCTGTCATAAATTGTGGGGGAAAAAATAGCTCATGGAGGGGGTACGAGGTATATGTATGTATGGACTGGAATACGGACAGTGTTTGTAAGGCATACCAGTCTAGGCGAACCCATAGGGGTGAATGGTGTCCGTCATGGAACAACGTGATAGCATATACCGGTGCTTGGACTCCGAAAGAACCTAGCCTTTGGACCCGTACCTCGGCAAAATTTGATTTTAAAATGCAAAGAGATTATAGTGCAAGCCAAAATCCACTCACTCTTTCAATATCCACCAGAACGGGATCAGCCAATTATACAGGGGAGTTTTTCCTTATAATGGGGGTGCACAGCCCAGGAACAGATAAAAAAGCAGTAATAAAACTTGTTGTGGACAGTTCACCTGAGGAGGAAAGAAATGGGACAGGAGCTGAGCCATTATCGGTAGGACAAAAGAATGGGGTGGTAGAAATAGATTACACCATGTTAAAACCAGAAGATATGATAGAAAGAGCCACAGGATATGGGGAAAATAATTTGTGGCTGGAATGGATAATTACCACAGCCAGAGAACAGAGCTTAGATGATTGTGTTGGATGTGCTAATGCAAGACCCCATTTATATATCGAACCAGCCCCGTTGTACCAAAACGATACGTGGGGTTATGAGTGTATGCTGGCATTGACACGGATGGCCAGTCCAAAAAATTGTACCACATTGGCAGCAATATTTCCACCAATAACCAACCTTTCACGGGCAGGTCCATTTACACCAAAGAAAGCAAATTATACCTGTTTTGATATTAAACGTCTATCACCAACCAGCAACCTGGGGGAGATAAATAAGGAGTGGTGTGATCAGATCATAGTAGATAATGGGACTGAGATAGGTACGTGGGCTAGAGCAGGTTTGTATTATTATTGTGGAGATCGAAGATTGTTTACTAGGATACCTGAGAAGGCAAAGGGAGTGTGTGCCATGGTGAGACTGGGAGCCCCAATAACTCTGATAGGAGACAGAGCAGTCAGAACGGAAACCGTGAATTCAGCAACATTGACTAGAAGACGTAGGAGACACATCATTACAAAGAGAGCAATAGGTTCAAGTGTAGACTTATCATTAAATAGTCCGACGTATATTGATGCTATAGGAATTCCTAGAGGCGTTCCGGACGAATTTAAATTAGCGAACCAAGTGGCAGCAGGTTTTGAGAATATACCAATAATAGCTGCTATTTTTCCAGTCACCCCAAACAAGAATGTAGATAGGATTAATTATGTACATTATAATGTGATGAGGTTAGCAAATATGACAAGGGATGCAGTAGATGGTTTAGCAGAACAGCTAGCACCAACTTCACTTATGGCTATACAGAACCGTATGGCTCTGGACATGTTGTTGGCAGAAAAGGGAGGAGTATGTGTTATGTTTGGTGATCTTTGCTGTACTTACATTCCTAATAATACAGCACCAGACGGATCAGTCACTAGGGCATTGGAAGGTTTGAGAACTTTGTCTATCGAAATGAAGGAACATTCAGGAGTGAATAATCCTATTGGAGATTGGCTAGACAAGGCACTAGGCAAATGGAAATCCGTTTTAATGTCGATTGTGTTATCAATAGCTGTATTTGCAGGTATTTTGGTCTCATGTGGATGCTGTTGCATTCCCTGTATCAGATCACTTTGCAACCGGCTGATAGTAGCGGCAATCGAACAGAAAGACCTAACCCCTCCAAAATATACCATGCCTCTATTGTCTGGCGATCATTTCTTAGATGAGGATGATAATGATGTTTGTGATGATTTGTGACCATTTTTTAATGGTCAAGAGAGGGATTGTGGGAATTTAGATCCGTATATGGATCGATATAAAAATGGATGATTGATGTTGTTTAAATCAGATGTATTTTCCTACATGACATGATTGTGAACAAAAGCTTGAAGTTGAGAGTTCTTCAGTTGCCAGATGTTGCCAGAGATGGAATGTGGTCAGTAAGTGGGGGGTTGCAAGATCTGCTTGTGTAAATGTGTAACCATAACCAGATCTTATTTTTGGGGAAGAAATGTGTACACTCAAGGATCTTATTGTGGTTTAAACGTGCCTTTACATTTAATATGATTTCATTATTGATTACTAACTATGCATAATATGTTGAAAATATAACCAGTGTGTGAGTTGTGTGTAACCAAGCCATAATCGCTGATATTGTGGGGTTTTTCCATAGGATGTTACTATGTGTGTGTGAAAAGATTAGATTACACGGGGGGCCCCATGGAATGGGTGAGGGTCTTGTGTGCAAATTTGTTACAGATGTCGGGTTTGAAAAACAAGGCAGTGAGCTGATTGGCTGGAATGCAGACAAAGGGAAGGCGATCTGATTGGACCCCGGCTGAAGAAGAGTTTCGGCGAGAAATACATATAAATACCAGTGAAACTGTTTTTCGGGGTCGGTTCTCTGTTAAGACTGTGTGTGTCTGAGAATCCACCGAAACAGCTGTTTGTTCGAGAGTTCTGATCAATAAATGTCAACGTTTTCTGAACTGGCCTCTCTCCAATTTTTGAACGCGCAGAACATTGTTTAAATGTTCTTCAAAACCCACTTTTTTTTATTATAATGTGTGTAATCTTTCAATATGCTGTTCTTACTTTCCTTTCATAAATGTATGGTTTTGCTTATACACTTTTAGATATTTTATCTCATGTTCAGCTGCTTTCTTACAATAAAAATTGTATAAAAAAAGCTTTATATAAACAAACTTGAGTTCAGATAAACAACAAGCATTTTATAACAGTACAAATTTTAATGTTGTATTTTAGCCAATAGATGGCAGCAGAGTAGCACTAACTTGCTTATTGTAATCCATTGTTTTTCTTCTTCAAAACACAAAGAAGGTATTTTGAAGAATGTTTATATTTAAAACCAGTTGGTCCTCATTGTATGAACACAAAACTGATGCAAGTCAATAGGAAGCCAACACTTTTGGTTACCAACATTCTTTAAAATCTATTCTTCTATACGCATGTGTTTCTGGACACACAATCCAGCCCACCAAATGTATTGTTACTTAAAAAAAGGGATATATTCTAATATGTATTTATATAAATACATAAATCTAATTACAAAAAACCCCAATAATTAATGCATTTTTTTAAACTCTTTTTGTGAAGCAATAAATAAATAATTGAAATAGTATTAAAAGCTTTCAATTATTTTGAATCTTAACAAAACTGCTGAGTACATCAAAGGACACGATAACATAAAGGCTAGCCATATTTTAAACAAAGCGTATATAAGTATTTAAAAGTAACAAAAAAGTATCAAGGATTTTAATTGTTCATGTATTGAGTGTTTTCATAGATAGAACTACATATTAAAAACCAATTGGAAAAAGGAAAATATTTTTAATGACGGAATATAGAAATTCATAAAAAAAATCAACCCAAAACACTGGAACATCAATAATGATTTAGAACATACAAAAATAAATTATAATAATTAATAATAATAAGTGAAAAACAAAAATGCATTTCTTCATGTCTTATGTAATTTCGAAAATATATAGTAAGAAAAGAAAAAAGGAGCATTTGTCATATTCATTCATAAATATGGATTTTTAAACACTTAACAGGGTTTATGCAAACAGGGCAATGGTGTTTGTTTGCTAAAATCTCAGCCACCTTTGTTACATCAAGCACACATAGCTACATGAGGAACAATAGTGTTTTACACTCAGTTGCTTGAAAATACATCCAGGATTGGGGTTAACAAGATGAGTTGAATTATCCAACCAATATGTAATCACTGACTATAAAGAAGAGCGTTTAGTAAGCTATACATTTAATACCACATTTACTAATACTTGGTACAAAGTACTTGAGGCTTGATGCTGTGCAGTTGTGATGTCAGTTTGCTGAAAGTTTAGTTGGTAAACATATTATCACTTGGTGAAAAGTAACCTTAGTGCTATTAGAACAAAAGTGGCTTATCTGGTTAATTCTTTAGAAAATATTCTTATATTTTGTAGTTTAAGATAAATTGACTAAAAAAAATTTCTTAAAAAGAATAATCAAAAATATATAACTAAATAAGAAAATAAATAAATTATATTCATACTCACAATAATTCCGATAGCATGTGAAGGCAGCATAAACTCCCACAGGGGCCATCCATATTTAAGCCCTGCCCCTGTATTCCCCTCCCCCCATACTGTTGGACGATTTCTTTATTCTAAAAATGTCATTGAAATACTTTTATAATGTAAGTAAATATGCATCACTGTTTACTTTATCCAATTTAATGTTTTCAGACCTTTAGATTATCTTCATCTACTTCATTAGTGCCATAAACATATAAACTCTATCAACACAATGAACTGTTTCACTTTGTTTAATAATAGTAACCTTTTCTTAGAATTGTGCTGAAGTATTTCTTCACCTTTTTTGTTTAGCTTTATGCGATTTCATATATGTTTCTCCTTCTAGCACATTAAAATAGCCACTTGAGCACAATGCAGTCATGATAGCTGAAGTATGTGGGCATTATTTCAATCTTTATTTTATCTAACTCAATATCTTTTACATAAACATGATCAATCAATGTGCCATTTTCAGTTGTTGCACTGTGAACTATTTGTCTGAAGCCAAACTGCTGCATAACATCATGAATAGTTGATTTATTGAGAAGGTTTTCATTGAAATCTCCAAGAATGATTTTGCCTCCTGGAAAACTGTTGATTTCATTGATCAAGTGAATCAAGTTCTCTCTAAACAACGGTACATTATATGATGGAGGTCTGTACACGACTGCCACTGTTGTGTTTAAATGTTTAACCCTGCACATTAGACATTCAATGTTAATACATGGTAGATCAAGTACAGTAACGTTTACATTCTCTCTGTGATATACACCCACACCACCATGATTTTCCTCTTTTAGTTTAGTAAAAACACATTGGCTTGTGTCATATGCATCACTTCGTGCTTTGTCATGAATATAGTATCCAGCAAGACTGATATCATTCTCATAATAGTTTGGTTTTAGCCATGTTTCTGTCACACAAATCATATCTGCTTGAAAATATCTACTGTCATGTCGAATGTCTGAGATATGTGGAATGAGCCCTTGCACGTTGTGTAACATCATTTGAAATGTTGAACTTTCTGTTGTTTCACATGGAAGAATGAATGGTGGCATACTTTGAAAAGCTTGTACGATGTTATCTTTTGCAAAAATAACTTTTTCCTTGAAATCTTCTATTATCAGTCCATCAAGAGAAGTCACACGACTTAAAGCAACATAAGCTTGTCCTAGAGCAAATATCTTTTTCAATGATACAACAGCTTTGTTCACCGTCAGACCTTGTACTTTGTGAACTGTACATGCGTAAGCAAGTTTCAGTGAATACTGTATTCTGATGCCCCCAGCGCTTGTGACTTTTTCTTCTGAAGGTTCAATCGGTGTACTTTTCTCCAGTCCAGGTTTTAAACTTGGGTTTTTACCTCTGGCTTCTTTACCAATTCTTTCATCATCAAAATCAATATAAATTTTGGCTGGAAATGTTTCATCATCATCATAACAGAATTCTTTAATTGTCCCAAAAACACCATTCACAAGCCCATCAGAAACATTAATATTCTTCAGAAGCATTACTCGAGCATCAACAGCTAACTCAAGAGATTTCTCTAAAGAACTGTTGTGAACTCTGACATGAAACCCATCTTTTCTTTCCATTCGGCCAGTCTTAGCATTTCTCTCAAAGTCTTTGGCATTTACAGTAACTGTGTCAGAGCACAATTTACACAACTTCTTTATGTTATGATCATCAACTTCTCTGTTAGTTGCATAAATGTGGATAGCTGTGCTTTCATCTCCATCACCAGTTTCACATTGTTTAAGCATAGCAACATCTTCTTTAAGCATTGGTTCACCTTTTTTATGTACTCTCAGACGATTTAATAATTCTGCAAACGTTTTGTCCTTCTGTCTCATAATCTCTGTGAGCTCAACGAAACTGAAGTTAGTTTCCCAAAGATTCACACTGTTCACAGGTTCATTGTAAAGTGGTTTTCCTTTGACAGGTGACAGCTGATAAAAATCTCCGACTGCTATGACACAGACTTTTCCAAATGCAGAATAATCCCCAGTTTGTTTGATTTGTCTCAATCTTCCATGAATATATGCTAGAAGTTTATGATCAACCATTGAAATTTCATCAATTATCAAAATTTGCAGTTTTCCAAATTTTGCTCTCAATGAATTAATTTTTTCATCTCCAAGCGGTTGATACGGCAGTGAAGCATTTGTTCCGATAGAGAAAGTGCTGTGGATTGTAGCGGCATTGATATTATAAGCAGCAACACCAGTCGGAGCTGTTAACAGCACGTGTGTCTCATCTGGATTATCTGACAACTGTGAGAGGATACGAGACGTTTCATAATACATTGCTTTAATCAGTACAGACTTTCCAACACCTCCTGGACCAGATATGAACACATGAAATGGATCTGGGTTTTCACATTGTACTTTTGCTAAACACCACTGACGTACTTTATAAAAGATTTGTGACTGTTTTTCATTCAATGATCGTAGTAAAGTCATTGCATCTTGTTTTGTCATAGCAGATGGATTTTTTTCTATTTTGGAAACACCTGTGTTTGGTAATAGATCGGGTATGACATCATCACCTCCCTCTGTTTCTATTTGTTGTTTTATTCTCCAGACATTCTAAACGCTCAAGTTCAGCTTCTGGACACATTTCAGCCCAAGCATCCTCCATTGGTCCATGTTGTTCTAGATCATCTTGAGCTCTCTGTATTGTGTCTGCTTCTTTTTCAAATTTTGCCATGTTTGTGTCCACTATCATTTTCACTGACTCAAGCTCCTCATTAATGGTTACATATGCAGTCTCATAAAAATCTTTATGGGAAGTGAAATTTGGTGGTTTCAGTTGGCTTTGAGAAAAATGAGGCAAAAATAATTCCAAAATACTTTGAAAATAATTTTCTGGATTTTTAGTGGGTGAAAAACGTGCGTATCGTACAACAGCAAAGCCTGTGCGAGTTCTTTTCCTCACAAATCCCATGTCATTGTCCAGTCTTACTCTGTTAGAACAAGAGGTTTCAGATTTACTCAAAACTCTGTATTGTGATGCAAAAGTTGCTAAACACATTCCATTAAATTCTTTTGTGTTTGGTCGAGCTCTGTATCTGTCTGTGATGCTTTTCATCCATATGTCATCACTGTTATTTTCTGCACATTCAGCTTTTTTCTGCATTACGTTTAAGGGTAAACTCATTTTTACTGTATTAGGACCAGTTGGAATGAAGACCACTTTCCTTGATGCTTCTTTTAATCTCATGTTTGTCAACCGATAAACACTTTCTTGAGCCGAGACCTCTCGATTATGTAAAAACACACTTCCAAGTTTTCTTAAAGCCTGCTTTGCATCCATATTACCTTGACTGTGTGCTTCTTTCTGAGCATTAGCCAGCAGCAATCCCATTTCTCTCTCAGCTTTGGAAATGTAGGAAATGATATAAACAACACAAGAGTAAGCATCAACAACAAACTGTATGTCCATGTTTGCATTCCAGCAGCGTAAAAGATCTGGATTATACTGATTCACCCACACGTCACTTGGCTTTCTCTTCAACAGAACACTTGTTTTCTTCGTCAGTTTGTTGTAAGCTGCTTCAAAGATCTGTTGATTTATACCAAGAGATGCAAACAAAGAGTCAACTGAGTCAAATACAGCATCACTATTCAACAAACATTCTTTTACTTGTTTTAATATAGATTCAGCTAGCTCACTTGATATTTCTTTACAGTTGTTTGTATTTTCATGTTTTTTATCATCAGCTCCTTTTTATCCTTATCAGTATTTCTGCTTCTTGTAATGAAAGTATTTTTGCTCGGTGGACGTGGAAAGTTAAATCTACACACAGTTCCTTTCTTTCTACATGTTTTTGAATGTCTTTTGCTGTGTTGTTGAACACTGCTCACAATTTCATACAGTTCATCTTCCTCAGATGGCATTTCACAAGTGACATACTTATCAACAAATGCTACAACATCTTTATCATCATCTCTGTCCACTTGAGGTGCATTTTCAACCCAAAACAAACAGTGTGTATGAGGGGATCCACGCTGCTGAAATTCTACACGATAGAAATAATCAATGACTTTTCCGATTGGTTGAGCAGGCGACATGATCACATCTTTAAGAAAGCAATGAAATCTATGATCAAACATACGAGCAGCGGTTACTGGATTACGTTTAAGCATTCCACATCTCTCAGACCAGTCCAGTTCATCAATAGGAGTTTCACAGCCCTCTTGTCTCGCAATAGTCTGCATTAGCTCTGGCCAGCGCAAGTCAGCTGATGAAAATGACGCAAAGAACGATGGAAGGCCTTGTTGACGCAAAATTGCGAAAAGGTCTCGTTGGCAGGAGCTCCAGAAACTCGGTGATCCTCTTATTGGCTTTAAGAATTTGTAACCCTGATCAAAATTCAAAATCTTTTGAAGTGATTCTTTATTTGTCAGATTCTCTGGAGTAATTTTTGTTTTGTTATCAGTATGATAACCTTTCCTTAAAGCAATTGATACATTTGAAATAACTTGATTCAGCTCAGACAAATATTGGCCATAAAATATGTAATCTAGGTTTTGAGCAAATCGTCCATCTGCGTTTAGGATTCTATTTTTCAAGTATTTACAAATTGTTAGTTTTTCCTGTCTTGAGTCATGAAACGTTCCTGTGCCTTTTGGGAAGAGAACTGGAAAACATTTGGCTTCATTAGTTTCATCCATTAACATTCTCACTGGACTACTGCCCTCTGCTGGTGCAAGTGACATAATGCCATCAAAATGCTGATCACAGATTTCTTGTCCAATATCCACTGGTTGAAGGCATGTGTCCATATATAATCCATGCTGTTGTCTATCATGAAGTGTCTCATCAGTCATCTCATCATCTTCATTCTCAGTTTTGTTCTCTGTCTCAACACACATGTCCTGACAATTCTCTGAATGTTGCTCATTATTGTCAATTTCCTCGACAATCTCTTCTTCTGTTTGACTCAGAGGATTAATCCAAGTTTCATTAAAGTCCACATCTGAATACCACTTGTTATTATCCTTTAAGTATGCCAGCGCTGTCTTTATCTTATCAGTATGTACATATTTATACTCATAATGTCCTTTATATGTCAATTTCCTCTTTAGCTTCACACGAATCATCAAATCATCATTTTCTGATCTTGGTAAGACATTCACCACTTCTGTAACATTAGATGGGACACAAGTCACAGGTCCATGAACACCATTCTGTCCACCTCGTGGTAATGCCAGCATCTTCATGAATGGAATATGCTTTTCTATTAGATGTGTCTCAAGAGAATTTAAACAGCTCAGTTCAGGAGGAATAGGATCCAGAGCAAGATTATTTGCTACACTTTCAGCAGGCATTTTACCATCAGAAATCTTTCTATCACATGTGTGACAAATCCACAGAGATGCAGCAGAGCTGTTTCTGTAAACACAGTCTTCACAACAGTCTTCATTACACTCATGTACATAATTAAATGTTACACATTTTTCTGCAACATACCTGCATTGTGCTGACTTTTGAAAGTATGTATCTATTCTGCAGTGTTTGACCTGCATTTTAAAGCAACAGCGATGACAAACTGAACAAACATATTCAGGACCTGTAGATATTTTATCTTTAAACTGTTCCATCACAAAGTCAATGTCCTTTTTATTCATCTGTGTCTCACATCGTCTTTCAGTGTTTCTTATTTTAATCCTACTGGCAAAGTCATCATCATTTCTGTATTTCTGTATATTATAATCTATAACACTGTTTCTATGTATTTCATTCTCATGGTATTTTCTGTGGCTAAATTCTTTCACGGCCTGTTTGTGAATTTCATCATTCGCATACTTCTCTGTACTAAACTTTTTCACAACCTCACGATACAAATCATCAAATTTATATCTATCTTTACTATATTGTTTGATCTTTTCTTGATGCTGTTCATTTGTCTTGTATTTCTCAGTGCTAGATTTCATCAGTTTATCTTTGTAAGTTTCATCTTCTTGATATCTTTTCTTAACAGTGATGTTTTTCTTCTGTTGTAAGTCATTATTGGTGGTGTATTGGAGTTTCTCCCTGTTCTGCTTACGTGAGTATTGTGTTCGTTTTAATGAATCATCTTCAGATAGAGATTTACAAAAGGAGGCACAGTTACTCTCATTGGTTTTCACACACAGAACAACTTCAAAATGACAGCTATTGACATGTTTCAGGTAAATCCCATTGCTTTGACAACCACGTCTATTTGATGAAACATTTGAAGATGAATATTTAAGCCATTTATCATCACTGTATGTAAATATGTCAACACCAATTAAATCGCTAGTAGCCTGAATCTCAAGTTCTGTTGCCCAAACACCGAGATATTTCATCCTTGATGTGGATATATAGTCTCTTACAGAACTGTGTCCTTCTCTGAGATACTGTGTGTAGTTTGATTCATTCTGCAGTATGTGTGTAACAACAGCTCGTCTCATTCTACGATGTTCTGTCTCATCCTGAGATACAGCATAGGTTACTGCTCGGAAAAAACAATTGCCATCTCCTACAATACTTTTAGTTACACAAGGCTCAGCCATTTCAACAGCCACACTTGCATTGTTCTGTTCTCTGACAATGTTTACAATGTTCAACTTTAAACAAATGCTTTTTTGTTGCTGTACTGTTAACGGACTAAACTGAAAAGTGTCATTGACAATTTCTGAAATAAATTCAACATCACTTGTATTTTCATTTGTTGACTCCACACAAATGACTTCAGGTGTGTGTTGAACACACGTTTCATCAACAGATTCTGTATCTGTGCTTGTGACATCAATAACACAATGATTGAGATTTACATCAATTTCCATTGTAGCGTTTACCGCTTGTTCAGCTTCAGCATCTGTCGCGACTACTGGACTGTACACAGAGACAGAAGGCACATCACTCATGTTTGCATTCACCCCAGTTACTTCAAAGGGAGTACCGTCAGCTTCCAGTGATGCTCCGAGCTTCTTAAAATGCGTGCACAGAGATCTCATGTCACGGTGGAAAACCACTACACTCTTACCCTCACATGCTAATGTTCCGTCAGGATTTCGTGAATGTGGATCGATGACTGCATACCAGGAGCCTTGTTTGACTGCTGCACAAATGCTTCTCTGGACATTCACCAAACATGCATCAAAATTCTGAAATGCTCGAGTCAGTGCTTTATCTAGAGACATGTAAACATTACGCATAGATTTCTGATATCTAGTAACACCAAAGAAACCACTTAATGTTGTCCCATAGTTTATTGCAAAAGTACAATCATTCAGTGTGTGTGTGTCAGGCAGCTCCTCGACGTACATGTAGCCATTGATGCGGTCACTGATCTTTCCAGCAGCTTCCATGTCTGAATAGAATTGATCACCATGCAATAACACAGAATTAATATCACTGGTGCTCCACTGAAAAACATTTTTCAATTTACACATCAGAATTGCAGTTAAACTGTTAACGGCACATTGCTTCCCATAATTCTGGACATAACGAGGATCTCCTTGATGGAAAGAGCCACTGATGTAGGATTTCTGAGGAAACAAATCAAAAACAGCATTCATGTTAGAATTTTGATCACAGTTATTGATAGGCATTTTGGGCCGTCTTTTCAGAGACAAGTTTTTCAGAAGGTTTTTGAGTAAGCCCAGGTTTTGCAGGGGTCAAGATAGGTTTTTGAGTAGGTTTTTGAGTATAGGTTTTTGAGTAGGTTTTTGAGTAGGTTTTTCAGTAGGTTTTTCAGTAGGGTAGGTTTTTCAGTAGGGTTTTGAGTAGGGTTTTGAGTAGGGTTTTTCAGTAGGGTTTTGAGTAGGGTTTTGAGTAGGGTTTTTGAGTAGGGTTTTTCAGTAGGGTTTTGAGTAGGGTTTTCAGTAGGGTTTTGAGTAGGGTTTTTCAGTAGGGTTTTGAGTAGGGTTTTGAGTAGGGTTTTTCAGTAGGGTTTTGAGTAGGGTTTTGAGTAGGGTTTTTCAGTAGGGTTTTGAGTAGGGTTTTGAGTAGGGTTTTCAGTAGGGTTTTGAGTAGGGTTTTTCAGTAGGGTTTTGAGTAGGGTTTTGAGTAGGGTTTTTCAGTAGGGTTTTGAGTAGGTTTTTCAGTAGGGTTTTGAGTAGGGTTTTGAGTAGGGTTTTTCAGTAGGGTTTTGAGTAGGGTTTTTCAGTAGGGTTTTGAGTAGGGTTTTTCAGTAGGTTTTTGAGTAGGTTTTTCAGTAGGTTTTTGAGTAGGTTTTTCAGTAGGGTTTTGAGTAGGTTTTTGAGTAGGTTTTTCAGTAGGGTTTTGAGTAGGGTTTTGAGTAGGGTTTTTCAGTAGGGTTTTGAGTAGGGTTTTGAGTAGGGTTTTTCAGTAGGGTTTTGAGTAGGGTTTTGAGTAGGGTTTTTCAGTAGGTTTTTGAGTAGGTTTTTCAGTAGGGTTTTGAGTAGGTTTTTGAGTAGGGTTTTTCAGTAGGGTTTTGAGTAGGGTTTTGAGTAGGTTTTTGAGTAGGGTTTTTCAGTAGGGTTTTGAGTAGGGTTTTGAGTAGGGTTTTTGAGTAGGGTTTTGAGTAGGGTTTTTCAGTAGGGTTTTGAGTAGGTTTTTGAGTAGGGTTTTTCAGTAGGGTTTTGAGATAGGGTTTTTGAGTAGGGTTTTGAGTAGGGTTTTTCAGTAGGGTTTTGAGTAGGGTTTTTGAGTAGGGTTTTGAGTAGTTTTTGAGTAGGGTTTTGAGTAGGTTTTTGAGTAGGTTTTTCAGTAGGTTTTTGATTAAGCCCATTGTGATGCACACAATGTTCAGTTATTTGTGCCATTTTTTTAAGAGGTGGCACAACCTCTGCAGGATCAGCAGCCATCCGGTCCGCCATCCTTTTCTTGGCCATCTTTGACCGCAAGCTCTGCTTCGTACGCGGCATTCTGCACACATAAACAAATAAAATGACACATGACTGCATTCTAATTTAAAAATACAGTATATCATCAGAAATACTAGATTAATTTTTTTTTTCATAATGCAATGTCTAATATTACAATTTTTAGTTTCATTAGATTTTCAGCATAAGGTGACCAGATGTGTCTGTACACAAGACAGGGACATCTTATGCATTTCACCTCCATCCTTCTGATGTTGCATTTCTGAATTTTCAAAAATGCAAAATGTGCGTTTTGCACTTATTATGCCAACCTATGCGAATCATGCATGATGTCAAAATATGTACCTAATTTATGATAATCTTGTGTTTAAAAGATACTTGCAAAAACTTAACTTATTAAATCAACATGAAATCAAGCAAATATCTAGAAAATGCACATCTTTTGTCATTAACCCAATCTATACGAAGCACATGTTTTGACATGATTGATGCATGACATGTAGGTTTTTACTGATGTACCAAAAACCCTATTCAGACAATAATGTTTCTCATGAGGAGGTGTGTAAAGATAAATCTGCAAGGACAGACAAAAATTCACAAAAGATGTTTGAATTTATAATTGCAAACACAAAATTTACATTTTATTTATAAAAATTACAATAAAATAAAATCATTATTAAAAAATGCTTATTTCAAATGTTTTTATATTTATTTTTTCTTGTTTCTGTTTTCAAATAGTGAATTCAGTGGATGTGGATTCAGACAGCAATTAAAAAAAAAAAAGATGAGCTATTTTGGCTGGGGGTTTTTGCGTGGTTGGTGGGACAAAAATGCAGACATTCTGTAGTCAGAAAGCAATAAAATCACTCTATAAATGGTGAAAATATCTTACGTCCCTATTAGAAACAATTACCATCTGAATATGGCTTGAGACATATTTTGTTATTATGCATCCCCAGAAACACAACTTCAGGAGGACACACCTGAAATCCTGTGCTAGCGATGTCACAAAAAACAGACACGCATGGTTACCTGAATTTAAATGAACCATAAAAGATCACAAAATCATAATTTGAACAATATTTAAATACAATTCACTTTTGTATTAAAACAAATTCAACCTAACATGTATAAACCAAAGAACCATAAACTTAAAGATCCCAATAAAATCAATAACTGAACTACATACATATGTTTTTATCAAATTTCTTACTTTGTAACATCAACTTACGGTGTAAAAGTAATACTGATTTAATCAAATTAACATTGACAAAACAACACTTTTAATATGAAATGTCTCGGTCTTTACTCTAAGTTACATTGGCAAATATCTCCCATTGTAATCTTACCATTATGCATAATAAAATGTAACTTAACATCTCTTACTGCATTAATAAACAAGTACTTACCATAGAACCATAGAGCTAACTAACTACATAAATGTGCTGTCATATAATTTCATACTTTTCAACATCACTGAGGGCAAAAGTAATACTGATTCAATGAAAAAACATGCACCTTTTATCTTGATTGACCAAATAATCATTTGCTGTCTGTGAGTTTACTATTCACGTCTGAAATATCTATAAACAAAACAAGTACATGGATTAAATCTTACCTAAAATTGGCTTTCACTGTCTTCTGTAACATAAAAATATATATACTTAACAAGAATAACAACATACATGTTTCATCAACACGTGTGTTTAAAACATATATGATACAGAACGCATGTCCACCTGTAGTCCTGTCTTTTCACACACAAAACTAATTAATATAGGCTATTAATATTCTGTAACAATCAGTTTTATTGTAATAAAGTACAAGACGGGAATTTATAAGCATAATTGCTAGTTACCATGGTATTGCTCGTATATAGTAAGCAGAATAAGAAATAAGCAGATCATCCCATTTAACGTGCTCACGGCTCATGCTTGTGTTTAGGGGCTACGCCGCAGGCAACACGCCGGTTTTCGTTTATACTTGTGCGTCGTTAGCCGCATCGACAAGAAATGGCCACTAGGCGTCAGTATCAACAGGCGTGTTGCTTGTGTAACCAAAACAAGAGACAAAGAAGAAGCGGCTCGTTGTGTACGCTGTTTAAGAAGCCTTAGCGGCGATAGCAGCAGTAAAAAAACACGTTTGCAGCTTGATATGTCAACTACAGTAGAATATGTTGTTTATGTACATAATTCACACATTAATACGTATAAGTAAATCCTACGCAATCGCGGGGGTTTTGACCTAAAAGGAGTACAACCAAACCAATGACAGAGCTCGCGCTCTGCGTAGAGCTGACGCGCTGTAACATTTTTCGACCGGTGCGCGTCGGGCTACGCCGAAGGGTTTGCGTCTCTGCGTAGGCTACGTCGCAAGACCTAGCATAAGCATGATCCCCGCACCGTTAACAAATTACATTCCAACACGGTGCAGTAGGACATACATTGTGATATGATTATTCTGTTTATTAAACATTAAGCTGCTGTATCTCTACGCAATTGCACAATTTATGCTTGTTTTATATTAACAATGAAAACATCTAATGATACAACATTGATAGCGTTTTGTTCAGTTTCATGTTGTTTGCAGACGGTCCCTAACTATCAACAAATAAACTATCATCTATGTAAAGTTATACATTCGAATACATTACAGATAAGCTAATGTTTATACAGCTTAAGTTATTTTGACATTGTTCGCGTCTAAACATCCGTCTAATAACAACATCCAACGTGAACGCAAATTTACACGTACACGTATGACGGACTCAATAATTACGATTCCTTCTCAATATCTAACAAAACATGTACTATCAGTATTACAATATACCCTCTAATCGAAAAGCAGTTTATTTCGTTTTGAAATTAATATACTAGCCAACATTATTACAATACAAAGAGGCGCACACACGTGCGTTACCTGAGTAGAAACCGTCGAGATGGATTTCCTTTCTTCCGGTCAAAAACGGAAAGAAGTCTACTGTAACAAAACATATGTGCCCCTAGTGGATAAACTTATCAAGTAAAACTTGTTTCATAGAATATATGAAGACGTTATTAATGTTGTGTAAAAATTGACTTGCTAGTTACACATTACAAACGCCATTAACTGTAACATGACAGAATTACAATATTAATGTAAACCAAAAATAAATGTAATCTGAAAACTGCCTAAACTTTAGGAATAAAATTTAATTTTAAGTTTAAGTTAATGATCAATACAAAAAAAACTTTTTTTGAGGCCACAGATGTTGTAACGACCATAGTTAATGATGGAACCATAATAAAACCATTCTTATGCCATAAGTAATGAATGCACTAAATGACCATGATAACAATTATCGAAACTTATAATTGAAATTAAAAGTCTATAAGTTTACAAACATCAGTGCAGCATATTTCAACATTTATTAAAAATAGTTAAATAAACAGTTATTGACTTTAATAAACATGTTGACTTTTTGTAAATCAACAATCTTAGAAATTATAATGTAACTATCTCCAAAAGTCATCCTAAACTCTACGAGGTACCTGTCAAGTACAACACTCAGTTGCACATAAACGACATCTTTTAATAAAAACAACTTCACAAACTTCAAAAAGTGCATATAAAACTTTTATTATAGCTAGATAACAACATACCTAACATGATTAACATTTTTGACTGTAAAACAAAAAATAAATGCCTCAAACAAATAAATGACATTCTTTTTTTAGCTTACTCTTATGTTTTTTAATAAAGTGCTGAACGTAGTTAAAACAACTTTTTACATATTATAAAATTACACACTGAATAATCTGCAGGTATTCATGAAACTAAAACACAATTGTATACCAGTATAAATGCCTCAAACAAATAAATGACATTTTTTATTTAGCTTACTCTTATGTTTTTTAATAAAGTGCTGAACATAGTTAAAACAACTTTTTACATATTATAAAATTACAGACTGAATAATCTGCAGGTATTCAAGAAACTAAAAGCACAATTGTTTACCAGTTTAATACAGTACTCTGAAATCTGCATAAAGTTAATCCCAAGGTATTGCAACAAAAAGAACAACCTGAAAGACAAAACAAATATTTTATTTCAAATAAAGCATACGGATGTGCAACACTACACATAAAATAATTTAAGTATTAATACTTAACAAAAAGTAAATATCACAAATTGTATTTTAGTGTTTTTATCATGTGTTCAATCCATTGTAATGCAATGTAAAACAAATGTATTTACTGTATTAATATGCTTTTCCTATTGACTACCAAATATTTATATTCTTCTGTGTAATTATGCAAATTCATACACATTAACTTTATCCAATGTTGTTGTGCATTGACAATAACAAAAGATCATCCCTATTAAAAGAAATACATAATGGAAACAAAAGTAACTTTAAAATCTCACATTAATTTTCTGTTGATTCAATTTTCGAAGCTTTGGGACGTCTGGGCGCAGCTTTTGGGCGTCTGGCTCCTGCTGGTTCAGTAACCTTCAAAAGCACAAAAAAAAAAAATTACAACAAAATAAACTTTGAAATCTCACATTAGTTTGCTGTTGAGTCATGTCTCACAGTTTCGGGGGAAAATCCGACCGTTGGTTCGGGGCAACGTCCGGCCGCTGGTTCGGGGCAACGTCCGGCCGCTGGTTCGGGGCAACGTCCGGCCGCTGGTTCGGGGCAACGTCCGGCCGCTGGTTCGGTGCAACGTCCGGCCGCTGGTTCGGTGCAACGTCCGGCCGCTGGTTGGGTGCAACGTCCGGCCGCTGGTTCGGTGCAACGTCCGGCCGCTGGTTCGGTGCAACGTCCGGCCGCTGGTTCGGTGCAACGTCCGGCCGCTGGTTCGAAAAACTTAAAGAAAAACAAATTATGGTAACAAAACTATTTAAAAAAATCAAACAATATTTATTGTTGATGTATATCTCACTGCTTCAAGATCTTCTTCCAGTTCTTCCAGATCTCCAGCTCCTACTTCAGGCTGTTCAACCACTGATGCAGAACAAACACTTTCTACTGAAGTAATTGCGTTGCCCTGAATTAAACATTTTAAGTGTCCAATGTCCAAGAAATGTTCTTCCAAATCTTGATGATCCAGCAGCAAAGATAAAAGGCCCATTTTTTCTAAGTATCTTTTCAAATATGAATTTGAAATGGACACATCGTACTCCGTCCCCCCTCCATCAATGGTCATCTTGCCATTGGCTGTTGGCTGATAATTTAATGCCTTCTGTAACATGCCACATCTTTGGCAACGATGAAACTTGACTTTGTCATCAAAATTTGTTTGCCACATTTGGCATTTTGCACACTTGTGTGCCACATTGATGACCACAGCACTAACATTTCCAATCACTGATAACACCTCTGTATCAGCAACACTGAATGCTGTGTTGTTGCAAGTGACACCAGGCAAAGCTGCAATTTTGTTAAATTGAGAATCCAATGTGGTTGTCAAATACAAATTTCCACCAAATGATGTTGTGCTTAAATTGGATATTTTGTACGTGTTTTTGTTGATCAAACATCCCACTTGGTCTTCCCATAACTGGACCTTTATATTTCCAGTGTGATCTTGCACATGGCCTGCCTTGAAACTCAATCATTTCTGTAGTTTCACTCACATGAACAACCAAACCTTCAAAACAGCCAACCTAAAGCAAAACATAGAAAATACATAAAATTAGTAACAACATTAAAGAAATGAGTTAAAATAAGTACATATAAACATTGTCTAGCAATTTTAATGCTTTAAAAAGTAATTAAACATTTAAAATGTTTCTTTATGTGAATTCCATACATAAATGTTTTTCCATACACTTTAATTCTTTTAAAAACCTCTATTTGTATAAATTATAACAACAAAATATTTTACTTTTGTAAAATAAGAATATTATACAGTCTGTGCTTTCTGTTGTCTGTCCCACATACATCTTTCAAAAAATGAATCATTAAAACACTTTAAAACTCTGCAAATACTTATAGAAATAAAATGTTTAAAGAGACCTGCACACCACTACCAGATTGACAGTCTTTTTTAATTTTAGTACCTAAAATTTTAAAAAAGTTAGCGATCTCATTTTCATAAAAAACAATACCACCAACACACCAGGTTCAAATAACTGCTCAACGTGACATTAACAAGAGTCATTTAAAGTGACTCAATGTCTTTGTTTAACAAAGAATATTTTATTCATAATGTTATTTACTAGAGCTGGGCAAAACAATCCAAAAAAATAATAATACTTTTTTATAATGGAATAGATTCAATGTCGATTCTCAAAAGGCATGAATCAATTTTTTTTTTACATCGAATTTACCTCTCCTTCACACCTCCATGACTACAGCCTTTTTTTATTCAATCTTTAACGTAAAAAACACCTGACCCTGATTGATCACCCTGTTTGTTAATTTAGTTTAATGCAAAGCGGAATGTAAAATATAGGTCCTCTGGGCAGGTATCTTTGTCACCCTGATTTTCAGGTAAAATATCTTCTCATTCTCATTGAGATATTATACGATTTTATTTATAACGTTGCAAATATAAAAATTTGTCTTAAATTGCCATCGATTCGCTCCAAAAGGCGGTTGTTAACGCAACTGAATTGCATCAAGTTCTTGATTGATGGGTGCACTTTTTGGAGCTTTAAAAAATTGGGACTCTTGCAGTCCTATTAAACCAACATAATTTATTCGTATAAATGGAAATATAATTAAAACTACATTATTCTTTACTGAAAAAGTCACATTTATTACGAAGAATAGAAAAATATGGTAACATTTTGTTTCAAGACCAAATGTTTCCTTTAAATGTCAACTCCTTTCATTTCCTTTCAAATACAACACTTTGAAATGGTCAAATGAGACGTGAGTCTATTTTTGCTGCCTTGAAATTGAAATACAGCCATTGTTTTGCTACACACTAAAATATATGTTATTTAACAACAATATAAAACACATAATTGAAATACTTCGTAGCAAATTTGTACACAGCCAAAATACTCACCTGCTGTTTTGGCGCCATTAAATTGATCTCTGCAACACTTTTCTTTAAACATTCAGGTGGATCTTTTACAGTAAAGTATACATCAGTAATAATTACATCAGTACTTCTGCCACACTGAACATCAAAGTCGTCTCCATCACGACCTATGAAACAGACACATGTAAAAATAATACAATTAATACATATTTGCACAAGCATGAAAACCAGCAACATAACCACTAGTTCTTTGACAATACAATTAATTTAATAAAGCAAATCTCGTGACTTGAATGTATTTTACAATTAAATAACTAAACTGCACAAGAACATTAATGCATTACAGTTAAAGTAAAACTGCGTAAAGGTGACCCTACAGGAAATTATTTGTTACACCTCTGTAGCTGCACATTAGTTATGGGCAATACTGTACATTTTGGAATTGATCCAATGACAAATACTTACAGAGGCAATATAACACATATCAATACTTCTTACTTTTAAAAGCATTCAGTAACATTTAATATCATTTACATAAAACGTCATAATTTAATATATAAATGCATCATTAATATGCTAAATCTCAATATATTTTTAAGAAAACACTTAAATATATTATGATTTTTGCCCTAAATGTGCCTGTTATTAATTAAGTGCATATTAAAAATTACATCTTTTAAAACAAGTATATATTTATTTAATACTGTAATAAACTGAATTTGCAAACATACAATGTATGCCATAAATTATTACCGGAAAATAGAATTAATAACAGATTAATAGATCAAACAGTACAAAATACAAGTCCTATGTAACAATCCACTCGATGCTTCTATATTTTACACTACGACAATGTCACGTGATGGCAGGACAACAAAACACAACACAGAAATGAGATGCAATGTGTGGAAAACATAAAATATTCATATAAAATGGGAAGTATTTCTCTATATTGCACAACTGTTAGCTGAAGTAGTAAATTAATAAAATCATTAGTAAAACTAGTGTTGTCAAAAATAGCGATATTTCGATATGTACTTATACGGAGAAATATGAAACGTCTTCAATTAGAATGTCCCACAATATCGATACATACTCCTTTATGTTTCCTACGTTTTCTATAGCTCTCTGTGTATGTGCGCTGATTCATCGCTCAGCTTAAACAACTAATCCGACAGATTGTATTCTCTGAACTGGGGCACAATCAAACATGGCAGCGCCCGCTTATAGGCTAACTGTTAGCTCAACTAACACGATCACTATAAAACGGTTTAAACAACAAAACACATTCATATACACATATCTGAAAATCGGAATATCAAATTTCATATCATAGTTACAAGTCTGTGAATAGTTTGAAAAAATTACGTAAGAGCATCAGTCAACTGATCTGAGGTGTGTCGGTCACATGATGCAGTCCCGCGTCGCCATGGAAACGTTAAAGTGATACGTTAAACTTTTGCCATGTTAAAAAACTCACGTTGGGGGTGTCATTTAAAAAAAAATTAATTGATATAAAACAAGCTCAGCCGTGATAAATGTGGACATCGTAACGTCATCACAACGTTTGTTACGCTCTCACCATACTAAAACAATTAGGTCGATATCTGAAGAAAACAAGTGGATCTAAAGTTATACTTACTGACACATTTTTTAATGTTCGTCAACTTTACAGGGCTCTTGTTTTTTTCAGCCCGAATAAACACTTCGTGTTTGTCTGATGCAAACACTACCACGCGGCGGAACTTTTCCCGACTACCTTGAATAGTCGCATGAAAGTATTTATTTCGGTTCTTCTGTGCAACTTTTACCGGACTAACGTGATGAATATAACCGCAAATGGTGTCATCTACACCACAATCAACTTTCGCTTTCTTTATGGGAAAATGGGACGCCATTGACAGTTGTCGCTGCCCGATCCGTCCCGGAAACACGATTTGTTCCGAGCATACGTGAAACTGATGTCACTTCCTGTTATCGCCGACGTTTTACGACAGAGTTCTCGACCTGGGACCAGCTCGGTTACGTCGTGCAGCCAAACCCCTTTCATTATGTGTGACAGCGATTTGGATTCATTTGCTTTTCACGAAAGACTCTTAAAAGGAGAAATTCCTGACTGTCCTACCGGGCATCTTCAAATTTTACCATCAAAGGTAAATAAGTAGTGTTAAGCGATTTTATATTTTAAAAAAGGAGAACTGACCATCTAAAAAACTATAAAAACCTTCACAGAGATGCACATTTTTTCCATTGAAATACTACTATGAACTATATGCTTTTACTATTAAAACCATTACAAATGTCTTTCCTTGCAGTGTGGTTTGGGCATGATTCCTGTAGGATTGAATTGTGTTATTGGTTATAAAATCAATTTAAATAAAAAATTGGTTAAATTGATGTGATGTTTTTATTGACCTTTATCGATGTCACATAGTCAGATAATATGAATTTTAACTGCAACTTTCATGCTTTTTTTTCTTATTTAAACAGGCGACAGACTCTTCTATGCCAGCCCAACTAAACAGTACATGCGGCTAGTTGTCCTGTCCGAGGAAAGAAGAGTGCTGTTCTTGCAGAGTGCTATAATAACCCTGGAACTGGCAATCACTGTGGCATCAGAGGCAGTTGCAACAGTTGTTCTTTAAACTAACTGTGGATGCACTTTTCCTTTTCCAGTTTTTCCTCAACAGTCCAGTGGGGATTCTTGCGGTGTCTACATGCAAGTTTTTCAATGTAATTTGTGTTTTACAGTATGCTCTCAGCACCTGCACATCATGTCCCTTAACATATACAAAGGTAAGCTGCATTTTCACACAAGTATGTAATTTAACTACTGGTATGTGTACATTTATTTTTGTGTTTGTGTGTTTTAGGATCAGGTGCCATTAATTCGCCATTGGTGGTGCATTAACCTCATATGAGAAAGATTTTGCTTAGAAGGATATGATAGATTCTACAGATATAATTTCAGTATCTTGGCTATATTTTGTAAGCTAAAGCTATTACATAGAGTTCATATACATTTACATATATTTCAAAGCCTCCCAACTCCTTCAGGGGATCGTTAAGCCTGTGTTTAGGTTGTCAAAATCCACCACCACCACACTGTCACCCAGCAGAAGAGTAGTGGAATATGTTGTGGAAAATTGATCTTGTAGTTTCAAAAAATTACTCAAACAAAGAAGGTCCAGGTGTCAAAGAATAAACTTTATTTGTTCGAATCAAACAAAGTGAGATCTTCCCAAAGCATCTAAAGTTACAGTGTTTTCAAGCCCATATTTATTGTGAAACTGGTGCATGGGGTTTGTCTGTTACACCAATCAGGTAGATTCCCGTTATCTCTTATTTTTAATAACCAACCCTGCTTCTGCCACCAATAGATCCCAGGCAACAGGATGCGTTTTTAATCGTGGTTGGCGCATCAACAAATAATTAATGTGCCCATATTTGGACACTTTTCCGGTTCTCTTCCGGTGAAGCAACTTGGTGAACTCATAATGCATCCTTGGCCATATGCAATAACTCATGAGTCGTCCTTGGCCATAGGCAATAAACTGGATTTGTTTACCAAAATGTGTGTGGGGTAGGTGCAGGTGCTCTATGTAAAAGTGTTTTCTGTATCTCATCCTCTGAACTTTATTTGAACTTTAGGCCTCAGGCCTCACAGACATCACTGGACTTTATATTGCTGTAAAATGTTGAAAAGTATTCTTAAACATGCTATATAAGTATTTTTATGTAAATAATCATTAAACAGGTATACTGATTGTAACATTAAATCATCTTAGTCATTTGCTCACAATCATCTTGAATTAAATGTGGCTTCTGATTATATCACTAATAACTAATATTCTATTATTCCTTTAAATACTTCTTAATACTTCATGACTGATAAAAAGTGTGATAATAAAAAGGCAATGTGTGAAAGTAGATAAAAAAGGAAATACTCAATATATTCCCCCCTTTGGGGCTCCTGTGAGGAGTCCCACACCCTAAGAGATTAGAAATATAATTCAAAATCAAATGTCATTAACAGACCGCGTAAATACTCATTATAGTGTTATAGTTATGCATCAAAATAAAAATCCATTGTATCCTGTTGGTTGTCTCGTGACACGGACAACGCCTGCTTGTAACCCACAGCCAATAAGAATGACTAGTCTATGCATTTTCATATAGGTGGTCACCGCTAATCGAATAGACAACCATCTGATGTATCTGAGCAGGTGAGACAACTCTCTTCGTAGCCTGAACTATGCATGACCAACAACACAGTAATATTATTACTGGTGACAAAATACATGCCACCAACATCAGTATGTGGTGCAGACTGGGAAACATGTTGGCGAACCAGTCCCATATAGACGGATCTGAAGTCACGTCACCCTTTGCAATCATTTCAGCAAGCATTGATACATTGTGTATTCCTTGTTCAATGAGATGTCCTTCATCGTCGTTGTCGGGTATGTATGTGCAACAAGTTTGTCCAATCATTGCGCAAACACCTCCTTGCACTGCAGTGAGTTGATCCAGAACCAAACGATTTTGGAGAGCAGTGAGACGTAATCCTCTGAGTTCTTCTTGTATCCCCTCCATTATGTTTTTCATGGTGTTAACAAACGATGACAGCTCATATCTAGTGATTTCTACTTCTTCCATCAATGTCGCTACACCTAACGCTGCAGCAAGGTTTTTCTGCAACTGTCCATAGATGCTGATTTTTAGGCACTGGGCTGTCATGTAGAAAGTTAAATAATCCTCTTCTTTGTCGATGTTGACTTTCCATTGAATGATGGGGCAGGATAATAGCCCCTCCATGTAGTTGGATCAAAACACATAGTCCTGTCCAGTTCTTTGGTAATCACAGATATACTTGAAATCCGCAAAGCCAGTAGTATCCTTCAATGACTCCTGTCCCTTGTTCGTCAGGAATGTGTACAGCTGAACATGAGGGACATTTTGCACGTCCTTTCTCCGAAGTAAGAATGTATTGGTAGGCCACAACTGGTTGTGGTGTCGCATGGGTAACTATAATAGGATCAGGGGGAGGATTAATATAATCTGCATAGTGCTGACATGCCATGCAATTTTTCCTTTCTGATTCTGTTACTGATTTGTAGACAACCGAACAGGTCTCGGGTCTAGCACTCCCTATGTTGTTTGTGTTGTCTTCTGTCATTGTCGTGTCGAGCACGTGATGCTGTTGTGACAGCTCTCACGTGCTCGGAGTCTGCATGTTTTTCCCATTACCACTCGTTGTATGTGCTCTGCCACTTTAGCTTGTATTCTCCGCCTTTTGGTCCTCTGTGAGCAGTCATTCTCCATTTTCTCTGAAAATTAACAGCAACAATGTAAAAATGTAAAGTCTTTATGGCAGAATGATTAATTTCATTACACTAAAATGAAGATAAGCCACGCACTATTCACAAATAACTACACATTAAAGCAGATATGCATACAGTATATATATAATATTCTTTGTACAGAACGGTTTTTAATAGACTGACCAAATGCGTAGAAACATATTTTTTAATAAAAACAAAAAATATAGTGTTGCAATCAGTGTAAATGTGGATCAGCATATAAACCATCTCAGGAATTACCATTGTTAGTAGGCCTAATGTGCATAATTGAGAGATAAATAATTAGACCACATTGAACAATTTCCTTGGATTCAACTGTTATTAAAGAGACTAATAAAAAACCTAAAAGATTAAGCCTTGTCACATCATTCAGGATTTTGGTGGGGAGGGGAGGAATGCTAGGATGACTCGCGCAGTTTTTTGCACCGATCAATCAAGCATTTACCAATGTGTTGCAAGATACCCCGATCACATAAAAAGTACATGCATACGGTTCCTAATGCGAATTGATCAACGAGTTCCTTACCGAATAAATAAACTGAAAGCTGATTTGTTAATCAATTCAACCGGTTTATTTAAACAACTCACAAGAACTCGTTTATGCATGGCACGTCATTGCCATATTTAGCAATGGCTGCAAGTTACCTCACTAAACGCGTAAGAAAGAGCTTTCAGGACATTTTATAGTTTTCTTTATTTAATACTGGCACTTGATAGAGGCATTACGGCCCCGATAATATGCTTTTTGCATAAAATCAGACGGATTGATTTTGACAAGTCGCCAACGACCACAGAAGTAAATGATGACAAAATTATTTAGCTATTCTAAAACTAAACTGAATCACCTAATATAAAAGCAACAGAAATGAATATAACATGAATATAACAAGAAATATTGTCTTAACGTGAGATGATTATACCTTGAGTTGCTCCTTCCTGTGGTACTGACGAACTTGTGTGGGAAGGCGGGAGGCGCGTGCTAATCGGTTATGGTTTTAAGGACTAATCTCGCGAGATTTTAGGTTTAACAGGGAAAGCAGCACTCATAAAACAAGATTTCGCTGTCTTTGCTTGTCTCCCTTCTATCCAACCGTGCTATCTGTATGGGCTGCTTGTTGAATATGTTTTGTGGTACATACATTTTTATAATCATAAATTAATATCATGTTAAATTATTTAATACTATTTTAAGAACATGCAAAATGTTTAACATTTAATTGATTTTTTTTTCTTTTCTACAGTTATGTCAAAAATAAACAACCTGCAAAAAAAGGTCATTTTAAATATGTAATATTGACCAAGTATAGCCCTAACAGGGCCCTCAAAAAAAATGGGCAATCTAACTTGGGCCCACAACCTTTACCAAGCCGGGGCCCTTATTTAGCCCATCAAAGTTCCCACTTCGACCCCATGCCCATATCATGCCCACAAAACCCAGATAAAACCCATGTGGGGCCCAAATGGACATGTTGGCTGGGACATTATACTTGGGTTTAAGAAGCGCTGTGTAAAGATGCAGCAAACTCATACATAACAATGCAATGAGCGAGCGCTTATGTTTTTTTCCACATTAATTCCTTTCTTCTTCATCTCATGTGCTGAAACAGCATCACTGAAAGATCCATGAAAGTAGTCAAAAACACGATTGAGATCGTCATAGTTTACAGCTGTGAACAGCGTTTACATGTATGATCATCATTATAAAAATATGTTATTCTGCATGTCAAATGTATATTATAAATAAACAAGTAGGTCTATATCAGAGATGGTAAGTAACGAAGTACAAATACTTCGTTACTGTACTTAAGAAGATTTTCTTGGTATCTGTACTTTACTTCATTATTTAATTTTCTGACAACTTTTTACTTTCACTTCTTACACTTTTAACCAAATATCTGTACTTTCTACTTCTTACATTTTCAAACCAGACTTGTTACTTTAATCTGTATTATTTTTTGTCATGCGCGCTGTTTTTAAACAAGAAGCCTGTTGGTTTATCGGTTTTTAGGTGAGTCATTCCTAATCACCCATGGCCATATATTCGGGAGATGTTTGAAATTGTCGGTGTTAAAAATTCTTGTCATAAGCACAGTCAATGTTTTCCGTAATTATAGTCTATTTTCTATGTTTGCTAAGTCTGTAATGTTATCATGACTTCATATTTTGCTAGCGTGTTAGTTAGATGTTGTTCATTGTTCACACTTCGCATCTTTTTTGACCAGAAAAAGAACACACACATACACTCACCGGCAAACACACACAATAACAATGTAGTGTTGCTTGCCTGTTATCTGTTGTTAAGTTTTTCCCTCCAATTTTTTCAGTTTTGTTAAAGGGATGTTGCTAGTGCTGTTGGCACACACTTTAATATTCAGTCTTTAGCACAAATTGTTTAAGCCAGCGAATAGGATTATCTAGAAAGTTGCCAATTTGAGCAGTAATGATTTATAATATTTTCACTAGGCCTATTAATCTGTAATCTGGTAAACTAGGTGAGGTGTGAATTATAATGATACTTTCACTCTTGTTTGCATTTCAGTATAATTAACAATGTAACTCACTTTTGTCTGCCTGTGTTCTCTATAGCAGTTGTTTATGGATACAGGCTAAAGCAGGTAGTAGTAATGGCTACTTTTTACTTAAGTATATTTTAGAGCACATACTTTTTTACTTTTACTTGAGTAAAAAATTTAGTCAGTACTTCAACTTTTACCAGAGTATTTTTAAACATGAGTATCTGTACTTCTACTTAAGTAAGGGATGTGTGTACTTTTGCCATCTCTGGTCTATATTCAATAATGGTGTTTATAAAACATGTTCATAACGTTTTTATTTAGGTTTAATTGCAATTGTGACAGCTGATTTGTAAATGCTTTTATTTTGTAAAGTTTAAAGGCCCATTCTCTTTTTACTTATATCACATTTCAAACAATATAAAACTATTCCGCAGAATTCTGCAGATTAAGAAACAAAATCTGCGCAGAATTAACAAAAGAAGTCCGAGTCAAAAATTCCTCCTTCAATTTGCGGAAGCATGTCAAGATACGCACATTGAAACAAACTTCCTTACATTTCTTTACATTTAACAGTTCAGCTGGCCTAGACAGGATTACAATAGTGTTTGTTGAACTGACTCCAGCTTCGATGTTTGACCACTGTTTATGATTAAACTGGTTTGCAGTGACATTCATTTCTTAATTTCTGCCAGGAGTGCAAAATAATTGATCTATAACGTTCCTTATTTTGAATAGAAATCATCACTCATAAAACATTCATTCTCATCTTCTCAATGGTGCGCATATTTGAATAAATAAATATTAATTATAACATGTTAGAAAATATTTAGTCATACAGAATAACATTTCTATTCATTTGACTTTCAATTAGTTTTACATTCTCCAAGGTATCAACATTAATATTTTTCATAACTCCATGTAGGACGTTTCTGTAAATAAATGTAAGCACCGTGGCAGAAGTAATGCAATATTTCGAAAATTTACTCTTGTTACTCAAGTACTTTTAATAACGAGTACTTCAGTACTTTTACTTAAGTAGACTTCTGACTGTAGTACTTTTACTTGTACTTGAGTAAAATTTTGCAAGGGGTATCTGTACTTTTACTCAAGTAATGGAAGCTGTGTACTCTGTCCGCCTCTGGTTATAGGTCTCATATATTTTTCTGATATAATATGGGCTATGGGCCTCATTTATGAGTTTGAGCACTTGAACACCTGCACGCACACCAATTATTTGATTATATTATTATACTACTAAGACAGGAACTGCACGTACACCACACATACTTCAATAGACATGTCTAATTCATCGCACATAGTCACGGACACTGGGTTGCTCATTGTTATACTTAACCAGGGCTCGGCAACAGTCGTCCCAAAACTGGCCCGCCAGTAATCAAATCTGGCCCGCACCAAAACCATTATTTATTTTGCCTGCAGCTGGTTCTGAAATAGATACGCCACAATCACGTCTTTAATGAATTTGACTTCAAAATAAAAGTACAAGAACGTTTTTGCAGCAATGTTTTATTTGGAAATGAATAGAGAGCTTTTCATTTGAAAAGTTCTGAAAGATATATGAAGGCATCTGTCGATCGCTAGACATTCTTCTAAAACAGACGTAATATGGGGTATGAAAACTGTTCGTTTAATTTTATGACGGCTATTTTTTTGTCTAGCGATCACTCGCTTAGCCCTCTTGGTGATTTACCTCTTTGCTGCTGGATAATTGTCACATGTACACCGCATGAGCCTGAAGCCTGAATAATAGCACAATGGCATGCGCGTCAACTACAAACGCCTCCTCCATTTGCGGAGGTGCGCGAGCGACAAGAGGTCTGATACAGGTTCATTTCATAATAAAAAAACATTACATTTATATTTATTCCTCTTAAGGAGACATTGTGTCACTTACCCAATGTAACTGTTGCTCTTCTGTAATAAAATCTTAATAAACCTCGATTTCATATTCGACCAAGGCCGACAAATGTGGTCTCCGAAGGATTCATGCAGCATTCGAAGAAGCAGCTACTTTGTCCACGTTTCTAAAAGTACATTCTAAAATGCTGTTACGATTAAGGTTTGACGTTTTAAGACCGCACTTCCCCTTGTTTTGGTCTATTTTTCTTTTTTATTAACCCCCGTAATAATAAAGGTTCAAAAAAAAATAAAATAAAAACACACAACAAATGACAAAACAAAACTCTTTTTTTTTTTTTCTTCTTCCCCACAAAATTTTATAAAATTTTTAACATTAACACACAAACATAAAAAAAATATTATTTTTTTTGTTTTTTTTTCCTTTCCCTCCGTTCCTTTCTTCCCCCCCCCGCCCGCCCCCCCACCACAAAATAACCCTCCCCCCCCTCCCCTCCCCCCCCCCCCCCCCCAACAAAAAAAAAAAAAAAAAAAAAAAAAATATCATAATTTCCTAAAAAAACAAACAACCCACACCCCACCCAACCCCACCCTCCACTTATCCTCTCATTGGATACATACTTTACTGTTGAATGATCGTGTGAAACATTAAGTTGTTAAAAAGTTCCTAAGAAGAAAACATTAAAATAAGATTACGAAATATCTTCATTTCCTAAGAAAATAACCTGCTCACATGTCCCTAAAACTGAATGTTCACGCATGTTCTGCTGTCATTGGATACATACTTTACTGTTGAATGATCGTGTGAAACGTTAAGTTGTTAAAAAGTTCCCAAGAAGAAAACATTCAAATAAGATTACGAAATATATTCATTTCCTAAGAAAATAACCTGCTCACATGTCACTCAAACTGAACGTTCACGCATGTTCTGCTGTCATTGGATACATACTTTACTGTTGAATGATTGTGTGAAACGTTAAGTTGTTAAAAAGTTCCTAAGAAGAAAACATTAAAATAAGATTACGAAATATCTTCATTTCCTAAGAAAATAACCTGCTCACATGTCACTCAAACTGAACGTTCACGCATGTTCTGCTGTCATTGGATACATACTTTACTGTTGAATGATTGTGTGAAACGTTAAGTTGTTAAAAAGTTCCTAAGAAGAAAATATTAAAATAAGATTACGAAATATCTTCATTTCCTAAGAAAATAACCTGCTCACATGTCCCTAAAACTGAACCTTTAATCATGTTCTGCTGTCATTGGATGCATACACTCACCTAAAGGATTATTAGGAACACCATACTAATACTGTGTTTGACCCCTTTTTGCCTTCAGAACTGCTTTAATTCTACATGGCATTGATTCATCAAGGTGCTGAAATCATTCTTTAGAAATGTTGGCCCATATTGATAGAATAGCATCTTGCAGCTGATGGAGATTTGTTGGATGCACGTCCAGGGCACGAAGCTCCCGTTCCACCACATCCCAAAGATTCTCTATTGGGTTGAGATCTGGTGACTGTGGGGGCCATTTTAGTACAGTGAACTCATCGTCATGTTCAAGAAACCAATTTGAAATGATTCGAGCTTTGTGACATGGTGCATTATCCTGCTGGAAGTAGCCATCAGATGATGGGAACATGATGGTCATAGGGGGGGGGGGGGGGGAGAAATGGTCCGGTGGGGGGTGGGGTTTTTTTGATGCCCCATTGGCGCTTAGGGGGCCAAAGTGGGCCCAGAAAAAATCCCCCACACCATTACACCACCAGCCTGCACAGTGGTAACAAGGCATGATGGATCCATGTTCTCATTCTGTTTACGCCAAATTCTGACTCTACCAAATTCTGACTCTACCAAATTCCCTTTTTCCATTCCTGTACCGATGGCCAGATGGAAGTTCTGCAAGTACTGCGGCAGAACTGGAAGAAATGGTAGAAAGTGCAGCACTAGTTTTTTCCAGTCCATCCAGTGGGGCCAGAGTGGAGAAACACTTCAAGAACCTGCAGTCGTGGATGCAGAAAACTGGAATGGAAGTGAATGTCACTGCAAACACAGAGGAAATGTCCATCCTGGTTGTATCAGAACATTTACATTTCTAGAGAGATGTGAAGAGCTATTATCTTCTACTTGGCTGGAGTGCAATAAATGTTTTCAATTTTGTTAAAACAACACTACAATTCCAGTTGTTATGTGATAAAGCTACATCACACTATTAATCTATTTGGTCATCAAAAGACAACATTAAACAATTTAAAATCTCAAATTACAAACTTTAAAAAAATAAAATATTGTATTTTGCAGGGGACACTGGTATCCAGTACGGCTGGGGCAGGGTTCTTGATGTATTGCAGAAATACATTTAATTCACAAACACACTTCTAATAACATTTACCTGTTATCTTTAGAAAATGAAAGGAAACAATGACTTTGCGAAGCATTACACAAGAATTATTTCCAATGCACCCCCGCAGAAGGAAGGTCAACCTAACAATTGCTTTTGAAAAGATCTTGTGAAACACATCGATACGTATCTTCTTCCCTATTCTGCACTGTGTTGTGGAATTATGCTTGGTAAGTCATATTTAATTAAGCATCATAACCCTACTTTATAAAAAGTGCTATGCACATATTTTAATATCATTATTTTGATATTAGGGTGATCTTGAACGCCATGGCACAGGTCAAGCATATGTGGAGTTTGCAAAACCTTAAAAGACAAGTCAAATATTGACTATAGGTGAAAGTAATTCATATTGATATAATTGCATTTAACTTCTATTTTGTGTTATATATAGTTCTGTATTTCTCTCTCCGAACATATCAGAACACAGGGCATTATGGAGAAGAGCCAGTGGGATTTGAAACATATCCGTTTCCCCTCTGGCAGACTCACCCGACTGAATGATTTTGTGGCTCGATAGCAACATATTCACACTGCTCATCTTATAGAATATGAAGACTCAAAGAAAGGTTTGCAGATTGCTTTAGGAAGTATCATTAGATATCATTAGAACTTCATGTGGAAATTCAGTTACACTTAAAATTAAACGCCTAAAAAATTATATCTTATGCAGAAAAAAACACAAGGGGGATAATATTTATTAACCAAATAGAGAGATAACACATAGCAATGTTTTATTGAATATATGTTATGTTTATGAATGTGTGGTTTATGTGGAGATACAGAGATTGTAGTTTCTGTAATTCCTACGAAAACAGAAGGACAATCGATGATAATCCACCACAGTGATTTCCGTACACTTCGGCCACAGAAATGGCTAGTAGGCGAGGTAAAGTTGGGATTTTATTTTCATACTTGTGTAGTTTCATAAAGGAATACATGCTCAAATCATGAATATTCTGTGAGCAAACAAAATAACAGTAGTGAACATTTGGTTGGTTAGCCTGTTTATAAGTACATGTTATGTTGGTTTGGACATAATTGTATGTTTTGTTTTCTACAAATTCAACGTTGCAGATAAATGAAGGCCTCTTTCATATTGATGCAAATCAGCTAGAGATAAGGAACATTTACATCATGAACAGCTACACAGCAGGTGTAATTCTGTCTGGGGAAGAAGAACGAGTTTTTCAAAGGTAATTGCCGTGGCTGGACCATAGTTCAGAAATGCAGTTGTGTTGATCTGTGTGTATGTGAAAGGTGTGATAGGAAAGTCCTACATATGAAATATAATGCAGAGTCACTTTTCAAGCTTCATGTACTACGTTTATTGAAAAAGCCAGCTTTCCACATAACTCGCATATGTAAATAGTATAAAATGAAATGATGGTTCACCGTGCAGACTAATTTGATCATTATATTCTTTGACAGATACTAGGGCATTGTTTCATCAGTTAATACTTCCCATGTCCAATGGAAGTTTCTGGTGAGTAGATGATTCCTTTTTATATTTACTGTGTATATTTTTTGTATCGAATAAAATTGTGATTTATGTTTGATTTCAGTTCATAAATGCTTTGAACCATACCGTTTATGTGGTCAACCCATTAAAGAGAAAGACGAATCCAGACGTGCTGCAAAAAACTTCTGTTGAAAACAACAAATAAATAAACAAATACCTGAAGTATTGACAGTCAAAATGTGTCAGGACTTGATGTACCATGCTCTAGACCTCTTCAGATGGTTTAATGCTGGTCCAAAGAAATATGAAATATTATTTTGATATATACATCTGATACATTGATGTATTGTTTTACTCCAAAAGAGTGTAGTAGTTCTGAAAACGCCACTGCTAATGCATCGGTAGCACTATCTACGTGGACATTAAAATCTCCAACAATCATTTCTTTATCAACGTTAACCAATAGGTTCGATAAGAAGTCTGTGAACTCTTTCAGAAAATCAGTGTAGGGACCAGGGGGTCTATACAGAGAAGCCAATGTAAGAGGAAGCAATGTTTTTTTACTTTTGTTTGGAACAATTACGTTCAGCGCAAGCACTTCATGCTCTGTTTTCGGAGTTACAGTAAGAAAGTTGATTGTTGCGACACCACCTCAACCAGTTGCATATAACAGTTGCCTGGTTACCGGTCTCGCATCTCTCACGGAGGAGAAACCGGAAGCATGATAGAGGATTAAATCAAAACCCAAATTTTGTCATTCTCAAACAGCTTTTAAAGCTTATTTACAATCTGTAAAGTAAAAAAACTAAAAGCCCAAAGAACTGTGTCTCTGCTAAAAATTTGTATTCACAATATGTGTATATGTGAGATATACGTCAACAACTTGCCTTGGCATTTAAATAAACAAAACCCATGAGACATATAAGCCTATTCTATCTTTGATTTTGTTTGTTTCATTTTATCTGTCCGAATGTTAGTTGGTTTCTTCAAATACAACATAAAGAATAAGCATAGGAATTGTTTGTGGGTCAACTACTTTGTCAAGATTGATTGACAATGATGATCGATCCATAGATAAATACTGGTAATGCTTTTTTTGTTATGAGATTTTTAACAAAAACTGGAAAAACTAATGAACTCTGTCAGAAAACGTGTAAATCGCGGAGAATGGTTGCCTGATAAATAAGGGAAAGTCTCATGAATGGTGGTGAAAGAGTTATAAAGGTTGACTACTTGCTTGAATTATTATAAGACAATGTATGAAATTAATGTTTTTTTCCATGGTTTTGCTAATATATTTAAAGTTGCCACCTACATTACATTTGCTTTAACCATTTTATTTTAATACATCCATTTAAAGTTTTTTATTCAATTGCTAACAAGCATTTACCGATACTTAAGAGTCATTTTTCTAAACTCTTAACACAGTAACACACCTACGTCACACAATCTGCTAAATAGTTAATTTTTTTGCCAAAACCACAAACACTTTTCAAAATGCACTAGTTTTCTATCCAACAGCAAAACATGCATTACTTGTCATGTTTCAGTTCGATCTGTGTAGAACATACAATATGAAAGTTTTTTTTTTATTATCCATTTTTTTCTATTGTGCTATAAAATAGTCTCATGATTTTCCTTTCTGTATCAAAATTCCTATCACTGCTATGCGGATGACACACAACTCTACTTGTCATTTTAACCGGACGATCTGACGCTCACTGCTCGCATCGCGGCACACCTGAGTGACATCTCGCTTTGGATGAAGGATCATCACCTGCAGCTAAACCTTGCAAAAACGGAACTGCTTGTGATCCCGGCCAACCCAAAGATTCACCACAACCTTGCCATTCAACTAGGCTCATCAACGATTACACCGTCCAGCACAGCCAGAAACCTGGGAGTGGTAATCGATGATCGGCTTAACCTCACAAGTCATGTTGCCAGCACCACCCGGTCCTGTAGATCCATCCTCTACAACATTAGGAAAATTAGACCTTTCCTATCGGAGCACTCTACGCAAGTCCTAGTCCAGGCTCTTGTACTGTCCAAACTGGATTATTGCAATGCGCTTCTGGCTGGACTTCCTGCTTGCACAATCAAACCTCTCCAGATGATCCAGAATGCGGCGGCAAGAGTGGTCTTCAATGAACCGAAGAGAGCGCATGTAACTCCGCTCTTCATCAGGTTACACTGGCTCCCTGTTGCCGCCCGCATAAAGTTCAAAGCTTTGCTCCTGGCCTACAAGACCACCACCGGATCTGCACCATCGTATCTCCACTCGCTAATGCAGATCTATGTTCCTGCCAGATCACTGCGGTCTGCAAAGGAACAACGACTAGTGGTACCATCCCAAAAAGGAAAAAAGTCACTCTCCCGTACCTTCTCTGGATCTGTTCCACATTGGTGGAATGATCTACCAGCTGCTACAAGATCAGCAGACTCTGTTGCCATCTTTAAAAAACGCCTGAAAACGCATCTCTTCCGTCAACACGTCGCTGATTGATTTTTCCTAATTCTCTTCCCTTTCCTTCTTTATAAAAAAAATAAAGCTAGGCTTTAATGGACTAGTTTTGATGCACTTATATATTTTGTTGTCTATGTTGTTATAATTGCTTCCAATGTTTCCTCATCTGTAAGTCGCTTTGGATAAAAGCGTCTGCTAAATGACTAAATGTAATGTAAATGCACAATTACTCTGTGTGGACTAATTTTTTAAAAGGGGAGCGAGGGCACAATGTAACGCTTTTTGGTTTCAGACTCACTCACTTTTCACAAATATTTGAGCTTGATTTATTATATACGCAAAAACAACACGCACATCTCTACTACCAATGAACACTCTTTAGATTTAGAACCTTCTGTTTACATAAAATTACAGCAAAAGTGACAGAAGAGCAAACCTTACTATTCAATTACAGCAAAAATGGGTCATGGGGAATTTCCTTTTAATAAACTTTTTGTTTGTACATTAGTCTATATTAGATAAATATCCACACATCTATCCCCTCATCTTTCCATCCTTCTATTATAGATCAAAATGGATAGGTATATGAGAAAGTGATGCCCAATTTAGAAATATATATAACATCATAATTGTCAATTACTCTCTGTGACATAGACATTTCAGTTTAAATACAGTGCTATGTTTAAGATGATTTGGTGACTAACACGGTTACTGAGAGATTGGGAAAAAAACATATTAAAAAACATATTATTTAAAAAAGCTCACAGAAGACAACATAATGAAGAAATCATCAGTAGAATGTACAAAAAAGAAAGTGACTGCTGCTGTCAAGGCTTTATTAGCAATATACAGGTCCTTTTCAAAACATTAGCATATTGTGATAAAGTTCATTATTTTCCATAATGTAATGATAAAAATTAAACTTTCATATATTTTAGATTCATTGCACACCAACTGAAATATTTCAGGTCTTTTATTGTTTTAATACTGATGATTTTGGCATCCAGCTCATGAAAACCTCATGAAAAATTAGCATATTTCATCCGACCAATAAAAGAAAAGTGTTTTTAATACAAAAAAAGTCAACCTTCAAATAATTATGTTCAGTTATGCAGTCAATACTTGGTCGGGAATCCTTTTGCAGAAATGACTGCTTCAATGCGGCGTGGCATGGAGGCAATCAGCCTGTGGCACTGCTGAGGTGTTATGGAGGCCCAGGATGCTTCGATAGCAGCCTTAAGCTCATCCAGAGTGTTGGGTCTTGCGTCTCTCAACTTTCTCTTCACAATATCCCACAGATTCTCTATCGGGTTCAGGTCAGGAGAGTTGGCTGGCCAATTGAGCACAGTAATACCATGGTCAGTAAACCATTTACCAGTGGTTTTGGCACTGTGAACAGGTGCCAGGTCGTGCTGAAAAATGAAATCTTCATCTCCATAAAGCTTTTCAGCAGATGGAAGCATGAAGTGCTCAAATCTCCTGATAGCTAGCTGCAGTGACCCTGCCCTTGATAAAACACAGTGGACCAACACCAGCAGCTGACATGGCACCCCAGACCATCACTGACTGTGGGTACTTGACACTGGACTGGCATTTTGGCATTTCCTTCTCCCCAGTCTTCCTCCAGACTCCGGCACCTTGATTTCCGAATGACATGCAAAATTTGCTTTCATCCGAAAAAAGTACTTTGGACCACTGAGCAACAGTCCAGTGCTGCTTCTCTTTAGCCCAGGTCAGGTGCTTCTGCCGCTGTTTCTGGTTCAAAAGTGGCTTGACCTGGGGAATGCGGCACCTGTAGCCCATTTCCTGCACACGCCTGTGCACGGTGGCTCTGGATGTTTCTACTCCAGACTCAGTCCACTGCTTCCGCAGGTCCCCCAAGGTCTGGAATCGGTCCATCTCCACAATCTTCCTCAGGGTCCGGTCACCTCTTCTCGTTGTGCAGCGTTTTTTGCCACACTTTTTCCTTCCCACAGACTTCCCACTGAGGTGCCTTGATACAGCACTCTGGGAACAGCCTATTCGTTCAGAAATTTCTTTCTGTGTCTTACCCTCTTGTTTGAGGGTGTCAATGATGGCCTTCTGGACAGCAGTCAGGTCGGCAGTCTTACCCATGATTGCGGTTTTGAGTAATGAACCAGGCTGGGAGTTTTTAAAAGCCTCAGGAATCTTTTGCAGGTGTTTAGAGTTAATTAGTTGATTCTGATGATTAGGTTAATAGCTCGTTTAGAGGATTTGTTTCAATAATATAATTATTTTTATCATATGAATTTTTTGATATAATAAAAAAACTGAAATATTTTAGTTGGTGTGCAATGAATCTAAAATATATGAAAGTTTAATTTTTATCATTACATTATGGAAAATAATGAACTTTATCACAATATGCTATTTTTTTGAGAAGGACCTGTATGTCATTGACGTCAGTAATAAAAATACATGCCCTTTGGTTCAAAGATAGCAAACATTTTACAAAAGAATGCACAGAAAAAAAAAGTTCTTATCTACGGTATATGATCTTCAGCATTTGGATGATCATGTTCATTTTTGTCATGCTGTATTTAGGCATTTGAAAAAAGAATATCCACATTTTTACTTTAGTGTAAGCTTGTGTTGTTTTAGAACGTGTTAATCGACCGAGTTTTGTGTGAAAACAACATGAATTATTTGTAGGAAAATTGTTAGCAACTATTAACAACAAATTGACCTACCTTTAGAAACATCTGAAAAGCATTTGCCTCATGAAGTAGTGGGGAAAACATATATCCATTAAAAACATTGGCTCATTGTATAAATATTTGTATGCCTTAGGTCTATATTGTTGAAGTCTAGTAATAATATGTTATAGAATAGTTGCAACACGTTTTCATCAAGAAGTAACTGCAATGTGATATTTCATGTCAATATTAGGACAATATGCATCTGATCTAGCGATACATTTTGACGGACCTAATAAAGTAAAAAAATGTATATTTTTGGGCTAAAAGAAGGCCAGGATGTGCCATCTGGATTTAACCTAAAAAATATGTTTTTAAGATGTTTTTTCAAAATGATGTCTGGTGCTGGTTGGGAAGCACTCAAAAATTTCACATGGTCTCAAGTGCTTACTCAGGACGCGCTTCAACGGTTCAAGTCCATCTCTCCGCACCCTTATTCACAGGGGGTGTGAAGTGGGAGATAAAAACCAGTTGTGCCGCATCTCTGAAAGAAACCTTACAAATCTAGAAACTCTGTGCGGCTATAGGCATGGTTTAAGTCTCAGCACGTATCTCAAACTTGAAAGTGATAACTTTAAAACTCTCATGTTATGAACTATTTTTAAAAGATGTTGTCATGACCAAGACACACGGATGAAGATCCAAATTGCAGTTTATTAAAGGGGCCATCCACAGACAAAATTCAAAGAACAGGCATATATCCAAGCATTTTTTTCCGGTTCTTACTCAAGTAATTATTTGGATGATTACTTTCTACTTTAACTTGAGTCATATTATTCTGAAGTAACAGTACTTTTACTTGAGTACAATTTGTTGCTACTCTACCCACCTCTGGTCCCATGTAATCACAAATGTCCTCATGTTTCCTCCCACCTGTTCTGCTTCTGGCACCAGTTGTTGGTGGAGGTCATCTGAAAACAAAAGGCGCTCTGTGTTGTATGGTCCAATCTGGCTTTTCTGCAGGACCAAACCAGCACTTTGAGATTGCAGCACACATTGTGATATTTGCTCCTCTCTGACCTGGCACATCAACGGTGGCCCTTTTCCCAATTACATTTCTTCCTCGTCTACGCGTTTTTGCCAGGTTAAACATTGCCTCGTCTATATAAATGAATTTGTGCAGTGTCTCCATAATTCTCTGAAAGAAATCAAACACAATTTTTACATAAATGCTTTAGAGTAGCTATAGAGAATAGTGAAAAAAGAGGTGTGGAATGGTCACAGTAGGATCAGACATGGTGTATAGACACCATACCTGGACCCCCGATCACTGTTTCTCTCAAAGGGAACTGTGTACAACTGTTTCATTCGAATTCTGTGTTTGGTCAGACTCCGAGCAATGGTAGCCAGGCTGATGCTGTCCACGTTTTGGAATACCAGGTTGTCCTCTACAATTCTGGTCTGAATTTCTCTGTTTTATTGCATTGTCAGCAATGACCCATCCTACAACGGTATGTTCTTGGTCTTCACAGAGAAGCTTTCTTTTTCCCCCAGAGCGAGGAAGTAGTTGTTTCCTTTGGAGTAACATATTTGCTGGTGGCCAGAAGTTACTGTAATACAGTACAGTAATACAGTAAATAGCAACTGTACTGAAAGCCCTCATGAAATGCAAGACCTGTTGGATGCAAGACCTGTTGGTTTGTTGAAAAATCAGGCTAATGGAAGCACCGGTTGACCGTCTGAGATTAGGCTGGACTCTTTCACCAGCCTCTCTCAATGATAGACCATGGATTATCAAATGGTCTATGATTGTTGCTCTTATTTAATCCGTGCATGCTACACGGCGACCCGTAGATGTCCTCCGTTTGTGGATTTTCCCCGTCTTCCCCATTAAACCCTTTCAAACTGTGTTATGATGTCTCTTCCAATCCTGAAGTGTGACACTAAGCAGTGGAAAAGTAATATACACCTCTGCCGAGGTTATTGCACATTTAAATGAACAAATGAAAAGGATATCTGTATGGCTCCAGGATAACCGTTTTACATTAAAGGTCAAGAAAAAAGATTTAATAAGGCTTCCAAAAATAATTTAAATGTAATTCAATTGTTTTAAACTTATTAGACATTTCATTACAGCAGAGGTGCCTCATCTTTCTTATGCATTGAAGGATTCTACTGTATCACAGTTTGGACTCAAGTTCACGATAAACCAGACCTGTACGCATATTGAAATGTTGGTCTTTTATCAGTCATTTATGTCACCAGGATAGGAAGTATTCCTAGAAATGCGGCTTGCGTTTGCTTTGTATATGCATGTATTGGATTATTTTGTTATGTTAGCTTCAAAATAAGAATGTTTCTATAAAAGCCTTTCTAGGAATTGAAGATGTAAATTAGCACCTGCTATAATCTCTATGTCAATGCATTTTTTGTGTCTTTGACTGGAATCATGTCTATTGTATTGACCCTATTAAAATAAACTTAGAGACATATAAAGTCACGTATTATCCCAGTAGATATTTCTTCAAACTTAATCAAACATGCGTGTGTGTGTGTTTTTCACTAATTCTTCAAATGTTTAATTCATGAATACTTGTCAATAATGTTTTAGTCATTTGTGACCGTCTAGTAAAACATACCATTTTTGTTTTGTGTTTCAGAATATTTTAATTTGACTCTTATTTAAATAACAACAAATAGTGCACTAAGACAAATCAGGACGCGTTGCTTTAATGAGAATTTCAGCAGAAATACAATCAAATATATGATTCATTCCTAGGACTACACCACTGAGAGTATGTGCTCGGAGAGAGGAAGGTTAGGGGGGATTCTCTTTATTTGTGTTTGGTGCCGGCGCCACCTAAAGGCAGAGTATACAATAGCCTTGAGCCTCACTGTAAAAGCATTTTTGTCTTGTTTTTAGTGAAAATATCAAAAATATTAAATCAATATAGGAAAGTGACCTTAGATATTTCTTCTTGTTTTATGAAAAATATTGTAAGAATTAAGTAAAGTTTATGGCAAAAACAAGCAAAAGAATCTGTCCATGGGGTGAGAAAATAACCTTCTAGTTTATTTTTCTCCCCACGTGGAAAATACTTTTTAGCTTGTTTAACCATAAACTTAATTCTTGTTTTATGAAAAAATAATTCAAGACCAAAATGTAAGGTCACTTTTCTTGTCAAGTAATTGTTTTTTGATTTTAGAATGTTTAGATATTTGTACTACAAAACAAGACATAAACACTTAGTAAGAATGTCATTTTTTGCAGTGCTCAGGCTTTGAGGCGGGGCATCCATAAGTGTAAATATTCTATACTCTAGTTTAACCAATCAATGAAGGGAGGAGAAGACTGGGCTCTTTGACCACTGACTATAAAACAGGTGTCGCTCACTCACTCATCACTTGTACAGCAAACCTACATGATGGTGTCAAAACGGGCAAATCCTTCAGGGGCTGATAAGCAAACAGCTAAACTGACACGCACAGAAGATGGAGCTTATGATGCAGGTATGCAAGTTCATCATCATCATCTATTTTGCCTTAAAATGACATTTTGAGATCTTTTGAGATCATTATTTACTGGTTTATTTCAAAAGTGCATTTAAATGCCAGATTACAATGATACTCTGCATTAGAAACTGAATACTACAGTAAATGTGTTTTGTGTGTACAGATGTTAGCAATTTTTAAACAAACTTTAGCCTATATAAAGAATGTAAGGAAGTTTAACATACAAACCCAGATAGCACCGGTATGTCTGCTAATATGTTTAGAGTAAAAATGTAGGGGCGGTTTTTCCAGAAAGGGATTAGATTAGTTAAATTAGCATATTAAGTTTAGTCAATATTAAGTCAAACAGTACTGATGTGCATCCTAAGATTAAACAATGGCGCTGCTATATTTGAAGTTATATCAGTGCAAGCAGACTTCAGTAAAGACCGTTCCTACATTCATTTTGGTTTTAAGACTAGGCTTAAACTCATCTAGTCTTAAGTGTGTTGAAATTGTAAGACTCACAGAATTGTATTCTTGTTCCTAGACGTAAGAATTAGTGTGATTCATAAAGATTTGAAAGTGTTAAGACTAGTTCTCAGCTCCTGAATTTGTGCTGGGGGGATATCGTAACCTAGTTGGAGATGGCAGTACAGAGCAGAGATGGGCATTTCTGTTCAGCTCCAGCACATCTGCCCTGAAGTTTTCTAGCTGTCCTGAAAGTCTTGACTTCCTGCTTCAGGCTTGTTTAATCAGGGCTGAAGGCAAACGTCTGTAGGACAGATGCTGTGTCTCCATCAGCTCTCTGGCTCCAGAAAAGTATTTTGTGAATCAGTATATGTTGGACACAGGTGTAGGCACTGGTTAAGACCCTGGCTCACTTCACATTGGGACACTGTTCACTTATCTGTTACGTGAGCGTGTTGTAATACTTCACTGCTGGGAATTAACAACAGGCGGCTCATTTTAAAGTAATAAAATATTTGTAATATTTACATTTAGTCATTTAGCAGACGCTTTTATCCAAAGCGACTTACAAAGAGTTCGGGGAGCAATAAGCGATATGTTATAAAAGAGCAATAGTACAATAGGTGCTAATACAAAGTTTCATCAAAAGCTAGACCATTACGTGTTGAGAGAAGAGAGTGGGTTAGTGTACGTCAAGTATTCACAGAAGAGATGGGTTTTAAGTAATTTTTTGAAGGTTGTGAGAGATGTGGTTGACCGGACCGCGTATTTCATACACACTGGTAATTCAAAGTGCTTTTTATGAATGCAAATAGGCCTATGCTAAATAAATGACCGGTCATGCTTTAAATCATGCAAAAATCAAGTGAAAACAGGCTGCTGAATATTTTTAATTTAAGCCACGTGGGGCCTTTTAGGTGTATGTGTGTGTTTAAGGTCATTCTCAGCAGCGCCCCTGTAGGCTGGAGCAGGAACTGTAATAGCAGATTAACACACGCCGTTCACACGTCTCGATTGTTTGAATGGCTTGTCCCAGAGAAGCTTAAGGTTCATTTTTCAAACTGACCAAGCATTAAATATTGTTACATAGCCCTACATTACATATTTCTAATTGTTGCACTAAAATGTTGAGTTAGGTGCAGTGGCGGTTCTACATTGAATTGCAACCCGGGCGAGAACACCTTTGAGCATACGTAAGAGTTATTAAACCTACAATTAACATTAGCCCTTCAGATGGATACAGTAATCATACCACAGAGAGAACACTATAGTTGCACACCTTTGTCTTTTCAGCATGCAGGGGCGCCAATTTGCCAATTCACCACATGATGAATGAATGATAGATAATAGAAAACCGCTTCGCGGCGGCCCAGTTTTATTTTTTCACTGCTCATGCCGGTGCCGCCCCCCCATGTGATATGAAAAAATTGCCGCCCCGAGCGACTGCCCGGTTCGCCCGTGCCTAAAACCTCTACTGGTTAGATGTATTGAAATAGCAATGTTATAAAGCCGTTCAATGTAAATAATATAATTACATTGAATGAATATATTTAGTGAATTAAACCTAATTTTAACCTAATTATTTTCTAATGCATTTTTATAAAAGCGAATTGGATATCTAGACTATCAAGGCATAGTCCTTGCTTAAGCAAAGCCTTGTCTGTGAAACCGGGCCATTAAGTTATAGTTTAAAACTCAAAAATCTTAAGTGAAGGTAAGAAATGACAACGCTGTCAAACAGATCATACATCACCATCTAACAGGGGACCAAAGTCAATTTGTTCAACAAACTCACTATTTCACGCTATTTGCACACAAGTTCAGTGTCAAACTAATATATACGGTCATGCCAATAAATATCATTAACATGTGCATTGTTAAAAAGGACACTATGTTTTCCAGATGAAGGATGCATTAAATTACAAGAGCACACAAACACATCTACACCACAGATATTAAGTAGAGACAACAGCACCTGAGCTTTACGTGAATACTGGCAGGGCTGAAACCACAATGCTATAGAGTTCATGTTATTTCAGTCTACAAAGTGACACGTGTCCTCTGAGTGACATGATGTAAAGATTTCACATTTAATAACTAAATTTCACACTCCGTATCATATAATGTAATGAAAATGTTCATAAAACATCAGCTCTTGCCATCAAAATAACCTCTTGTTTGAGGTTTGAAGTCACCTTCATGGAACATATTGACTTTGGGCCCGTTTCTGCTGTAAAGTGGAAATTTAGATCCGTATATGAATCAATATAAAAATGGATGATTAATATGACATGATTGTGAACAAAAGCTTGAACCAAAGAGTTCTACAGTGGCTGGGTGTTGCCAGAGATCGGAATGTGGTCAGTGAGTGGGGGTAGGATGTTCTGCTTGTGTGTGTAAATGTGTAATAATAATCACATCTTATTTTTGGGGAAGAAATGTGTACACTCAAGGATCTTATTGTGGTTTAAACGTGCCTTTACATTTAATGTGATTTCATTATTGATTACTAACTATGCATAATATGTTGAAAATATAACCAGTGTGTGAGTTGTGTGTAACCAAGCCATATCGCTGATATTGTGGGGTTTTTCCATAGGATGTTACTATGTGTGTGTGTTGAGATCAGGTTACGCACAGAGCGTGTGGGGCCTCTATAATTTGTTACAGATGGTGATTTGAAAACCAAGGCAGTGAGCTGGTTGGCTGAGACGGGACAAAGAAGGAAAAGCGGATTGGACCCCGCCAGAAGACTAGACTCGACGAAAAATACACATACAGATAAATAGCTGTGAAACTGTTTCTGGTGGTCGATTCTTTGTTAAGACTTTGTGTGTCTGAGAATCCACCGAAACAGCTGTTTGTTCAAGAGTTCTGATCAATAAATGTCAACGTTTTCTGAACTGGCCTCTCTCCAATTTTTGAACGCGCAGAACATTGCTTTAATGTTCTTCAGTTGGTGACCCCGGACGCGATTGGAGAAAGAGGCATCAAAAGAGAATTGTAAAACTCGGAGAGTGACCGAAAATTGGGACGAGACAACTTATGACTTCAACACGCTGTCGACAGAATTAAATAAGGTGAGCAGATACCTGTTTAAACGAACTTCTGCAGATTGGATATTCCAAATTTATGTGTTAAGTTTGAAGTATATCGTACCCTTGATTAAATTTTTTTTTTAAATCATTGATATTTGTTGATCAGAATGAAAGGCCCGTCACGATTTTATTTATATTAACAAGACGCGGTGAAAGGCCCGTCACGAGTTTACAAGACGCGGTGAAAGGCCCGTCACGGTTTACAAGACGCGGTGAAAGGCCCGTCACGGTTTATTTACGTTAAAAAGACGCGGTGAAAGGCCCGTCACGGTTTTTTAATTATTTTTACAAGACGCGGTGAAAGGCCCGTCACGGTTTTATTTACGTTAACAAGACGCGGTGAAAGGCCCGTCACGGTTTACAAGACGCGGTGAAAGGCCCGTCACGGTTTACAAGACGCGGTGAAAGGCCCGTCACGGTTTACAAGACGCGGTGAAAGGCCCGTCACGGTTTATTTACGTTAAAAAGACCGGTGAAAGGCCGCGTCACGAGTTTTATTTACATTAACAAGACGCGGTGAAAGGCCCGTCACGAGTTTTATTTACGTTAACAAGACGCGGTGAAAGGCCCGTCACGGTGTATTTACGTTAACAAGACCGGGGAAAGGCCGCGTCACGAGTGTATTTATAAAGGTACACTAAAAGCCGATTAAATTGTGCATATTGTGTATTGTATACAGTGTAAAATGTCTGATTTTGAGAGAAAATGTGCGGAGTATAGCTGTTCCCCTGTGGCTATGCAGTGGGAAAAAATTGTTGATATGTTAATGGCTCAATCAGAACCGAAACATTATAAAAGGGATAGAAAGATTTGGCAAGACAAATGGAATCAAATTTGTATGGATAATGTGTGGAAGGAATCTGAGAAAGTGTTGATTAAGATCACTCCAAAAATCAGGGAAATGGAGGAAAAAGCGCATGCAAGTTTAAACAAACATGTAGAAGGAGGAAAAGATGTGAAGTGGTTAGATAAAACTAAGCATAAAAAGGAGGAAGAGAGATTGAGAGAAGAATTACGCCGTTGGACACGCATTGCTCTTACTGCAATTGCTTTGAGTTCCCCTAGGGGGGGCACAGGACATGTGCAATCGGAGGAGTCAGAGAAAGAAATGGTGAGAGAGTCAAGAAGTGTAGGAGCCAGTATCTCGCGTCATACTGAGACCGCCCCCTTATATCCTGATTTGAATAAGCTGTTGCCACCCCCCTACATAACAGCTTCACAGCAAGTGCAAGTGAATGTGAAAGATTCATTGGTGGAGGTAGACATGCCAGATCTAGATGTTTTAAAGGATCAAATAAACGTGTTGACAGCACAATTAGAACTAATGGTAAATAGACAGGAAACCTTACGAAGAAAGGATAGCATAACAAATCAAAGAGCACAAGTAGTGCACAATGAGGAGGAAGGCAGAGACATGAAGGGACAGGAAGCATGTAATAACAGTGAGGATGGAGGGCCACTGCAGGTATGTAGGGACGTAGTTATTAAAGGAACTATGATGTCTACCCCAGTGTCACAGGGTACTAGGAGTCGTACCAGAGCCTGTCAATCCACTCCAGCCTGTCAATTCACTTCCCCTCCAGAGAGACAATGGGACAGTATGTGTCGCCCAGGTAGTGAGTATGATGAAAGGAATGTGAATGTGCCGAACGCCCAGCTGATGTCAGGAGGGGCAACTAACATGCCTCTGTTACAGGGCAACCGTGGGGTACCAAAGTACCAGCCCTGGAGCCATAGTGACATGACAGCTGTGCTGGCAAAATTGCCCCCCATTACATCTGGTGGAGGCAGATGGCTTATAAAGTTGATGGCATTGTGCCACGGCACCACCTTGGCGGTAGGAGACATAAGATGCCTTTTAGGCCAAGTTTTTACTGTTTCGCAGATGGCAGAGTTTGAGAAGGATGCAAACATTGAAGACGAACCCAATGACGCACAGTATACCACTGTCAGTACAGCGATCGCCAGGGCCCTCAGAGAAAGATTTCCAACACCCCCAACCGTATACCAAAACATTAAGTTCCGCATTAAGCCTGGTGAGACTGGAGCAAGTTACTATTTTAGATGCGCAGCTGAATGGGAGCAGATGGTAGAAGAAAATAGTTTAAATAATCCGATTACGCGTAATATATTTAGAACTGCCGTAATGACAGGGGCCCCCAATGGTGTCAAGCAGGCAATGGAATGTAATCCTGACACTCCAGTTGCCAGCAACGAAATGTGGGAAAGACATCTAGTGTTCCATATTGACAGATCAGTCGATAAGCAGGATAAAGAACAGGAGGAATTAGAAAAGACAAAGCAACAATTGTTAAAACTACAATTAGAAATGGCTAAGTCAGATACCAAGAAATCCAAACAAATGTCACAACGTCCTGTGAGCAGCGGCTTTGACGGGCAGCCCGGGGGAAGACCCCACCTTTTCCCATAGTCACACCTGAAACTCTTGGCTATGCTCAGGGAGGACATGTCCCTAATTTCCAATTAATAAAACCATGGGGAGGGTATAGGCCACGGGGCAATAGCGGATGGGCTAGGGGGAAGCCGAGTGGGGGGAGGGGTGCGCTACAGGGATGCATGTCATCAGTGTGGGGGGACTGATCATTGGAGGAGACATTGTCCCATGACAGGGGACAGCCAGTATATGGGACCACCTGCGGGGGGATGGGATCCTCATAGAGGTGGACCCAGTGGTCGTGGCAGAGGACCACAAACTCCAAAATACCCGGAGCAACAATGCCCACCTCCCCACTCGATTCAGGCGCCCTTGAACCCATCTTGGGGCCAGGGGGAAGGCGCGGATTGTTGACGAGGCCAACAGAGAACAATCATGCGAGGTCTGGCTGAGCCTTACATGATTTTAGTGGTTAACAACAGACCACTAACGGCTTTGGTAGATACCGGAGCAACATACTCCACAGTAACGAGGGGCACAATCACTGACAAAGATCTAAGTGATAAGACTGTTGGAGTTATGGGATTCTCTGGAGGGCTCGAACACTGGTATCTTACTGTTCCTCTTACCACGAAAGTGGCAAATCAGTCCCTGTCACACTCATTTCTGTATTCCACAAAAGCACCTGTTCCCCTATTGGGCAGAGATCTGTTGACTAAATTGGGTGCAAATATTTTATGCTCACCAGAAGGTGTCACAGTCACGTTCCCGGACGGCACTAAAGTCGACTGTTCACAGGCACATAGTAGAGAGGGCCACCAGCAGGTTTTGCTGGGAGGACCCTTGCAAGAGATGGCAGACATATATTGGGTGGAACTAGATAATTCACAATCGGGAGCCAGAGCACTGTATAAGAGTCAGTGGCCCTGGATCAAAGACTTAGCTGTCTATTTACCTCCCATCGACCCCCTGCATTGTACACTATTTTATGACCGGAATGACACTGTCACATACCAGGAAATGTTCCATGACATTGAGGGCCAAATGTGGACACTCACAGGGGAGGGCCTATATGTAGGACGAGAGGGTGTAGTAGTTCCAGTTACACTGACACCAGAACAACAGATATGGTATGAAATGGCAGACACAGCTGAACCTCACATTTCTATGGCACTGCATCCAGGCCATGAAGCTCGAGAGCTAGGAGCTATGACAAAGAGGTTGCGCTTGGTGACCGATTGGGAGCCCTCTGACATTGTAGGGGTTTTGCATTCGCGTATGACAGATTCATATTGGGTACCACAAAAAACGGCCGATAGGGGCCAATTAACTCACCTCGAAATTACAAGAAGCCATGGTCGCGAACTGACAGACGGTCCCGGAGCTGAGCAGTTAATTAACAGCCAGCCGGATGACCTCTGGTCACAAGGTCCAACGGACGTTGGCCTCTGTAACATTGAGCCAGTCAAATTTCAGTTAAAATCGACAGAACCAGTTTGGGTCCCACAATATCCTAACAAAAGGGAGGCAGAGGAAGGTATCGCGCCCACTGTTCAAGGTTTAGTGGAGAAAGGTGTCATTATTCCATGGCGATCGCCATGGAACACCCCGATTTTTCCTGTAAAAAAACCAGGCACGAACAAATATAGATTAGTCCATGATCTGCGTCGAGTAAACAGCCTGGTGACAACACCAACAATGGCCGTACCAAACCCATATACTGCCATCTCAAATTTGACCCCAGCTCACCAATGGTTCACATGCATTGATTTGGCCAACGCTTTTTTCTGTATACCAATCTCAGAAGAATGTAAATCGTGCCTGACTTTCACTTACCGAAAATGTCAATATTCTTATAACAGACTTCCACAGGGCTTTATTTTATCGCCAGGGATATTCAATCAGGTCCTAAAAAATCAGCTAATAAATTGTGTGTTGCCTGTAGATTGCGTTCTAATAATGTATGTTGATGATCTTTTGCTAGCAGCCACAACCAACGAAGATTGCTTAAAAGCAACGGGCGTCATTCTGAGACAGCTGTATGCGTCTGGGTTCAAGGTTAGTAAAGAAAAACTGCAGGTCAGCAGGCCATCTGTTACTTTCATGGGCCGTTTAATCACAGGCCAAGGCACAACATTGTCTGATCGCCAACGTGATGGCATTTTGTCACACCCCAAGCCACACAATGTGAAGGACATGCTTTCCTTTTTGGGATTGACAGGTTTCAGCAGAAATTATATCCCTATGTATGTCGCGGTCACCAAGCCATTACGAGACATGGTCAAGGAACAAGGCATGAGAAATGTGCAGGCGAAGTTAACATGGACCCCTGAAGCAGAAACTGCGTTCATTAAATTGAAAGGGGAGCTGTCACATGCAGCATATCTGCATAGCCCTGATTACAGCAAGGCATTTTTCCTAGACGTTTCTGAAACAGGGAATAGCGCACATGGAGTACTTTTCCAGAAGCAGTCTAGTGCTAGACGTGTGCTCATGTATGTCAGTGTCCTAATGGACGCCATTGAACAACGCCAGCCGGCTTGTGCCAGGTTCACTGCAGGATTGGCAAAGATTATTGAAAAGACATCACACATTGTGATGGGTCATCAGTTAACGGTCCTGACCACGCACTCTGTCATGTCGTTTGTCAACTCTGAATCATTTACGTTTTCACCATTGAGGCAGAGAAAACTGTCCAAATGTCTAACGGCGCCAAACATAACATACAAACACGATGGCATTAACATGGCAGATTTGTTCACCAAAGGGGAACCACATGACTGTGCACCAATCACTGACCTGGCATCTCGTGTTCGCCAGGACTTAACTGCAACCCCTATCCCTGAAGCCTCGGACGTGATTACACTTTTCACGGACGGGTGCTGTTTTAGAGCTTATGATGGCTCTTTGGTCTCGGCTTATTCTGTTGTGCAGCAAACAGACTTAGGTTACACTACTAGGGAAGCAGAGAAAATAGAAGGCAAACAGTCGGCGCAGAGAGCAGAACTAATTGCGGTTACACAAGCACTAAAACTCGCAGGGTCTGGTAAAGTCAACATTTACAGTGACTCAGCTTATGTCGTGAGTGCTGTTCATGTCGAACTCGCAGTTTGGCAAAGGAGTGGGTTCGTCACTACGTCTGGTAAGCCTATAGCACATGATGCAGAAGTACGTGCACTGTTGGACGCATTGAAAATTCCAGCAGCTGTTGCTGTCATAAAATGTCAGGGCCACTGTAAAACAGACAGTGCTGTAGCACGGGGAAATGAGGCTGCTGACTTGGCTGCCAAAACAGCTGCAGGCTATCAGGTGACAATGATGGTACAGACTGACTGTTCATATGTGAAACTGTTACCATCTTTCAGCAGAGAAACACTTGTGGCCGAACATGGCAAATGCACACCAGAAGAACTGTCAACGTGGACAGAGTATGGGGCCCTGTGTGCACCAGATGGTCTGTGGCAGGCCCCAGATGGCAGACCAGCATTGCCCATGAGCCTGTCACGTTCTATCATGAACCAAGCACACACTATGTCGCACGTGAGTTCAAAACAGATGATGAAAACATTGCAATATTGGTGGCATCCTTTTTTGACGGCTATGGTGTCTAACTTTGTACTTTCATGCGACATTTGTCAAAAACATAACATCAAACCAACTTTAAAACAGTTAAAGGGCACATTTTTGCCATTGCGAGGCCCAGGAGAGGAAATTGTGATTGACTTTACAGACATGGTAGAGAGGGTGCAAGGGAAACGGTATTTGTTGGTGATAGTTGACCAATTCACAGGTTGGCCTGAGGCTTTTCCTTGTGGGAAAGAAGACAGCACTGCAGTCATTAAGTGTCTCATTAATTTGTACATCCCGCATTACGGTTTCCCCCGGCATATCCGGTCAGATAATGGCTCACACTTCAAGAATGAGCATTTAAAAATCGTAGAGAAATCGCTGGGCCTAACGCATGCGTTTGGGGCCGTCTATCATCCCGAATCGCAAGGTAAGGTCGAACGGATGAACCTAACACTGAAACTTAAATTGGCTAAAATCTGTGCACAGACCAAATTATCATGGCTATCAGCTCTTCCGTTGGCTCTAATGTCTGTACGTTCCTCTGTTAACAGAATCACTGGCTTTACACCTTTTGAATTGCTTACAGGTAGATCTTTTCCAGGACCGTCGACGCCGCTGAAGCCGGACACCTGTGTACCACTTTCACATTGTGTATACTTTGACAAACTGACTGCTATGATTCAACATTTCTCTCAGCAGACTCCCTCTGACATTGCTGGAGAACCTGTCGAGCCCGGTTCGCAGTGGGTTCGCCTGAAGAAGTTTCGAAGGAAGTGGAATGAGCCACGCTGGACGGAGCCTCTGAAAGTGACGGCCAGGACATCACATTGTGTCCGTCTATCTGGCAAGGGCGACACCTGGTATCACTTGTCTTCTTGTGTTAACTGTGATCCACCAAACAGGTCGCTGTCAGAGACTGCTGTGGACCTGAGGGCTCAGGTCCAAGAGGGGGAGGGTATCTCTGGAGCAGAAAGTGGAGCAGAAAGTGACATAGGAGCAGAAAGTGGAGCAGAAAGTGACATACAAGCATCAACAACAGGGGCATTAAAAATTAAAATCCAGTGCAAAAAAGGTGACATTTGCAAGCAGTGACATTTAAAAACAGGTACGGAGTGGAGAACGTGAGACGACAAAATAAAAGAACAGGTGATTGTGCAGTGACTCATGAGGAAGACAGTAGAACTATCTTCCATTTAGTCACAAAAGCAAGGTGCACGGACTATCCAACTGATGATTTCACCCAGAGCTTAAAACAAATAAGAAACTGGTGTATAGACTATATACTCATTAGAACCAAGGGTTATCAACATTTTCGTATTTATCTTTATCATAATCTTTATATATTAATTTTCTTTCTAATTCTTTATAATCAATATATATTGTTGTTATTGTGATTCTTCCTCAATTTTAATATTCACATTTTCCATATTTACTATTTTTCATATTCTTATATTCACAGTTTTTATATTTCATATTCAGTATTTTCCATATTTTCTATATTTTTATATTGCTATTGTGATTTTATATTGTCATATTCATTAACGTATAACCATTTATTCCTTACATTTCTATTTTGTGGGATTTTAACCATATATTTTTTCATGAATTTCATATTCCCATTAAGTGTACTGTGTGTTTAACCATTTACATTTCCAAGAGTGTGTTTATTGTTCCTTTAAAGTCCAAGAGAGGGTAACGAGATGAAGCTGTGGGAAAACTGTAAGCTGTCAGGGATCCTATTAATAATTTCAGGGGTTATAGTAGGAATAATATTTAGCATAACTGAGAGTCAGGAAAGCAACAACAACATATCGAAGCCGAGTTACAAAAGAGCCATAGCCAATACGAGGTTACCATGTGAACAACTCGTAATTAACTATGTTTGGGGTAAGACCACATCATTTACGTTCGACCTATGCGCTGTCATAAATTGTGGGGGAAAAAATAGCTCATGGAGGGGGTACGAGGTATATGTATGTACGGACGGGAATATGGACAGTGTTTGTAAGGTGTCCCAGTCTAGGCAAACCTATAGGGGTGAATGGTGTCCATCGTGGAATAAAGTAATAGCATATACCGGTGCTTGGACCCCGAGAGAACCTAGCCTTTGGACCCGTACCTCGGCAAAATTTGATTTTAAAATGCAAAGAGATTATAGTGCAAGCCAAAATCCACTCACCCTTTCAATATCCACCAGAATGGGATCAGCCAATTATACAGGGGAGTTTTTCCTTATAATGGGGGTGCACAGCCCAGGAACAGATAAAAAAGCAGTAATAAAATTTGTTGTGGACAGTTCACCTGAGGAGGAAAGAAATGGGACAGTAGCTGAGCTATTATCGGTAGGACAAAAGAATGGGGTGGTAGAAATAGATTACACCATGTTAAAACCAGAAGATATGATAGAAAGAGCCACAGGATATGGGGAAAATAATTTATGGCTGGAATGGATAATTACCACAGCCAGAGAACAGAGCCTAGATGATTGTGTTGGATGTGCTAATGCAAGACCCCATTTATATATCGAACCAGCCCCGTTGTACCAAAACGATACGTGGGGTTATGAGTGTATGTTGGCATTGACACGGATGGCCAGTCCAAAAAATTGTACCACATTGGCAGCAATATTCCCACCAATAACCAACCTTTCACGGGCAGGTCCATTTACACCGAAGAAAGCAAATTATACCTGTTTTGATATTAAACGTCTATCACCTACCAGCAACCTGGGGGAGATAGATAAGGAGTGGTGTGATCAGATCATAGTAGATAATGGGACTGAAATAGGCACGTGGGCTAGAGCAGGTTTGTATTATTATTGTGGAGATCGAAGATTGTTTACTAGGATACCTGAGCAGGCAAAGGGAGTGTGTGCCATGGTGAGACTGGGAGCCCCAATAACTCTGATAGGAGACAGAGCAGTCAGAACAGAAACCGTGAATTCAGCAACATTGACTAGAAGACGTAGGAGACACATCATTACAAAGAGAGCAATAGGTTCAAGTGTAGACTTATCATTAAATAGTCCGACGTATATTGATGCTATAGGAATTCCTAGAGGCGTTCCGGACGAATTTAAATTAGCGAACCAAGTGGCAGCAGGTTTTGAGAATATACCAATAATAGCTGCTATTTTTCCAGTCACCCCAAACAAGAATGTAGATAGGATTAATTATGTACATTATAATGTGATGAGGTTAGCAAATATGACAAGGGATGCAGTAGATGGTTTAGCAGAACAGCTAGCACCGACTTCACTTATGGCTATACAGAACCGTATGGCTCTGGACATGTTGTTGGCAGAAAAGGGAGGAGTATGTGTTATGTTTGGTGATCTTTGCTGTACTTACATTCCTAATAATACAGCACCAGACGGATCAGTCACTAGGGCATTGGAAGGTTTGAGAACTTTGTCTATCGAAATGAAGGAACATTCAGGAGTGAATAATCCTATTGGAGATTGGCTAGACAAGGCACTAGGCAAATGGAAATCAGTTTTAATGTCGATTGTGTTATCAATAGCTGTATTTGCAGGTATTTTGGTCTCATGCGGATGCTGTTGTATTCCCTGTATCAGATCACTATGTAACAGAGTGATATTATCGGCAATAGAAAAGACAGATTTAACCCCTCCAAAATATACCATGCCTCTATTGTCTGGCGATCATTTCTTAGATGAGGATGATAATGATGTTTGTGATGATTTGTGACCATTTTTTAATGGTCAAGAGAGGGATTGTGGAAATTTAGATCCGTATATGAATCAATATAAAAATGGATGATTAATATGACATGATTGTGAACAAAAGCTCGAACCAGAGAGTCTACAGTGGCTGGGTGTTGCCAGAGATTGGAATGTGGTCAGTGAGTGGGGGTAGGATGTTCTGCTTGTGTGTAAATGTGTAATAATAACCACATCTTATTTTTGGGGAAGAAATGTGTACACTCAAGGATCTTATTGTGGTTTAAACGTGCCTTTACATTTAATATGATTTCATTATTGATTACTAACTATGCATAATATGTTGAAAATATAACCAGTGTGTTAGTTGGGTTAACCGAGACAGCGCTGATATTGTGGGGTTTTTCCATAGGATGTTACTATGTGTGTGTGTTGAGATCAGGTTACGCACAGAGCGTGTGGGGCCTCTATAATTTGTTACAGATGGTGATTTGAAAACCAAGGCAGTGAGCTGGTTGGCTGAGACGGGACAAAGAAGGAAAAGCGGATTGGACCCCGCCAGAAGACTAGACTCGACGAAAAATACACATACAGATAAATAGCTGTGAAACTGTTTCTGGTGGTCGATTCTTTGTTAAGACTTTGTGTGTCTGAGAATCCACCGAAACAGCTGTTTGTTCAAGAGTTCTGATCAATAAATGTCAACGTTTTCTGAACTGGCCTCTCTCCAATTTTTGAACGCGCAGAACATTGCTTTAATGTTCTTCAAACACTGTTCCAGAGAAGTACAGAGAGGTGGAGCAAAGAGGAGATACAAACATGCACATTATGTGGAAAATACAGCGTTTTTAAACCTCAAATGGTTTATACACATTGTATTACATCTAAAGCAAACAATAATATTCGTTTTAGCCGCGTCAAATTACCCCTTTAATGCCGTATTGACGTCACTTTTCCACGTGACCACGCCGGGACACACCCACTAGAGGGCCAGGACACGATCTTTTATATTTTTTTTATCATCAATAGTGTAAATTACATTATGTTACATTACAAATAGTACAAATACAGTACATAATTGCACAATGCATATAACCAACCCAAATCAAAACAAAAACCCACATTAGTTAACCACATCAACACATCAGTTTAAAACATTAACAAGGTATCACAATTCAAAAACAAGACCATTTTATCAGTTATATTAATAAAACTTGTAAAACGTCTTAAAGATCAACACAGAGACCCTACACCAAAAAATGTAATATAAGAGCAACTGAATTTTTTTTTACAATTGTTTCAGACTTATCTTTACAAAAACAGCACACTGGTAAAAACCCTTCTTTAAACATTGCAATTAAGTAATTACAAGGATAATATCTGTAAATTATTTTAAAGTAAACGTATTTGTTCATATCTGACCACATATTCTGAAAAGAGAGGGAAGGATAATCATGTTTCCATTTCACCAAAGCCTTAGGAGAGACAATTTATCTTTAGTTATTATTTTTCTGATATAAAGGTTGGAAAATCTTTTATCCATGATAGAAATGCCTCCAACAGTTAGATTTGGAAAAGAACCAGATACAGAAATGTTTTTTCATTTATTATAAGATAAAGAAGTTTAGGGGATATACAATTCATACATTTATAGTATTCTTTTAAAGATGTATAGATTCTAAAATCTGTATAATTATAGCAGAATTATTTGATAAATCAGTAACAAAAAGACCACCTTTGTTAAACCAAAGTCTTGTTTTTGAGTAATACATGTTGATTGTTTCATATAACACAGGAATGAGAGAAGCGCAATCCTTACATAAATGCATAAAGGGGGTCAAAGTTCCCTGCTGGACTAAGAAAATAGGTGTCCTATTAAAATCTATTAGGCTTTATAAATATAAAGAATAATCAAAAGAACTGATGATACACAAATGTTTTAATATATGAAACATATTTATCTGTTTTCTTTTCATGAAAATGAACATTACAAAAGATAAAAAGCTGGAGAAACAGATATACCATAATATTACAGGATATTGGGAAATATATCAAATAGTAATCACAGTTTTTCTTCTAAATTTGTTGTCCTTTTCTGTAATTGTGTTCTGATTTTAATTCATTACAATTCTGTAAAAAATACAGTTTTTTTACAGTGAACAGTATAAAATGGAGGGTTTTTTATTTAAAGTAACATAAAATTAACATTTACATTTATTTATTTGGCAAACGCTTTAATCCGAACCGACTTGCATGTAGGAGACCATATTAACATTTTGTCAACATTGTAACAGTACTGTTAGTTTACAATGCCGTCTAGGAGGTTTAAAGCTGAGTAAGCATTGGAGGGAATGAACAACAAGATTTATTTTTCTTTTTTTTGAGACACAAGACATAGAGAGTTATTGGTTAGTCAAATAAATGCGGAACAGGTATGTTTTGAGCAGTTTTTTGACAGTTGTGAAGGATGCTGCAGTTCGGGTGGAGGCTGGCAGTTCATTCCACCACATGGGAACCCATGAGAAAAGGTTTTTGCAAGCGATTTGGTGCTTTGTTGTGATGGAACAACCCAGTGTTGCTCATTTTCAGACTGAAGGTGACGGGAGGGGTTGCAAACCAGTGAGTTAAGGTAATGGCATGGATTTTACGTTATTGTTCTGAAGGCCAGTGTCAGCGAATTTGACTATATTCCCCATGTGTTTGCTGTCCTTTGCGAAATCGTTTTGTATTGCATTCATCTCTTGTGATCCTGTTACCTTGTCATATTGATCCTGTGCCTTGTGTTGGGTCGTGAACTATTATTTTGGTCTTACCTTTTACTAGAAAGGCTTATATCACGTATTCTCGTTTTTGCCCCATTTTAAACCCCTTTATCCAGTCTTGGGGTAGTGATACAAAAACTATTTTAGCTTGAAAATGACATCCATGATGGCCAGAAACAGGATCTCTGAGAAATTAATGTACTATCAAACAAATGCTTTTAATGATAAACAATGCAGGCTGTTGAGGATAGTTTGACCCCCTTAATGCATTATAGGGTTAAAACAGATTAACCAAATCCAAAAGGATTCTATCTGCTAACTAAATTAATTGAAATGTCTATTCATGATCTATGAATGATCACATTCATGATCTATATAAACAAACTATGTACTTATAAATCTGTTTAATTACTACCAGCACTGAACCTATACACCTAACCCACAGTAAGTGGATACCACTGTTGTATGAGTATAAGTATTGTATTGTAAGTGCACATCCAGTATACTGCATGTGAAACCAAAACATGGCATTTAAAATCCTATTTAGTAGCAGCAGCAGTAGTAGTACAAAATATCGGATAACGTCTTACAAGATGCATTTTGGAACATTCACAAATCAAATCATGCAGAGATAACATTGGTTAACTGGTAATGCAAATGCCAGCTCAGGCTTTTCTTCAAGTAGGACAATAGCTGACAACTCATTAACCCTGTGCAGTAGAAAACTGGTATTTCTGCCAATGCATATGGTTTCTTGTTTAGTGAGGTTTATAGGGAGGGGACGAACTTGAAATGTGGGTGGAACCTCATACATCAGGTTCTGGAACAAGTGCATAAGGGTTTTCCAGGTATGTGAATGCTTAGGATTCTTGCTCTTTGTTTGTTTACAGATTTGCGTAATGTGTGGAATCCTCAGAGACACCCGAATGCCACCATGAACAGAAAATTGTTTATGACTCATCAGACTAAAAAAGGTCGACCCAGTTTTAACAACGCATATGCTGATCTTTTTAATGTTTAAAATACTTAGAATAGTAGGTCAAACTATTAACCTACACAGGATGTATTCCAAATCAAATCTGACCTCCCAATTCTCTTTCTATTCAGAATGGAATTACATATTTGAAAGACCTTATAGTCATGACTGAAAATAATTTGTGTACATAGTGTAAGTAGCAAGCCTAGACTTTCATGCACATGTAATACCTGAAAGATACTGGGACCAGACAAGTTTAAACTAGTTACACCTCAGGGATTGTTATTTGTGAATCTCCCTTCTCTGAACTCCTAGCGAGGAAAAGTTTGAAATTACTAACCATGGAAACAAGAGTTTTTACTCACTTTAATAATGTATTTCTGATTGCTTCATGAGAAACAGAATATTACAACACGCAACAAGGTGTGATCTAAACACTCATCTTAACGCACGTCACAGTATCGCCATGGTGAAATAAGAGTGTATTGTTGTTAGAAACAGTTGCTATTGTTATGCCCCTCCTCCTCTCATTGCAGAAAGCTTTAGTGGATTTCAGTTCAAATGTCAGGTCAAGACAGGTATAGTATTACACTCGTTCATGCCCAGTTTATTTCTATAGTCGGAATTCCCAGTAATTATGTGGTCTGCCCCTTACTCTGTTTAAAGATGTGTCTTTCAGAAAGATACTAATAATTTACTTCTTTCATTCTTTAGTGAAAAGCAGGCATTTGACAAATGCAGATTTATTTATAACATGATTTTATAAATTTTTGCAGTACCCAATTGCACACAGTTTTTAAGAACATTATTAAAGGGTTGTTCAGAGGGGACAAGCCCTAGGAACTCATGGAAAATACTTTAGATGGCTACAGATAAGATGTCTGATGCTACTAGATGTCTTCAAAGGGGGAGCCCCGGAAAAAAGACACAGGGGGACTACCATGAACCCCCCAACCCCGCTTTCAAGTAGACGTTTGAGGGGCCTTCCATGTGGGACGTTTCACTTCAGTTTTACATTAAACTGACTCAGCTTTCACCTTCATATTGATGTATTTCTTAATTAATTTTTTTAATTTCCTTTACGAACTTGCATTTGCTTAAGGGTCACACTGCCGCATATCAAATATAGATTTTTTACTAAAAAGTTATTTTTAATACATAGTTTAGTATTTTAATATATAAATATTGTGGTTCCAATAATAATTTGGACATGTTTGTCACATGAAAAAGGTCATTAAATTAAACAAAATAGCATATAAAACAATTTGCGTTTATAAACAAAAAAGTTTTTTTTAGCACATACATATTCTCAAGCACTTTTTAGTGGATAAAAGTTCTTCTTCAAATAGGTGTTGCAGTAACCACAGGTGTGCGATAATCCTATAAACAGTGTGACAACCACATATTTCTGAATATTTCTTTTGTAAATTCAAGTGTCAAGTATTTTTTTGGGGGGGGGGGGGGGGGCAGTAGCATTGTGCAAAATAATTATGCAAAAGCTAACAAAATGTAAATGTGTTGCTGAAAAAAAGAATTCTATACACTCGTAGCTAAATAAAACAAGTGCTGTCTATTTGTAGTATACGCAGTGATTGTTAATGTGCCTGATTTCCTCTGACTTCATTCACGCTCCCTTTTCATTCATTTTAACCAATGGCTCAGCGCGGTACTACAAGGTACATTTGAATGTGTAATAGGAAAATACACATTTTCATTCTTACTTCGCGGATTCATGTTGGGGGAAATTCTCTCAATAAAAGCCCGCTTCGAGTTCCCCTTTTCAGAGTAAAGTCAAGATATCTTCACATGGAAATCCCCTCCTCCTCACCACGAAAAGGAGGCACTATAAAAGCTCTTTGCGCCGCCCTCCCTAGTACATTAACTGCTGAGTGCGATAGAGAGCAACAAACGCAACGAACGCAATGGATGTACACAGTGCCGCCATGAGTAACTATATGGATTGTAACTTTGATGAAATGGATTTGAAAAACAGGAAAATGCAACACTGCGAGGATCGCGTTGATAGTGGGGTGGATTCGTTAAAGGAGGATGAGTACAGAAAACTTGTGGAGGAGATGGAGAATCTGACAATGCCTCGTGACAAACTCACATACGATGAACCTTGGAAACAAGAAGTCACAGAGGACGGAGACACGTAAGTTTAACCCTGTCTTATACAAAATAAATGAACAATGCAACATTATCTCCAGGAAAGCGTGAAGGATTCAACTTTAAACAAACTTAATTTCAATTAGATTTTTAATTTGTGTATTGCTTTTCAACTTATCGAAAGTGCATGCAATTTAGTTAGCTATATTTATACATAATAGTTCAACTTTCTTAAATTCGTGCAACAATTCGGAAGTAAACAAATATCGCTCAAGTGCACTCTGGCGCAGTGCCAAAAGTAGGAGGCGCTTAAGAAACAAAATGCGCAGGCAGGAAAGTCCCTGGCGCGCGGCCAAGCGCAGATAATGCATCAGATGTGTCAAGCCACACTGGTTGGAAATAACCTTAAAAAATCCATTCTTGCGAAACGCCCGCCTGCTTGCACTGTCTCTGCTAAACCACTTCCTTTGAGAGGTTTCTCTAAATACTGATTTCTAAAATGAACTCCCACCTTTTTTTCCAGGTATCTTCATCTTGCAATCATCCATGAGGCAGAGGATTATGCCATTCAGATCATCAAACAGTGTCAGAATGACTCCTTCCTAAACAGACAGAACAACCAAAGACAGGTAGTTATCTTCATAGGAACACTCTAATGGAAATACCAAAGAGTTTTCTTGTTTCCATCTTAAAAGACTGTTTATTAATGTGCGATTTGCATCCACAGACCGCATTACATCTAGCCGTGATCACGGAACAGCCACAGATTGTGGAGCAACTGCTGAACGCCGGATGTGACCCCTGCCTGGTCGATCAAAGTGGAAACACAGCTCTCCACATTGCCTGCAAAAGAGGGTCTCTCGCTTGCTTCTCAGTGCTCACACAGATTCAGACCCAGCACCTGCGATCAATACTCACTTTCCCAAATTACAACGGTGAGTCAAGTTCTAACAATATACAGCTTTTAAAAGTCACATTTTTGCATTTGTAGCTTCGAAAATGCAGTTTGTGAAGGATTGTTATTTTTATCGCAGGACACACCTGTCTCCACATAGCAGCCATCCAAAATTATCTCTCAATGGTGGAGATTCTGGTCCAGCTTGGGGCAGACATTAATACAAAGGTACGGTATGCAATCAAATTATAGTCCAGCGTCATTAATGAATAGTGTTCTTTGGGTTACTGCTTGTTCTTCTAAAGAGAACTAATGTGAGATTTTGTCGTATTCAGGAGCTGTGTAGTGGCCGCACATCGCTACATTTGGCTGTGGACCTTCAGAACTTGGACCTGGTGCGAACACTCATTGCTTTGGGAGCTGATGTCAATAGCCTTACATATGGTGGCTACACGCCATACCACCTGACCTTTGGCCGACAGAACTGTGAAATCCAGAGGCAGCTTTTCGATCGGACCGCCCAGGAGCTCATAGAAATGACAGACAGCGAGTCAGAGAGTGACGAAGAGCATTCATCTGAAGATGATTGTGTAAGTTGCCGTCAAATGGAGCTTTCTCAATTTTATTTTTTACGTGAAAAATTGTGCAATTTAGGGGAAATACATTCAGAGTCCATGAGGCCTTACATTTCCCTGTAGTGTTTAGGTTGTAAAGTGTAAAGAACAGATCTCTTATCATTTATCTGATGTTCCTTTGCAGATGTATGATGACATCCAATTTTGTGGGAGATAAGACTGGTTGTCAGAACAACATTACTTAAATGCAAAGCAGCGACAGCCAGAGATGCTGTTTCGGAAAGTTCGAGCTGTGGTATACAATTTCCCAGGAAGCCATTAGGATTGGCAAATCGTTCTCGGATGACATATGATTGTGATGGTGCTACTAAACGTGGAAGAATCCCGGAGATAGCTTAATGAAAATCCTTTTAATAAAACACCTGTTTTTGAAGCCAAAGACATTTTGTATAAAAATATGTATATTGTGTAAATTAAAGAGATATATTTTTATATTTGTAAATATGTGAAACAAAACACTTGTAAATAATGTTCATAGATTATATAACACTGTGATATTTTTACATTAAAAAATGACAGAAATTAATTCTGAGTCTTATTGTTTCTTGTGCTGATATCAAAATGCCTAAACACTTCTGAGTTGTGAAAGAACATTAGTCCTGGTAAATTACCAGCATATAGTGAAGGTTAGGTGGGAAAGGCTCTCAATGTGTATTGTAAATGGTATCTTTAACTTTTTGTAACTCATGAGTCACATAGATGTGTCACTATATAAAATTCCGTTGGTCTGCTGAAGCAGAGTCATGAATCATTGACTCATGCTTGAAGAGAAATCAAAATTCACTACAATTGTCTGTTCAAACTGATGTCTTAACATCACACCAATCACTGTTGGAACGGTGTTAAATGTGCAGAAGAGGCTGAAAATGCATCTAAATTAATCACATTTACAAACAGAAACATTTTACAAAACAATAAAATTCAAATTCAGTAACAATGCCATTTTGATCTCTCTAACCAAGCAATGTGGATGAGTCACATTATCAAGTATATGCATTCACCACAAAAGAATGTGTTTAACCCTTGCGTGAACACCTCTAGAATCTACAATACAAAGTAGGTTTTTATTTCCTGGTTAGGGAAAACACAAGATAAATGAAAATGTAAGGTGCACATGTCCGTGATTCCCCTTGCAAAATGTTCGTTTCTCAAACTTCCTGATTCACATGAAGGAAACGGGGTATAAAAACAGCAGGAGTCTTTGAAAATATTTTTCTCAAAATGTTTTAATGGAACGGGGAATTTACATGACAACAAGGGCTCTGACTGGAATTCTACATATTCCAGGACTTCCTGAGTATCACACTGGAGATATCAGTCCCTCTCAGACAGAGAGACCAAGTGAGTGTCCACCTCTGCCTCTGACAAAATTCTAAAACATAGGAAACAATTAAGTCTAACAACATTTCAGGTGCTACAGCCATAAAAATGCAATCTGTAAACTATGCAATTACAGTTCTTTTTAAAAGAGAACTGTGTTTCTGTAGCTATACTGTACTAGCAGCCTTAAGGTCATAAGATCAATAACATTTATGTACTTAATGTACCGTATGCTGCCTATATAAAAGCCTCATAATGCAGAAATGTAGAAATTAACTACAGTACATTACCACACAGTGCCTATGCAACAATTGCATGTGACAACACAAAGAACATTTTATCAACAAATGCATAAATATAGTACATAGTAATATAGTATCGTAAATATCTACAAATGTGCATAACACAGAGACAGCGAATCTCTGTGTAAATGGTCACTGTATGCCACCCACCTGAATTTTGGATCCTCTGCTGTTATTACGCCTACCTCTAACTCAGAGGGCTTGAAATCAATCGACAGCACAGTTGATAAGCAAGTGACTGCTGTCTGTGGAAAGAAAGGTTATGTTAAAATAGTAATTTAAGTGAGACACCACAGTTAATTGTAAAACAAAACTGGCAATACTAAGAAATTGTAAATAATTTTTACAGAAAAGATCCCAGATTTTAAAATAGATTGGGAACACCCACTGTGTGTGTGATACATACAAATTGTGTAATCAAAAAGAACAATATTTCAAAAAACTTCCCATTTAAAACAAACCAGCTGGTTAAATGCACTGGAAACACATGCTCAGTAAAAAAGTAAAAAAGTTATTTTTCCGAAAATTTCCAGATTACACTTGGTTTAGATCTTAAATGCTGTAACATCTGTGTCTTTGAAAATGTATTAAATATAAATTTAAAATGTATCTAAATACAGTTAAGTGTCAGTAGATTGCATTTCCATGCACCACAGAATGCATAAAGTTTAGATATTTAGGATGTATAAACATCAGGAAAGTCTGCTAGGTTACTTTGCTTTGGTCCGGACCAAATGGAATGTTGATTTTTTTTGTTTGGTGTGGTTCGCTTTCACACTGCTCTTTTTGCAAGTGAACCTAAATAGTTAACAAAACCACATGTGTGCTAAGGTCCTCCATTCATTGGACAAATTGTGAGGCAGGGAAAAGCAGGAAGGTTTTCGTGGAGATCTTTTTAAGTGCAGTTTTCAATTTATCAGCTACTAACACAATATGCAGAAACGTTAATAGCATCCTATGGTACAATGTCTTCTATATGATGCTTTAATTAGGATTTTGAAAAGATGAAGATGTGCTGCAAAACTGGGTATCATAGATTTTACCAATACTGCTTTGGTCAAATCGGTGTACTTGTCAGTTCTCTTTCATATTTGTTTATTTTTATGCCAATAAGAAAAAACTAAATAAATAAAGTAACAATACAATTTACACTGCTTTATTTTTAGGGATGTGCCTTTTCAATGATATCATATTTGAATATTCCAGCTCATAAAAATGAATATTAAAATATTTATTCTTTTAAATTAAGTTAATAAAATAGTTTTTATTTTATTGCAAATTCACAACAAGCTTATAATTATAATTAAATATTCATAACGCACAAATATTATATCCTGTATATGTGTTTTTTTTGTTGAAAAGATCAGCAACGTTAAAAAAGAAAAGAAAAACAGGGCCTGCATAAAAACAGAACGTACAAAACAGAATGTACATTGACAGTCATTTATCATATGGTTATCTTGTTTATAAAGCTTTAAATGTTTCTGAAAAATAAGCATATAGCCCTATTTTGCTCTGGTGAAAGTATGCTGTTTATTAGCCAGTTAAGTCAAGTCAGCTTTATTTATATAGCGCTTTTTACAATTTTCATTGTTACAAAGCAGCTGTACAAGAAAACATAGACTATAAGTAAAACATAAAAGGTTATGGAAGTCAAAACACAGGTCAAATATCAGACACACAATAAATTCCTATATGCAGTGTTAATTAAATAAGACTATCAAATTCTAGCAGCCCCCCCGGCCAGGCAAACAGTGCAAAACAGTATGCAAACGGTGCGGAACCCAAAACTCCATTGGAGGAGAAAAAAAAACCTCAGAGGGAGACCAGGCCTAAACAGGGGATTCCAGTTCCCCTCTGGCAAAAACTGCAGCCTCTGCACAAGCTCGACAGTGCTTGCACAACAAGGCAAAATAAAAAACAAAGTTAGATTTAAAATGATCATTAATAATCTAATAGAGTCGCCACTAGGTCCTTCGTCCAGCATTTGTCAGGTCTGGGAATGGATTGCGCCCTGCCCGCTCTGGTAACCTTGGACTGCGTCCTGCCCGCTCTGGTAACCTTGGAACAATGAGACACGACTGGCTGAGAGTAGAGTACTGTTCTGCACTCTTTGATGCAACAAATGCATCAGTTGTTATTGGAAGTGTCCCTGGTTCCGGTTGATCTAACTAGTGCAGCCTAGATCTTTGAAATATATATATTATGATAGTCTAGTGTATGCAAGAGTAAAAAGATGCGTCTTTAGTCTAGATTTAAACTGACAGAGTGTGTCTGCCTCCCGGACAGTGCAGGGAAGACTGTTCCAAAGTTTAGGCGCTAGATAGGAAAATGATCTGCCGCCTGCACTTGATTTTGAAATTCTAGGTATTACCAACTGACCTGACACCTGAGAGCGTAGTGCAGGTGATGGACTATAATACGTTAGAAGTTCTCTCAAGAAGTGAGGAGCTAAACCATGCAAGGCTTTATAGGTAATAAGCTAGATTTTAAAGTTAAAGCGATGCTTTACAGGTAACCAGTGCAAGGTTGACAGAACCGGGCTAATATGCTCATACTTTTTTGTACGTGTAAGAACTCGAGCTGCCGCATTTTGGACCAGTTGGAGTTTTTGTAATAGGCCTGCAGGGCAACCACCTAATAGTGCATTACAGTAATCTAGTCTTGATGTCATAAAGGCATGTATAAGCTTCTCTGCATCTGATGGTGACAGCATACGTAGTTTAGATATATTTTTAAGATGGAAAAACGCAATTTTACAGGTGTTGGCGACCTGGTTCTCAAATGACAGAGTACTATTGAATATAAAGCCAAGATTCTTAGCTAAAGATGAGGGTTTTATGGAACATCGATCAATAGTTAAGCAGTATTCTTGGTTGTTACGTAGGGCGGTTTTCGGTCCGATAAGTAACACTTCATTTTTGTCCGAGTTCAGTAATAAAAAATTGCTACTCATCCACTTTTTTATATCGACTATGCATTCCACTATTCGATGGAATTGCTGTGTTTCATGAGGCTTCGAGGAAATATAAAGTTGCGTATCATCAGCATAACCGTGAAAGCTTACTCCGTGTCGCTTTATTATATCTCCTAGAGGTAGCATGTATAATGCGAAGAGCATAGGCCCTAAGACTGAGCCCTGTGGTACACCGTACTGGACTTTCGATTTGCGTGATACCTCATTGTTTATTGCTACATATTGAAAACGGTCGCACAAATAAGATCTAAGCCATTTCCTTAATACCGACATCATTTTCGAGTCTATGTAGGAGCATGCTGTGGTCAATGGTGTCGAATGCAGCACTAAGATCTAGCAGCACCAATAAGGAGATACAACCTCGGTCGGACGCCATAAGCAGATCATTTGTAACTCTAATCAGAGCAGTCTCTATACTGTGATGTGCTCTAAAACCAGACTGGAAATCTTCATTAATCTCATTCCTTTGGAGGAAGGAGCATATTTGAATTGAGACTACTTTTCCAGAACTTTAGATAAGAAAGGTAGATTCGAAATAGGTCTGTAGTTAACTAGTTCCCCAGGGTCCAGATGGGGTTTTTTGACAAGGGGCCTTATAACAGCCACCTTATATGCTTTAGGCATATGTCCTAATGTCAGAGATGAGTTAATAATGCTAAGTAGAGGATCTATAATTTCTGGGAGCATCTCTTTCAGTAGATTTGTAGGTATAGGGTCTAACATGCATGAAGTTGATTTAGATAATCTAATGATTTTAGAGAGTTCATCGTGATCTATAGTAGAAAATAAACGTAATTTCTCCTTAGAGGCGCTGTAGCTAGTCGTTTGTTCAGCGGGATTCACTTCTGGTTGCATAGTTATAATTTTTTCTCTAATATCTTGGATAACAATCAAGTAGACAGTGCCCATCATTTGAGGAAGATATTTACAAATTCTACTGATCACCATGGCATATAAATGCTGTTCTCTTTCTGGTTTCATTGTCAGTGTCTGCCTTATTTAGCTCTGCATTGTATCAATGAATAAAATCAACTAAGGTAACAATACAGCGCGTTTAAAAAAAGAAAAAACATCCATGCAAACTCCTGTTAGAAATTCATTCATTGGTTATAACTTGAAGGCGATGAACCCATCAAAGATCTTAGGAGTTCTAATATGCTCCCTAAATTTAACCTGTGCAACCTCAAAATATATTCAGAAGCATTTGTGTGAGTGCAGATTTTGTTGTGGTGTGACCTGTTTTCATTACTTTACAGAACACGATAATAACTGCACAAAGTATGTGTGTACCGTGCTGTGAGCTACAGCAGTGGTTCCGAACCTTTTTAGAGTACTGTACCCCTAAAACACTTTATCTTGTCTGAAGTACCCCCACAAGCGCATGTGATCAGTGTGATTTTTAGATTTGGTGTAAATTTTAGGTTTGAAGTGTAACAATGAACTGCGTCATTTGAACATTCAATACTTCATGTATCTCAGGACTCATTCTCTTACTGGCCAGTGCCTCTCTGTGGATGATACAGTGATTCCACTGAACGTCGGGGTTTACTTTCTTAATTTGTGCTATTAATCCTTTCACCCTCCCAGTCATTGATGCTGCACCATCCGTGCACACATGAACACAGGACTTCCAATCCAGATTGTGCTCTGAGAAAAAGGTGTCGATAACGTGAAACACATCTTTACCGGAAGTGCTGCCCGTTAGCTTCTTGCAGAATAGAATGTGCTCATTAATTTCAGAAATGTCTCTGTATCGCAACGCATATAAAACGCAATAAGCTGGGTTTCCCTGCTAACATCTGTTGAGGCGTTCAACTGCAGCACGAATGAACCAGAAAGTTTTAACTTTTCCACTACTTGATCGACAATATCAACGGCCATGTCATCATTCCTACGGCACTCTGCGTTATCGGGCAATGGTACCGTTTTCAGTGCATCAGCTGCTTTCTTATCAACCAATGTTTCTGCAAGAATTACAGCTGCAGGCAAAATTAGCTCCTCGGCAACAGTTAATGGCTTTTTGGATTTACACCTACAGAAGTAGTGAAACAGCATATGATGCCTCCAATGCTTTGGTTGACACTGCAGTTGCTTTCTTTAATTTGTCTTGACTTCCCTTAAATTCCGATCGTTTTCTATGAAAAAACTCTGCTGTCTTACCGACACAGGAAAGATGCTTGTTATTCAGGTGTCGTTGTAAATGGGCTGGTTTCATGCTATTATTAGAGAGCACATCCCCGCAGAGGAAACACAGCGGCTGAGGCGGTTCAGTAGGTGTGGACGTGAAACCGTAAATGACATACTGTTCATGAAATTGCCGGTACTTTGACTTATCAGCTTTCTTTCTTTTTTCCATGGGTTCACTTGAGCTGCAGTTAGAATTGCAGCTGCTTGAAACGGCACATTTTTTTAGCCATTGATTCATAGCTAGCTAGTGTTCTAACGTTACTCAAAAAGCTAGAGTCTCTGCCTGTTGCTATGGTGACGATACCACGGACATGTGACCTAGGAATCAGTGGGCGGAATGACAGGGTGACTTAACTGAATTTATCTTTTTTTATATATAAACATTTTATGTTTGAGAATCATCCCACATACCCCCTGGGGACTGCTCACGTACCCCCGATTGGGAGACACTGAGCTACAGCATTACTGTCCCATCGTTTCTGTATGTAAACATATGCTAGATGGACGGTTTCAACATTCACGCATGTCTTTCGCGTCTGCAGCGCCTTGCGCATTAGTGTTTACGGTGGTTCGTGCTACAGCAACGGACTGTACCACAAGTAAGGTATAGCCAGTGCAAGTCAAAATATATTTACTGAGAAAGATGTAGACGTGTTCAATAGTTATTTTACCCACTTTATATTGACTGGGATTGTACCTCAACTGTCTGCTCGAAGGTCCAATCAAGTTTCTTCTTCACTTTTTTCTCCAGGAAGCTTGTAGCCTCTGTCTGTTTTACACCTGCAGATGTAGCCTTGAATCCACAGTAATAACCTGCTGGGTCACATTTATATACTTGTGGCCCCAACTCCTCATCCAGACCAATTACAATCATGCCTGGAGAAGCAAAAACACATTATAAATACAATTCACTAAACAAAATATGCTTTTTATTAATAAAGTATGATGTTTGCAGTTGTATTTTCAATGCTCTACAAATTTCTCTTCCTTGGACCAGAAGTAGTACCTTGGACTCTTGTCAAAAAAAAGTTTTTTTTTGTGGTTTCAGAGACTATAACATCTAAAAAAGGGAAAATAACATATGTCATACACATACATTAAACAACTAATAATAAAGTGATAGTCCACCTACAAATGAAAATTTGTCATCATTTACTCACCCTCTTGTCATTTCAAAACTGTATTACTTTCTTTTGCAGAACACAAAAGAAGATATTTTGAAGAATGTTGGAAACCAAACCAAGGCAATACCTATTTACTTTTGTTGTTATAAACACAAAAACAACCCAAGTCAATGGGTACCCCGGTTGTACGGTCGGTTACCAACATTCTTCTTTTGTGTTCTGCGAAACAAAGGTCATTCTGGTTTAAAATGACAAAATGGTGAGTAAATGATGACTTTAAGGTTTGTGTGTGCTAAACATTACATGGTCAGCATAAGGAACATTCCGAATTTAATTTAAAGGTGTCATGAATTAAGAAATACATTTTAACCTGACTTTTTATTACATTAAAGCTCATCGTATTCAAACGAACATCCTGTAAGTGTCAGAACTGAAGACGTTCTTGTTACTGAAATGACAACTTCTATTGACACCAGGCCCTGTGAACGACAGGTCCTGGAATGAGGTCATTAATAGGTTTAACACCACCTCCACAGAAAAATATCAATGACTACTTCTCTAGTCCCACCCACTGGTTCGCGAATGACTTTAGCCATTTAGTACACACTCCCGCATTTGTGATGATTGACAAACTGGTAACCATAGGGACGTATTTTTCGGCTAAAGATTTGCTTTGTCCCGCAGTTTAAACTAAACCGCTGATATGTTGTGTTGTGTTTATGCTCGGAAGGCTGCATCACACAGAGCTCTTTTGCAGTGTTGCCATGTTCGTTATTAATAATCGCTTTTATGATATGTTGTTTGGTCTTAGATCAAAAAGCCTCGGCACTTAGGTATTAATAAATGGGGAGTTGCAGATTTTGAGAGTTTTTGGTCCTATAAAATGTATAAATAATTCGCATTTTAAGGTTTATTTTCCTCTTGTCGTTGAAGTATATTTTTAAAGACGTTCCAGCATTGAGTGTCTGTACGCTTCATTTCACCGTGGATTCCTTTGTTAACAAGGCCAGGGCCGCTGCTAGCCATTTTGGTGCCCTAAGCATAATTCCATTATGATGCCCCCCCTTAAAGGTGCAAACTTTTCTTCAGTAAACAGAATAGCAAAACAAAAAACGATCAATGTTTAACAGTAAAATCTCAATTCAGATTGCAAGCTGCACCGAAATTAAAGTTGTTCGCCCCGCTCTGCACGGGCTTCAAACCAACGTCGGTCCGAATGTGAGACAGGCGCTCTAACGAGGAGGCTAAAGCGTCTCTGTTGGGCTGGGATCTGTTGGCATTACAATCATTAGCAGCACTTCATGCACATTTCCCGAATTGAATTTGATCATGCACGGGCATCATCTCGCATTTTCTTCTTCTTTCTTTTCTCTGATCCTGACTCCTGCTGTCACATTTTTGGTGCCCCCTCAGCACTTGGTGCCCTACGCACAGCGCGTGACTTGCGTGGTGGGAGCGGCGGCGCTGAACAAGGCTCATGTCTATGCTGGATTTGCAGAGAGACTGAGATTAAAAAGCAATGCAGTGCCGTCAATATTGAATCCGACCGGAATCTTATACGAATAAAAATATATGAAGCCTACGATACGTCACTATTCTTATAGATCGCTTTATATGTCCTGATAATGTGTAACCTACGTGTCTAACAAAGTTAACATAAGGTTCCAACTAAGCACGTAGCTTGTCAACAAGACACACAGAAATGTCTGTAGCCTTTTACTTATTTATTTTATGTTTTTGAATGTATAAACCACGTAAACATCATAAGTAGACCTCAGACAACAGTATAAAAGAATAGACCTATAAGTTATTGCTTATGTGTGTCATGATGTTGACTACAACAAACATATTTATAACTCTTTCCTAGTTTATTTACAACTTAAGGCAAAAGTATGGCATGACATGGAAAAGTGAGTACAGAAAGGGGCCAGACAGCCCATTAACACTAAATTACACCAAAAACTTAAGTTAAATCGAAGCACACACACACACTATGTATTAACACTTATGGCTACACTTTTGAAACATTTACTGACCAGTCAAAATATGGTAATAAGGTGTATAAACAGTGTCCTTACAGCAGCCGAGAGGCCTCATCTCAGCATTTTGTGTGTAAACCTGAGAGATGTCAGCGATCCTTTTACAAAGCATGTCTACTGGAATCTCATAACCATACTTGTACTTCCAGTTTGCTGCCTCATAGCGAGCTCGTTGCACTTGAGACCTGCTGTCAGCTGAATGCAAAACACAAGATACACATCAACTGTAATAGCATGCTTAATACAGACATCGTATCAGCGTTCTTGTAAGAGAACTGTGGATGTGATGCTTACAAATAATGGGAAATTCAGTTCTGTACCTGTCATTCCTGACATGACGCAGCCGATGCTCTCTGTGATTCTGAATAAATGAGTAACCGTGGATGCATCTAGAAGCTTATCCTGAACAAGAAAGGCATCTCAGTTCACTTGTACCATTGAAACTGAACTTTTCAATGACACCCATATAAATAATACATAAGACAAACTTACTGGGACTTTTTTCTGTGTGACGACTACTGCACAGTCCTTCCCCCGAACAGCGACTGATGTCAGACCACCTTGATTTATGGCCTTGAATGCATATTCTGTATGAATGAGTCCAAAATGTTATTTAATATATTTGAAACCGTTTGGTGAAATCCTCTGTTCTCAAATTGCAAAACACGCCGAAACCCCACCACAACTTCAACAAACAGTTGAAGTTACATTCAGATACATACAAGTTATATCACAGAGATCTACAAAACCTCTATAAACTTTTATGTATCCACTTTACTTACTATTTATATGGTTGAACAGATTCTTATCATCAATTACAGAGCCTAAAGCTTTTTATAATATTTGGGGTTCTCATTATAGCAACTGTAGCATTTTGGTGGAAATTGTGGTTGCCATGGTTATTTAGTGAGGGGAAATAAAATACTGTTGTGATTGTACTGTTGCATTAGGTCATTTGAAATACACGTTTTAAGTTAAATGTTTACATACCCCAGTAAGTAAGCATTTGCAAATCAGCGTAACTCAATTTATTAACGTTAGAATCCCAGACACACATACGTTACTTTATAGCCTAACCAGCCGGCGGAACGCCATCGTTCATATTAGCTAGTGCTAACGGGCTATATAAGTATAAGTTAGCAAACTACGAAATGCTTTAATATTGAAATCGAGAAAAAACATAATATATTCATAGGTGAGATGAATGATAACATGAGCGGCCAAAAATGACTGACGTAAGAGAGTGGATGCAAGCTGCACTGAAGGCGACATGACTTTGCACTTAGTAACACTTATAAACTGTTTCGTAATTACTCACCTACTTGATAAAGTCTTCCCTCCGGAGAAAAAATTGTAATGTGACGGTCAAAACCCGCGCTAGAACCCCGGGACATGTTTATAAGAAATAATATAACCGTATAAACAGAAAACAGTTACAAGATGGACTAAACAGCCAAATGCAGAATGATCCGGAAACTGTGTTCGGGACGGCCACTGTCTTTCCGGGTCAACAAAACACTGAGCGAATATGTGGGATTACATTTAGGCATTTGGCAGACGCTCTTATCCAAAGCGACTTAAATAGCATTTTCCTACACATTTACTGCCATGTATGTACTTTCCTCTGGGTTCGAACCCCAACCTTGTTGTAGTTAGCGCCACCCTCTTCCCACTGAGCTACCTGAAAACTGCAAAGCAAAGCGAAAAAACCTTTTAGAAAAAAACATGTAATTAGTGTACAACGGTAGTCCAAAGTTTATAAATTAGGGGAGACCGGGTATAGTTGTAACACGGGGAGAGTTGTAACAATACCAATTCCACGAATCAGTGATACGATAGGAGTCATGTGACCATTTCAGTTTAATAAGGCTTCCTTTATGATCCCATAGGGAGATTTTTCAGTCTGTGCTGCTATCTCTCCTGAAACTACAGCAGAAAATCTAATTCTGAGGTAAGAAAGTAAAAAAAAGATAATATTTTTTTTAGTACTCCTACTGTTGTAGATAATGTTGTATGAGTTATATCAGGTCAAACTGTAGTTTCTCTAGTAAAGAATGGTGTATCAACCTCCTGCCAATTTCAAAGCACCATGCTAATACAGCTAGCTAAACAATGGGTGACAGTGGCGGGGTAGGTTGTAACATGTGTTTTGAAAGTGTTACAACCATCCCCTTACATACAACTAAGAATTTTTTTTTAGATTTTAATAATTCTACAGAATGCCTAGAACTTGGCTGAGAAAAACAGATCGTGGAGTCAATGAAGAGGAAGATTTCTGTGTCGTCTGCATGGAACCATTCAGAAATTCAAAATCCAAAGAAGTGTGGGTCAAGTGTGTTTTATGTAGCTTTTGGCTACATAAAACACACTCCAGGCCTGACCAATTTCATTTGTCACCATTGTGACTCTGATTAACAATGCTTTTAATTAGTTTGTTCTTGTCACCATTGTGGCTTAAGTATGCATTTCATTCGTTTGTTTTTGTCACTATTGCGACTGAAAAAGAATGCATTTCATTTTTTCATTTTGTGGAGTGGGGGTAAATATGTTTGTTAATTCTCTCTCTCTCTCTCTCTCTCTCTCTCTCTCTCTCTCTCTCTCTCTCTCTCAAACACACAATATGCTCATGCACTCCCCATATTTTATTGTTGCAGCCATTCATTTAAAATAAAACTGTTGTTTTGGCATATCACCTGGAGTACCCTTAGTTTTTGTGCATTTTGTCTACCTGTTACAATTTACCCCAGTATGTGTTACAACTTACCCCAGTTGTGGGGTAGGTTGTAACAAAGGACAACCTTGTATTTGTCATCATCTCACAAAGTCTGTGATGTAGTTGAATACATTTAAAGTGTTGTCATTTGTAGTAGACAACTATGGGTACTTTGCCTAAAAGTTTCAGATGTGTAGCCTAAACAAAATGGTAGTTTTAGGTCCTGAAGAAAAAAGTGTTACAACCATACCCGGTCTCCCCTATATAAATAATTTGAAAGTGTTAATTTCCTAAAAATTAAAGAGAAGTAATGTTTGATCAATTATAGCTAGTCTCATTCAAAACGACCTTTCCACACATAGTCTTTTGCCAGTGTTAACTGTTAAGTTAATATTTGTGAACAAACAGTACTCCCAATTTACCAGTAATAGAAGATTACCGGCAATTACCATATGAGGCACTGTGTGAATAAGGATTACCGGTAAAAGCGTGCACTCAAATACTGTTCACTTTATTGAAACAATTCATTTTTAACACTATTGTATTTCACTATAAAAACAGCAATAAATCCAATGTCGGAAGGGCAAAAATAGAAGTCAAACCAATATTTTTGTTCGGGTTTAGTTAGGAAGACATTATTTTAAATTAGCATAAATATATTTTAAAACATTAAATTAAGGGTTACTTTCAAATACCAGCAACATTCAGAATGGCTTGAACTAATTAAGACAAATTTAGTGCATCTAGACTACACCCACACTGTATCGCACGTTGCGCAGCAAAATGCCCATAATACTGTTATTTGGTCAGGAAATTTAGTTTTAAGAGTTGTTCAGGCGAGAATGGATCGGTTTTAATTTCAAGTATCGTATAAAAATAGCGTCTATTTGAAAATTAGCTTAGACTCTTCATTTCTGCATTTACTCCTGTATTTCTAAATTTTCTATTTATGCACTTTATTTACACACTTTTTATTAATTAATTTCTCATCATCCATATAAAACTATGCTCTGTTGCAATACATGCACAATTGCTGATGTTATTTATGTAATGCGTTTTAATGTATCTAATTCACTGTAAAGCAAAATAGTAGTTTAATAAAAATGCACAGGAAAAAGAGAAAATTCCACTTGGGTCCTAAATTAATCGCCTGAAATCAAAGTGCATACCTATGAATTAATGCAGCCTCTTTTTGTGATGTCTGAAGTGGTTCTAGAACCCGGGTCTTCCTGTTGAGAGCACAATCTAACCATCTCCAGACCACTGTTGACCCACGTGCAGATGAAGAAAGAACCACTTCTACTTGGCATTGCAAACAAAAGGCAAAATCACAGAGCAACTAAAACAAAGGTATCAAATGCAAGAACTCAGGTACTCCATACAATGGGTAGGCTCAAGACTGAACGAGAAATAAAGCACTGGCCAAACTTAAATAGGCAAACATCAGGTGATGCAAATTATAACTAATGAGCCTCGCTTATAGATCGTGGTTGGTGCAACCTAGCGGTTGTAGGGTAGAAGTCATGCAGCGCCACCTGGTGGTTGGGAGAGTCATTGCAGACAGATCCTTACAGGAGGCCCTCTCTCAGGGACGGCTCCTGGCGTTCCCTCGATCATGGCTGGGGCCTAGAACGGTGGAAGTCTCTTATAAGGTTCGGATCGAGAATGTCTCCTGCTGGAACCCAGCACCGCTCCTCTGGGCCATAACCCTCCCAGTCCACTAGGTATTGGACCTTGCCCCGGACTCAGCGTACATCAAGCAGTCGACGGACGGAGTATGCTGGTTTCCCACCAATGAGCTGGGGTAGGGGGGTTTCTTTGCTGTGGATGAAGAAGAGCAGACAAAAGGCTTTAAACGTGAAATGTGGAAAGTGGGGTGAATGCGCATGGACCTTGGTAGAAGTAGCCGATAGGATACAGGGTTGATCTTCTTAAGGATCTTGAAGGGCCCAATGAACCGAGGAGCCAGTTTCCGAGATTCTTGGTGGAGTGGAAGGTCCTTGGTTGACAACCACACCCTCTGGCCCTGGCGTAGTGATGGCCCAAGTCTACGGTGCCTATTGGCCTGTTTCTGCTGCCGTTGAGATGCTGATACTAGGGATGTACGTGCTCTCTTCCAGGCCTGATGGCACCTCTTGACTAGTAGGCTTGCGGCTGGTACATAGGACTGTAGATCCTGCTCAGGAAACAACTGGGGAGGAAAGCCAAATTGACATTCGAAAGGAGACATGCCCAAGGATGAACAGTATAATGTGTTGTGTGCAAACTCAGCCCAAATCAGACGGGAGCTCCAGGTGCTGTGATTGAGAAGAGTTGTCATATATGCCACTCTGCTGTTCTCTGTGGGGAAACGTTCATGGTTCAGTCTTGCTGTAATGAGTTAAGTGCTCAGAAGGGTCTGAAGTGGTTCTAGAACCCGGGTCTTCCTGCTGAGAGCACAACCTAACTACCTCTAGACCACTGTTGACCAGAGCAACTAAAACAAAGGTATCAAATGCAAGAACTCAGGTACGCCATACAATGGTTAGGCTCAAGACTGAATGAGAAATAAAGCACTTGCCAAACTTAAATAGACAAACATCAGGTGATGCAAATTATAACAAATGAGCCTCGCTTATAGTTCGTGGTTGGTGCAACCTAGTGGTTGGGAGAGTCGTTGTAGGGTAGAAGTCATGCAGCGCCACCTGGTGGTTGGGAGAGTCATTGCAGACAGATCCTTACACTTTCTTCACTAGCAGGATCCTCTTTAAAAGCACATATGAAATTTCAAAAGTCACTTAGTTTGTCTCTGTGTGATCAAATGTGTGCCAATGACTGTATTAATGAATGAATGATGTACACCACTTGCACTTTGAAAAGGGGGAGGCAATGGATAGAAATTCTGGGTTTACTAAAGAAAACCCGCTCCCGACCAGCGTAAATTATACTTACTGATTCTGAGTACAATTTACCTCTCTTTAAGAAATGGGCTTGAGTTACCCTGCTTCCTCAGGTTTGACAAACCCTTGCATTCTGAAAGCCCAGAGTTTATCTCATTTCAGGGTGAATATACTCAGAGTTTTCACTAAACCTCCTTCTTAAAATGGGCCCAAAGTCATACTGTTAACCACAAGAAATATGAAAACTGGTTAAGAGGGATAACATGAGCAGAACAGGGACATCTGGGACACATTTCACATTTATTGGTTTCACCAATAGACCATTTGTTCCTCAATAGCTGATGTGCTGTGGCTCGATAACATCTGCACTCTTAAAGTGATGACGACATTATGTACCAGTTAATGTTGAAATCTTCACTTGTAATAAAGTAAATCCTTGCTCGGAACATGATTAAATCTCAGTGATGCATCATTAAAAGGGGTACAGCCATGTCTGGAGGAATCACAGTCATGTCTGTATTTAAAAGCTGGAAGTCATGATTAATCTAAGGTTTTGTATTATAGCACCCGTGACAAGTTTAATATATAATATTGTAACAATGCAATGTCTTTAACTACTTATCTATATTACTTGTTAATTTCTCAAAAAAAGGAGCGCTGTTAAAGCTCATTCACTATGGGTGAATACCAGCCGGAAGTGTTTTAGCACCCTGTGATTTAACCTGAAATAAGGCAGCAGTCCACGCATTGACTCTATTGGAGCTATTTAAGGAAAATTCTGGTTGATTATATCATATTACTGATATTTTGAGACAGCTTTGTGAACGCTGTCTTACCAGTAAATTGACAGAACCCCAATGCTTGTGTGAACAGCACATTTGTGCATCTTCCATATTACCAGAATGACTTTAGTAATTTACCAGCATTTCTATGAAAATTTCTAGATAACAACCACGAACTTACCAAAACTGTGCACATTTTTAGCACTTTGGTTTGTCATGCATACAAAGAGTATATTTGAATATGCAGCATTTCTAGAATGTAGGTTAACTGCTGTGGATGTTCTTTATCAAATCTTTAAGAATGCTCTCTTTCAAAGAAAATTGTTCAAACTTATCTCCTCACTTACTTGAGATTTTGATTCTTAGGAGCATTATGGAGAGAAATCACATTGCTTTTAGGTATTGGGATATAGCAAAAAATGTTTGCACAGTTGTTTTCTAGTTTGAGGTTGTTTATTTTTTCTAGAAATATTATTTAAATCTATGTGTTTAAATTATTTTGTTATAAATTATTGAATGTTTCAATACATGTTCTGCAAATTATTTCACTTATGTGTTCCAGT
>CM074088.1:4040112-4163185 GCA_037178815.1 Barbatula barbatula | reverse complement strand
GTAGTGTTTGTGTGGCCTTGAAATTTTAGCATGTCTACGTAATCATGAATACATGCTTCTTGAGACATACAGTGTTGCTTCTTTACATGCATCAAACGAATTGTTTCTGGCTATATGCATCCATTTGAGAGGGGTGGAAATGGGACACTTAGGTGAAACAAAACTGCAGCAAAAGTACCTCCATTTCTCGAATAAAGTACCTCCATGATTCGAGAAATGTACCAAAGCGACTGAGAGAAACAGTAATATCTTCATCCTTATTTAAATTTATTTTGCCATTTTACCATTTTCAGTGTTACAAAGCAGCTTTACTTTTTAATGAAAACATATTAACTATAAGCAATACATTAAATATCCTGCATGCACTGATACTCAAACGGACAGAGACAGAAGATAAAAGAAGAGAAACACAGTTAATATTTTAAGCAGACTTTCAATTCATATATGGGGAAATAATAATTCACGCAAATTGTTGCATTTGAGAATAATATTAACCAGTACAAAATTTTAAAGCTTACGTCAGGACAGCCCTGTGAGCAAAACCAGTGTGCAAATGGTGGCGACTGGCGAGGAACCGAAAACTTAAGTTATGAATATAACTATGGATCTGTGAGACCGAAGGATGACCGTCACTATGGTCTAATTGGATGATAACCTTTATTCCGCCTTCTCTCAAAACCTTATGTAACAAAGTCATGCCCATGACCCCGGAAGCGGAACGTCACGCTCTATAAAAGGCGAGTAAACCTTCCGGCTCGTTCTCTTACCTTGAACACCCCAGTATTCCGAGCGACAAGGATAGTGACGGTCATCCTTCGGTCTCACAGACCCATAGTTATATTCATAACTTACGATTTGTTTCGACCTCACTCTGACCGTCACTACGGTCTAATTGGATGACTCATGTCAACAGGGTCGCGAGGAACTACAGACTCTGAACTATTCAACCCTCGCTGGGCAACCGACATCAAAACCGCATTGCTAACATGCGTTGTGGCAGTTACATCGACTCTAAAATTTTGCAAATGTACATGGTGTAGACCATGATGCTGCAGCACAAATCTCCCCCACTGAAACTCCTTTTAGTGCGGCCCATGACGTAGCTACACTTCTGGTTGAGTGGGCCCGTATTCCTATAGGAACTGGCAACCCTCTTCCTACATAAGCCTGGGAAATAACCTCAACCAACCAATGAGACAAACGTTGCTTAGAAAGTAGCAACCCCAATCTGGCCTTTCCATAGCAAACAAAAAGCTGGGAATGAGCCTTCCTTAAGGTCTGAGTAAGATTTACATAGGTGCGTAATGCCTTTACTGGACAAAGTGTGATCAAATTCTGCTGATCTGCCAGTGAAGGGGGTTGAAATCGAACTACCTCCAGAGCTTGATTTCTGAACTGAGGATTAAGTACCTTTGGTAAAAAGGCAGGGTTGGGCCAGAGCATCACCCCTGTGCCCTCTGGCCTCCAACGTAAACAATCCTCACTAACAAATAGCGCGCACAATTCTCCTACCCTTTTAGCAGAGCATATAGCCAAGAGAAAAGCTGTTTTGAGAGACAAAGTCTTTAAATCTGCCTCCGCCAATGGCTCGTACGGGGGCTTAGTGAGAGAGTCTAGTACCAAAGGCAAATCCCAACTGGGTACCCGCAATTTGCGATTAGGACATAACCGACAAGCTCCCTTCAGGAATTGACCTACCAAGGGATGTCGTCCTAGTGGCTGGCCATCCACTCCACCATGAGATGCTGAGATAGCTGAAGCATAAACCCTGATTGTACTGGCTGCTTTCCCCTGAACCTTCATGGCTGCACACCAGTCTGAAAAAATTCTCCACTTTATGGCGTAATTAGCCCGAGTAGATGGGGCCCTGGCGTTGTTCAGTGTCTCACGTACCGTTTCATCTAGCTGTTGAGGAACGGACTCTGCAGAGTCCATACCCACAATTGCAGTGCCATCGGGTTTGGATGCCAAATCTGCCCTTCTATTTGGTATAGGAGATCCACCCGTGTTGGAAGTTGCCACGGAGGACCCTGCGTCAGCTGAACTAGGTCCGGGAACCATGGTCTTCCTGGCCAGCGCAGAGCAACCAGCAGAACTGTCCAATGACCCTCCCTGATCCTCTGGAGGACCTGGGAATTCAGAGGAAAGGGGGGGAAGCATATAATAAGCCTGTCGGCCACTCTTGTGACAGAGCATCCAGGCCTAAACTGCCTTCTTGTACCGTGAGGGAGTACCATCCCCGGCAATGGGTCGTTTCCCTGGACGCAAAGCGATCTACTTGAGCTGTCCCGTACCGGGTCCAAATTTGGGCTATTACCTCCGTGTGCAACCGCCACTCTCCTGGGAGAGGCCCTGTTCTGGACAAAATATCGGCTGCTCTGTTTGCCACCCCCGGGATATGGATTGCTCTCAGTGAGGAAAGCCGTGGCACTGCCCAAGTCAGCAGATCCGTTGCTACCTGCAGACAGCGTAGTGACTTCGTCCCTCCTTGGTGATTTATGTGGTAAACCGCTGAGGTACTGTCTGTCCTCACTAGCACATGCTTGTGGCGAAAAGCCCTCAGTTCGAGCACATTTATGTGTTCTAATGACCAAGGGGGATCCCATTTGCCCCTTACTGACCTGCCTTCCCAAACGGCTCCCCAGCCTGTCAGTGATGCGTCCGTTGTTACCACCGATCTTCTGTGGGGAAGATTGCCCAGTGGGGCTCCCCTGCGAAGAAAGTCCTTGTCCCTCCAAGGGAGTAAGGTCCGCATGCAAGCCCTTTTCACCAACAGCTTCGTTCTTCTGCCTTTTTTAGGATGAAGACAAAATGAATTGAACCATCTCTGTATCGGGCGTGCCCTCAGTAGGCCTAAGGGAATCGCCACTGATGCTGCCGCCATTAGTCCTATCAGCTTCTGAACCCTGTGGGCTATCATGAACGTCCCCTTCCGGAAGTGACCTAACGCTTTCTCCACACTGTCTATTCTCTGGGGAGTGAGACATGCTTCCATTGATATGGAGTTAAAATATAGGCCCAGGAATTTGACCTGCTGTTGAGGCTGGATACTGCTCTTCTTCCAGTTCACAGTAAACCCCAGGAACTGAATGTGAGCTAGTACCTCCTGTGTGTTCCTTATCACCTGTGCTCGAGAGGGAGCACAAATTAACCAATCGTCCAGGTATGGCAGGATTTTGATACCGCGCAGTTGAATGGGAGCTAGGGCGGCTGAGACCACCCGAGTAAAGACTCTCGGTGCCAAAGAGAGGCCGAACGGTAGAACCTGGAACTGAAAGGCCTGGCCTTGAAAAGCAAATCGGAGAAAAGGCCTGTGCTCTGGGCAAATTGGAATGTGGAAGTATGCGTCCTTTAAATCCAGGGACGTGAACCATTCTCCTGGATGTATGGACTGCATTACTATTTTTGTATGAATCATTTTGAATGGAAGAATTTTTAAGTATTGGTTGAGGTGCCTGAGATCTAGAATGGGCCGATGACCACCATTTTTTTTTGGTATTATGAAATACTTTGAATAAAACCCAGTCTGGTGTGCGTTGAAGGGTACCTTTGCAATTGCTCCTTTTTGTAACAGAGCTTGCACCTCTTCCCTCAATACGGGCTCCAATAGTGAGTCCTTGACCATGGTCATTCTGACCCTTGAAAATGGGGGGGGGCGCCGTCGAAAATGTAGCCGATACCCGTGAGTTACCGTAGACAAAACCCACTGGTCTGAAATCACTCTCTCCCAACTGGCCCGCGATAGCTGAGAGATACAGTCGACGGTCCGCCCCTGACCCCTATGCAGGGCCGCCATCACGTCCTGCACCCCTTCGTGAACCTCTCTGTTGTGCTCCCCCACGGGGGGTAAGTGGCATGTTGTCTCTGGGTGCGAAAGCTCTGCCCTTGAACACTAACAGGATTGCCACTTGTGTGTCTAGACCAAGCTGGTTGCTGCAGTCTTGGTGTTTCTCGAGACCTTGGTCTGAAGACTGAAGCTGATTTATGGCAAGCCCGCTGGACAGCTTCTCTTGTTGTAATGGAGCGTTCAGCCCTATCCAGCACCTCCTGAGAATTTAAATTAAAGACATGACCGGGAATTACCGGCAGATTCATTAGTTCGCCTCTTATTGTCTCTGGCAAAGAAGTTTGTGCCACCCATATTTGTCTACGACACAACATAGCTGAAGACATAGCATCCCCCACATCCCGTGTCAATTTGCGAGTGGGCTACAAGAGCGGAATCAACAAGGTTCCTAGAATCCTGGTCCTCCCCACTTATCGTTTTCCGCAAAGCTGCCAAGAGGATAGCCAAAGCATTGCCTGTACGAGCTGCCCGTGCAGTGGCATTAAAGGATCATGAGATGAGGCGGTCAGATTTCGCACACTCCTTCTTGGGACAACAAGGGTTAGATGATGCATAACCTGGTCCTAGAGTCGTCCACGATGCTATTTCCTGCTCCACAGGTGGAATGTCCCCTCGTCCAGTTTCCTTTGGATAACGTGCATTGGCCAAGCATCTGATCATGTGAGTGTTTGCGAGAACGCTTATGACTATGCTTGTCTGATGAGCTTTCCCTCTCCCTATAACGCTCAGGTACAGAACTGCCTATTCTATTAGCGCAATGCAGTCGTTCCCCTCTAGGCAGGTCACCAACCGCACTGCAGGGATTATCCACATCCCCTCTTAGATGCGCAATCCCCAAGCATGAAGGGCATTCCCTATGCCCATCACGGGGGTCCATTGCTGATTGGCAATATCGGCAGCAATAAGAGGCCATGATACCCTTAATCTAGGTAAGGCCACACACAATCCCACTGACTGTGCACAGTCGTGAAGGTAATATCCAGCCCACACAAAGCAAGGAAAGGCCTGCACTAGTACGCAAACATTTTTTAGCAGGCCTCTACCAAACCCCAACAGCTGCGAACAGTGATATAGGGTTCCAAAGGCACGAATACTCACCAAATTTTTATTGAATTATATTCAGGTTACTGATGGATACTCTGAAAGAGGACATAAATAACCCATAATATTGAATGGCTAGTATGTTTAGAAACTAGCCTTAGAATATCTGAAAAATACCAAAGTTACTCTCAATTCCTAAATGCCTATAGCATGAATTGAGTTTTGCATTGAAACATTGAATGGTAGTATGCATCAAAAGATAAAACACCACAATTCACAGGGGCACAAGGCACCTGCACCACTTAAGGGTGATGAATTGAACGGTGAACAACAATATTAATTTGGTTCCTACCAGTACCAGGTCTCTAAGGCGAGAAAGGTAAAGAGAGTCATGGGCATGACTTTGTTACATAAGGTCTCGAGAGAAGGCGGAACGAAGGTTATCATCCAATTAGACTGTAGTGACGGTCAGAGTGAGGTCGAAACAGATCTCCAGTGGAGAAGAACACCTCGGGAGATGTTTTTTGGGGCGTTCCTGTATGTTAAGATATTCTTCTTACGTGCTTTGCGAAATACCTCTAATTTTGTTTTCTTACAGTTACGCTCCATTCTCCGGGCTGCTCTCTTAAAAACGTGGGTGTGCTTATTATACCACGGTGTTGGACTGCTATCTTTAATTTTCTTTAGGCACAGAGGAGCAACTGTGTTTAGTTTTTCGGAGAAGACAGAGTTAATATTTTTGTTGAAAGTATCGAGATATTCTAGGTTATCTGAAATGCGAGAGAATTGAGATAATTCAGGCCGTATATTGAGAAATTAGTCTTTAGTAGTTGAAGTTTTTGTTTTACCGTATTTGTAAAACGGAGGTTTATTTGCAGCTATCATGTGTTATGTCATGTGTAATGTGTAGTGTGTGTGTGGCCTTGAAATTTTAGCATGTCTACGTTATCATGAATAAATGCTTGTTGAGACATACAGTTTTGCATCTGTGCATGCATCAAACGAATTGTTTCTGGCTAAATGCATCCATGCATTAGTTTGAGAGGGGTGGAAATGGGACACTTAGGTGAAACAAAACTGCCCCAAAATACATTTTTGTAATTTGGTACATTTCTCAGATCAGTAATGAAATTCTCAAAACTACCTGTTAAATCATCACATCATTGTGTCACTTGTGCACATCAAAAAAGCATTTTCTCATTTCTTTGAACAAGTTGAAAATGCTTTGGTACATCCATGCAAATGATTATGTACAATTCTCTGCTGTTTCCTACATTATCAATTCCCTGCCCACATTTTTATTCGGGCCCCATTTGGCTTTTTGATGGGCTGCCACTTGGGTCCTGCATGGGCAACCCAAATGGGGCCCAGAAGAATGTGTCCATCGGCTCCACATAGGCCCCATGTGTGTTAGCCCATAGAGCCCATGGTGGGTGCCAAGTGGGTCCCTTTTGAGTGTTCATTAAATGGGCTCATTTGGGTCCCATATGGGTTGCCAAAAGTGGGGCCAAGTTAGGGTATAACCAGTACCCTTATGGGTCCCACATGGGTGAGAACTGGGCAGGCCCATTTATTAATTTTCCTATTGATCCTATCCTTAAAATCAGCATGTTTAACAGTTATATGTATCATGTAATAGCACAATGAAATATCAATGACTTCAACTCAGAATGTCGCTTCTTGATGTGTCTGTCTACGTTTATGAAGTGTTTATCTATGTTTTCTATAAAATGTTATCATGTTTTTCTCAATACATCTTACCACTCTACCTTTTGTCATGATGACTACAGGAGTCAGATGCAGGATTTGACAGGTTTATTTAATACAGGAAAAACCGAGCGTTTGTAGCAACAAAACTGCAACTGGCATAAAATAGCACTACATGCAGAGAAAGTCATAAACCTCTGACGGAGCTACCGTCATTAAAGTCCCGGGACCGAAAGTCACAAAAAAATGATCTGAAATCTAATCCAGTAATTAGAAACAGAAAAATCCAGAGAATCCAAGGCAAAAAGCAAGGGTGGAAATTCACCCGCTGAAATGAGCAAGAAGTCTCTGTAGAATTCCCCGCTGTGTATAAATCCAGAAAGGTTGGGGTCAGTAGCCAGTAAGTATTCCCCGGTGAGTGTTCACACGTTGATAGAGCAAGAAGCTTCTGTAGAGTCTTCCGCTGTGTCTTAACCCAGAAAGGTCGGTGTCAGTAAGTCTCTCCGGTGGTTTCGTAGCGCAGCAATAGATGTCAGGTTCGTTGTCATAATAGCCGTTGCATTCTCCGGAATTGACGCACCCGCGAACACCAGGGCAAAAAACGTCTCAGAGAGAACACAGCAGAACAAGGATAATCCAGCCAGGAGAGGAGATAATGGTCGCTGAGGACAGTAGATAGAGGAACCCCAAAAACCCAGAAGTGCGCTAGGACCTGGAGTTAAAGGTGGGACAAGGTGAGTAACAGGAATTACTGTAAAAACTAGGAAGTCCAGATAGCTCAAAAAACTAAGAAAATAAATATCTCAAGACAAGGTTAGGTCTAAAACACTAAAGGTCTGACAATGGGCAAGAGGAAACACACAGTATATAAAGGAAACGGAACTAATGAGTAAATGGGAAAAACACCGTGTGCAATGGTGAGGGAGAGAAGATACCAGGTGAGGGGAATAAACTAATTAACAACTGAAGTGAAACTAGCGGAAAAAGAAACTCACACAAGGATCAGACACGTGAGAACTGTCAGAAAACACATCACGTGCCAGGAAAACAAAAAGACAAGAAAACACAGACAACATAGGGAGTGCTAGACCCGAGACCTGACACCTTTGCCCTCGAGCAGAGGCCAAGATGTTCTGTTTGGAATAACAGGCATCGCTTCTCGTAAACCAGCTTGGGATTCTTGCTGGGGGGCAAAGGGAGTGGGTGTCATGTTTTAATCATATATATATACTCTGTGTGCAGGAGGAAAGAGCACCTTTTCTCTGCACCATGCTCATTGCTTTAGATGCAGATTAAACGACAATAAAATACTTTGCAAAGTAACCTCACCTCTCTGTGTATTGCGTTTGTCAAAATTGACTCAACCTAAATTAAGGAATAAGAAAATTCCACAACAACAGTAAACAACTTTGTAGATTTAAAAAAACTAACAAAATATTCACAAGAACATTTCTTAAAAACCATGCATTCTACCCAAGTGACAACACTACAACTTAAACTCATTGTTCACCAAAAAGTGAAAATTCTAAAAAAAATGACTTACCCTCTAGGAATTTCAATCCTGTATGACTTTCTTCTGCAGAACACAAAATAATATTTTTTGAAGAATGTTGGTAACAGTAAAAGTGAATGGGTAACTTGTTCGATTGGTAACATTCTTTTGTGTTCTGTAGAAGAAAGTCATACAGGTTAGAAATAACAAGAGGGTAAATTATGACAGAATTTTTATTTTTTAGTAAACTATCACTTTATCAATTTATTGTGAAAAGCGCTATATAAATTAAATTGTCACTTTGAATGTAAAAAGGACGTTACTAAAGTGAATATACTTATCATTTTTTACCAACAAGATTAAATGTATGAAAATGCAACTGTATTTGCATTTTTATCCACATCCCTGATAGCAAAATGTTTGTGGCCCAAATCCAGTAGGTGAATACTCGGCATAAAGAAGACTGCAAAAAAGTATTGCATAAAAGGGTATGAATAATTATGAGCAATGTGTATTAGAGAAGAACATTTATTTCATAATGAGATTCACAACGCCCCCCAACCCCCCCCCCCCCCCATTACATTTGTTTTATTCTTAAATGAAAGGTTAGATTTTTTTATTTTTCTAAATAAAATATCCAAAGGCTTTATGATGTGGATTTATTTTTATAGACTTCTTTGATCATATTTAACTAGGGTATATATCATTTTATGCTCAACTGTATGCTAGGAATGGCCAATATTATATCGTTTGCCATATACCAGTTGAAATTCTCCACATGATAGGAATTAGTCTTCCTGCGTTATAAACAAAAAATCCTAGTTGATGATGTATGTTTTTGTGAGACCCATTCACAGCTCATATGCCGAGCGAAAACGTGTATAGCGGAGAGCGGAGGGAGGAGGGCGGAGGGTGGAGGTGAAGCTGAGAAAGAGTTTGCACTAAAAGAGGAGCTTTAACTCTCGTGAAGGATGGCACTGTAGATGCATCAGAGTTAATGTTTAGTTTCACTTCAGTTTTATTTAATTAGTTTGTTAAGTGTTTGTTGAGTCATAATACATTACAGCACCAAAACATTTAGTTTGGTTAAGTCTTTATTTAAACATTCTTTAGATGTTATGCGGGTGTGCATTGCACAAATTGTTTCATATGATTTCTTGCCTGTTATATATAGGATGCATGAATGGAGCATCCCATGTGCTTTCAACAGCGACACAGCACACTGCTGACTGCTTACAGCCAGTATAAAATTGTGTGTTTGTATTAGGTTATTTTAAATACGTTTATGAGCGTATGACAGCGTAAATTATTTACTACGATTTCTTTTATTTCATTTTTTCTGTTCTCTTTCTGTAGCGCGAGTAATAGACTGATACAGTATAATTTTATGTGAGAAGAGGTTCACACAGTTCAGGAGAGAATGATTGACGGTGTGATGCAACCTTTTCCACCCAATAATAGGCTATACCCAGTCAACACGATGATGTCACACCGATCTCACCATGAGCTTTCAGAATACTCACGATGAGGTCAAAATGTAACCTCACAGCAAACTCACAGTGTGCTCAAACTGTGATCAATTGTGTTATGTTCTGGGTGGTTTTCTGACTCTTCAGCACTTTTCAGTATTGTTATACACTGTTGGTAACCTCCTAAATATATATATATTCAATAGTTTTACACAATGTTATGTACACATATTATACAATGATTTATACTTCTGAATGTTGAAACAGTGTATGCAATGGGGTATATGTTTAAAAAAAGGATATATGATTGGCTAACCACAAGCAAAATAGTATTTGACTGCTGGGAATCTATTGGTGGAAAGTCATGTCACGTAATGTAATGATAATAGTAATGTATTTGATGAGTTTAAAAGAAACCCCCCTGTCAGAAATACTACTATAACTATGGGCTGGAAAACACTGTAACTTTAGATGCTTTGGGAAGATCTCACTTTGTTTGGCATGCGCAAAAAAAGTTAACTTTTTGACACATGGACCTGTGAGGGTTTTACGCAGGACTTTATTGTTTGGTCACTATAGGGCACTATTGAGTCCAGTCATCTAGACCCGTAATTAGGGTTATTACCCGCACATGTCTCCCAATCACGGGGGCCTATTTAAGAGATTCTGTTTCTGTCATTCAGTGCTTGGTTATTGTTGATGTTAGTCATTGCTAGTCTCCAGCTCCTGTGGATCTTGATTATTTCTCTTTATTTTTTTCTAGAGAGCTGCTTTTATTGTAGCCGACGTGGCCATTTTCGTTCAACTTGCCCTGAACTCTCAGGAAACTATGAGCCCCGTGCAGGAAAGGAAGGACTGTAACGGGAGTCACACGTTCAGATCCACCATTCAACAATGGACTTTTCCTTCCTGTCACCCTCACCTGGGGAAACCACAGCCATGAACTACACGCTTTTTATTGATTCCGGTGCAGCTGGGAATTTCAAGATTCCTACGAGTTCCTTCCTGAACCTCTTACGGTCACTGCGCTGGATGGCAGACCATTAGCCCCAGGAAAAAATTACTCACCTAACCTCTATGCTTGGGCTTACCACGGACAAACATTATGAGAAACTGCATTTTCACCTCATTCAATCCCCTGAATTCCCCATGATCTTAGCCCACCCCTGGCTCCTCCAACACAGCCCACACGTTGACTGGACCAATGGTACCATAATCGACTGGAGCCCCACTTGTCAGACTGTTTGCTTATCACAAACTCTTCTCAAACATGTCATTGAGTCTCAAGAAACCCCAGATATCTCCCTAGTCCCATCCCAGTACCATCATCTCAAGACAGTGTTTTGTAAAAAAAGAGCTACTTCTCTGCCACCTCAATGACCATATGACTGCGAGCTACCCTCAAAGGAGCAGAATATTTTCTTTGTCATCCCCCGAGCGTCTGGCCATGGATAAATACATCAAGGAGTCTCTCGCAAACGGCATAATCCGCCCCTCCACCTCCTCTGCGGGCGCTGGAATCTTCTTTGTGGGTAAGAAGGATGGTGGTCTCGGGCCATGTATTGATTATCGAGGCTTAAACAAGATTAGTCAGAAACCGCTATACCTTACCTCTGATGGCCACAGCATTTGAAATTTTACAAGTGGCATCCATCTTCACTAAACTTGACTTGCGCAACGCCGTACCACCTTGTGCGTATCAAACAGGGAGATGAATGTAAAACGGCCTTCAACACCCCAACTGGGCAGTATGAATATCGAGTGATGCCGCTCGGCCTCACCAACGCCCCCGCAGTGTTTCAAAACCTTATCAATTACATCCTCAGAGACATGCTCAACCTGTTTGTGTTCGTCTATCTAGACGATATTCTCATTTTCTCATGTTCGCTGCAAGAGCATGTGGTCCACGTCAAAAAGGTTCTCGGACGCCTGCTGGAAAACCACCTTTACGTCAAACCCGAGAAGTGTGAATTCCATGTCACCAAAGTGCAATTTTTGGGATTCATAGTCCAACCTGGTCACATAAGGATGGATCCTTGAAAAGTTCAAGCCATTGTGGATTGGCCTCCCCCGCCATCGGTAAAAGAGGTGCAACATTTTCTTGGCTTGGCAAATTTTTACCGCAAGTTCATACTGAACTTCAGCATTGTGGCTTCTCCTCTAATGACTCTCACTAAGGGGAACCTAGGCAGCTTTGTCTGGGGCTCTTCGGCTGAGTCGGCATTCAACCACCTCAAGAGACTGTTTACATCTGCTCCAGTTCTGATCATACCGAGCCTGGGTAAACCCTTCATTGTGAAGGTCGATGCCTCGGACGTGGGTTTTGGAGAAATGCTGTCTCAGAGGGGAGAAGACGGCAAGCTGCACCCATGTGCCTTTCTGTCCCACCGTCTGTAGGACTATGATATTTACTAGTCCTGTGTGTTAAAAGATTTGAAAGGATGAGGGGAACAAACTGTTTTAAAAATAATAGGTTTTATTCATCAGATTTAAAAGTTTCTTTCATACAGCACTGGGTTGCCGTCTCCACACACGAGTCAGCAACCAAGGAAGTTTTACACACACACATTATATACAGAAAATTACGTGTTAATGTCTTCTGCTCCCCCCTCCGTCTCCGGGTCGTATTTCCCTTAGCAACCAATCAGGTCCTGTTGAACTCTTGCTGACCACATTCCATTCTCTGCAAAACACCATCTGGCAGGAACTCTCTGAAACCAGCCTTTGTTTGCAAGTTTAATTGCCTTCTGTGTCAATGTAATTAAACAAAATTTCAATGGTTATATAGCACACAATATGATTAAAACAAAGGTTATATGATTAAAACATATCTATTAAACTTCAATCATGTCACGTGGGAACATACATTTGATTAAAACAAAATTACACATCCATTTCTATATCGATCTATATTGATCTTAATTCCCACACGTCTCTCAACCACGGAGAGGAATTATCACATAGGGGATAGGGAGTTACTAACAGTCAAACTGGCACTAGAAGAATGGAGGCATTGGCTCGAGGGCGCCAAAAACCCATTTTAAGTACTCACTGACCACAAAAACCTTGAATACATTAAACAGGCCAAGCGACTCAATCCACGGCAAGCCCGTTGGTCGCTAATCTTCAACCGCTTCCACTTCACACTGTCCTATTGCCCTGGGTCAAAGAACCTGAAGCCAGATACACTGTACCGTATCTGTCAAATCTCCTCATGAGGATTCGCCTCAATCCACAATCCCCAGTACCAAGATCATTGCTCCCATCAGGTGGGATCTCAGTCACAAGGTTAAACAAGCACAATCCCGAGAACCAGACCCAGGAGGATGGCCTATCAACCGTTTGTTTGTTCCCAAGACTGTCCGATCACAGGTATTACAATGGGGACATTCCTCAAGACTCACTTGTCACCCGGCATTAGACGCACCCCCAAATTTCTCCAGAGGCGGTTCTGGTGGCCTACTATTAAAGAGGATGTCACCACTTTTGTTAAAGTCTGTCCCACCTGCAACCAGAACAAGGTATCTCACCGCCTACCCCAAGGACTGTTGCATCCCCTCCCCATACCTCGCAGACCTTGGTCCCACCTCTCTGTGGACTTCATCACTGGTCTTCTACCCTCCCACGGCAAAACCACTATCATGGTGGATAGATTCTCTAAAGCCACCCGGTTCATCCCCCTACACAAGCTACCCACAGCCAAAGAAACTGCTGAATTAATTGTGGAACATGTCATCCGAATATTCGGCATCCCTCAGGACATCGTCTCAGACAGAGGTCCCCAGTTCTCTTCACGTTTCTGGAAAGCTTTCTGTCAATCACTGGGAACAACAGCAAGCCTGTCCTCAGGGTTCCACCCGGAGTCTAACGGACAAACAGAAAGACTCAATCAGGACCTCGAGACCACCCTTCGGTGCATGGCAGCTTGCAATCCATCATCATGGTCTGAGCTCGTTATGTGGGCAGAGTATGCTCATAACACTCTGAAGACATCCGCCACTGACATGTCACCATTTGAGTGTCAATTCGGTTATTCCCCCCTCTGTTTCCTGAGCAAGAGGCAGAAGTGGATGTTCCCTCCGCCCAACAGTGGGTCAGGCATTGCCGTCGGGTGTGGAGAAGAGCTCACCTCACACTCCTTAAGAGTTGTCGGCAATGTCAGCTACACGCCAACCGCAGACGCAGAGCGCCCCCTACTCTACGTGGCGGCCAAAGAGTGTGGTTCTCCACCAAGAACATTCCCATGAAGCAGGACTCTTGCAAGCTGTCTCAAAAGTTCATCGGGCCTTTCAAGATTGCCAGGAAAGTTAACCCTGTCTCTTATAGACTATACTTACCCAGTTCTCTGAAAATTAATCCCACCTTTCATGTCTCGCTGCTAAAACCTGTATTAACGTCTCCTTTTCTCGCACAAGGCAAACCTCCTCCTCCTCCCAGGATCATTGACGGCCAACCAGCCTACACTATCCGGCGAATTCTGGATACCCGCCTAGTTTGCTGTTCCCAGCAGTATTTGGTGGATTGGGAAGGCTATGGTCCTGAGGAGCGCTCCTGGGTTCCAGCCAAAGACATCCTCGATCCAAAACTGGTTCGAGAATACCACGCTCTCAACCCCAGTCGTCTTGGTGGGAACGTCAGGAGCCGTTCTTAAAGGAGGGGGTCCTGTGAGGGTTTTACGCAGGACTTTATTGTTTGGCCACTAGAGGACACTATCGAGTCCAGTCACCTCGACCCGTAATTAGGGTTATTGCCCGCACATGTCTCCCAATCACGGGGGCCTATTTAAGAGATTCTGTTTCTGTCATTCAGTGCTTGGTTATTGTTGATGTTAGGCATTGCTAGTCTCCAGCTCCTGTGGATCTTGATTATTTCTCTCTAGTTTTTTCCCCAAGAAGTTTTTTGTCTTTGTTTTTGTTCCATGTTATTTTTCCCTGTTGATGTTATTTTTGCCTTGAAGATTATTTTCTTCCTGTGGCAATAAACCTTAAATTTTTCCTCTACATGAGTGTCTGCTTGTTGGATTGTATCTACACCCTGTGGCTCAGTGGTACTTTACTCGATCGCTATCCCAATGACCCCGGTTCGGGCCTCAGCCTGACATGGACCCTCTTTGTCTGAGCAATTTTTAAAGCTGCAAGAACAACTTTCCACAACAGATCATACTCTTGTACTGTTATCTTAGTGGTTTAGATGTGACTGGTTTGTCATTTCAAGTCACTATTATGTTGATGAGTGTTTGCTTTAGTTGAGCTCTTGACTGTATGAATTCTCTTCCTCTGGCTGCTGAAACTGTGTGTTCTCTGATGTAAACAGGGAACTTCAGAACATTCTGATGAAACATAAGACTGTAAATCGACTCATCATTCATGTGGGGAAAAATGATATTCATAAAGAACAGTCAGAACTTCTTAAGAAGGATTTCAATGAACTCTTTGAAACACTAAAAAGACTGAATGTTCAAACATTCATCAGTGTACCACTCCCAGCAAGAGGAACAAACAGGTTTTCACGTTTGCTTGGGCTTAATACATGGCTGCAAAAAACATGCAATATAAAAGGAGTGAACTTCATTGACAACTTCAATATTTTCTGGAGTCAGAAGCAACTGTTTCAACAAAACCAAACCAGCAAAACAAACTGTGTTCAAGAGTGCTTAAGGACAATATCTTCTTCTCCCTCAGTCATCCTTCTGCCAATCCACTCAACCAGAATGGCAAACACACCCGAACACAGTGTGAATGACCACATGTCTTCACCTCAGCACCTGGTTGGACATGCGGCTGACACGTCACACAATGAAAACACCACTCAGTTCATGGACACCATCTCAGCTGAGCCCTGCCCACCGAGCTCAACACAGACAGACTGTGACATATTAGAACTGCTCCAAGATTCAGCACCCAATGACGACTTCCTGGAAAACAGCCAGGGAAACCAGGACGGCGTATTACAGCCTCTGATAACACCAGAGATACAGCCCCTTTCACCAGACACGTTATCTCTCTCCCCAGCATCTCCACTTCTGTGCTTCTCAGAGAAAATGGAAAAACTGGTGTATGCTGGAACCAAACTTGCTGGAAGCCCCCAAATATCGACCAAAAAACAACAAGCCCCACGGCCACCAAAGCCTGCAGGCCCAGCTCGCCTTCGCCCTCCTCCTGTGAGAGCTCTTCGGCCTCTACCACAACGCCAGGGCCCACACCCTCCTCCATCTCCTCGAGGTCAACCAAAAACAACTAATACCAGCTCTAAGTGATATGTGTCGGGTCCCCGCTATGATAACAGTAAAATCAAATGTTTACAGAACAAGCGGAAATCCAGTGTGCCTGTATCTTTTTCTATTGCTGTGCTATCACACAACAGAAAGTCTAAGGCCTTCAATAGTCGTAGATCAAACCAGACTAATCTGGTGCCCATTGCACGTCAAACCAAGATTGCTATGGGGACAAAAAGCAAGACTGTTAAGTTAGCACTTTTAAACATCTGCTCACTTAAAAACAAATCACTTCTAGTCAATGACTAAATAACCACATACAACCTGGATTTTATGTTTCTAAATTAAACCTGGCTAGAAGACAGCTGCAGTGTAACAGTCCTCAATGAAGCATCCCCTCCTAACTTTACTTTTATGAGTGTCTGCAGATCAGTTAGGAGAGGTGGGGGAGTAGCTGCTCTTTTTAAAGATGTCTATCAATGTAAGCAAATATCATTTGGAAATTACACGTCTTTTGAATATCTGGGTATTGTGTTAAAAGGTGCTCCTCGCGTTTTACTAATCACTATTTACAGGCCTCCAAAATACTCTTCATCCTTTGCTGAGGACTTTACAGAACTGTTATCAACAATTTCCTCAGAGTTTGACTGTTTCTCTATTGCCGGATATTTTAACATTCACATAGATAATGCAGAAAACAATATGGCAAAAGAAATCAAAACTGTTTTAAAAACATTTGACCTGACTCAGCATGTACATGGACCCACACACAATCGTGGACACACTCTAGATTTACTTATCAGTAAGGGTCTAAACATTTCATCTATTGTTATTAAGGATGTAGCACTATCTGATCATTTCTGTATTTTCTTTGATATATTGATCTCCCCTGCCATTGAAGTTAGATCTGTGTCTGTCAAGAAGAGATGCTTAAATGAGAACACTAGTGTACTGTTTATGAAGGCCATATCTTTAACACCAAGCATATCTGCTGACTCTGTTGATTCTCTCCTTGATTCTTTTAACTCGAAGGTTAAAAGTGTAATTGATGATATTGCCCATGTGAAAGTCAGGAAGAGTGGTAGACAAAAAGCACCTTGGAGAAACTCAACAGCGGTGCAAAATATGAAAAGACAATGCAGAAAAGCAGAGCGCTTGTGGCGGAAGACAAAACTTGTAGTCCATTATAACATCTACAAAGACACCATCCATGCTTTCAATAATGGAACTAGGCAAAGCTAGGCAGACTTTCAAATATTAGAAACAGCAACTTAAACAACACCCGGACTCTTTTCGCTACAGTAGACAGACTGACTAACCCCCCAAGCCAGAAGTGCAGTGAATTTGCTTCTTTCTTCTCTGATAAAATCAATAATATTAGAAAGGTGATCAACACATCCTTGTGTAGCGCTGGGGTCAGGCAGATCACACCACAACCTGAGAAAGTAATTACAATGTCTGATTTTGAAGAAATTTATGGCAAAAATTGGGAAGAAACCGTTCAACACCTTAAAACATCAACCTGCGCCCTTGACGCACTTCCCACATCTTTTTTCAAAAGTGTGTTAAACTGTTTAGAAGTAGATCTCCTAGATGCGGTAAATGCCTTACTTCTCTCTGGAAGTTTCCCAAACTCCCTGAAAACTGCTGTTGTCAAACCCCTCCTGAAAAAGAGCAATCTGGATAAGACCATATTAAACAACTATAGACCAATCTCAAATCTTCCCTTCATATGTAAGATCATTGAAAAAGTTGTCTTCAACCAGCTGAACAAATTCTTAAGCTCAAACGGATACTTTGACAATTTTCAATCTGGGTTCCGCCCACATCACAGCACAGAGACAGCGCTCATTAAGATAGTAAACGACATTCGCTTAAGTACTGATTCAGGCAAATTATCTGTGCTGGTCCTACTCTACCTCAGTGCTGCATTTGACACGGTCGATCACAACATACTTATAGACAGGCTGGAAAACTGGGTGGGGCTTTCTGGGATAGTCCTAAAATGGTTCAGGTCATACCTAGAAGCAAGAAGTTATTATGTGAGAATAGGTGACCATAAGTCTGAGTGGACATCCATGACATGCGGAGTCCCCCAAGGCTCAATTCTTGCGCCTCTCCTATTCAACCTGTAAATGCTCCCAATGAGCCAAATAATGAGAAATAACCAAATTGCTTACCACAGCTATGCAGACGACACACAGATATACTTAGCCCTTTCGCCTAACGACTCCAGCCCCATTGACTCCCTGCTCAAATGCATTGATGAAATAAACAGTTGGATGTGCCAAAACTTTCTTCACTTAAACGAAACACAAAACTGAAGTCATTGCGTTTGGAAATAAAGATGAAGTTCTCAAGGTGAACGCGTACGTTCACTCTAAAGGTCAAACCACAAAAAATCAAGTCAGGAATCTCGGTGTGTCTCTAGAGTCAGACCTTAGCTTCAGTAGTCATGTCAAAGCAATAACTAAATCAGCATACTATCATCTGAAATATATTGCAATAATTAGATGCTTTGTTTCCAGTCAAGACTTAGAGAAACTAGCGCATGCTTTCATCACCAGCAGGGTGGATTATTGTAATGGACTCCTTACTGGCCTCCCCAAAAAGACCATAAGACAAATGCAGCTCATACAGAACGTGATGGACTTTTCATTCAGTCCTGCATGTTCAAAAATTTGAGGTATTGAAGAGACAATTTTTCACAAAAATAAGTGAAGTTTATTATCAGATTTTGTTTGCTCCACAATGAGCTGAACCAACAACTCAGAAAGTTTCACAGGAAAACATTTAAATACAGAATATGACGTCGATCTCTCTTATGGTTTCTTTGTTCCCTCCTAGCCAATCTGTGACCTCTTCCTTAAATTCTGGGCGGTTCTTCTTTCCTTCGGCAGCCAATCAGTACTGCCACCTCAAACTGACTCCACCTTCCACATCTGTAAAACAACATGTCCGTTGTGTGTGTGTGCTCCCTTTCCGTGTGCACATTCCTTCCCCCAAAAAGAAGATCTTCTTGTTACACACACATAAGCAGAACATGCTTCCCCCTCATTCTGGACTGTTTTCCTTTGGCAGTCAATCAGCGCTACCATCCCACATCTCCAGGTAGCCTCTTCTCTTAGCAACCCCCACTTACTGACCACATTCCGATCTCTGGCAACTGTAGAACTCTCAGCTTAAATCCCACAATTCCCTCTCTTGACCTCGTAAGAGGTCACACATCACATTCCTCCTCTTGTGAGTTCTTCACAACAAATTGTATCCCTGCCTTTCTATCCGTTCCTTGCGTGTTCACCCTTGGCACTGTAATCTCTTTGCATTTTGAAATCAAATATATATATATTTTTTCCACAGTTTGTGACGGCGCATAGGTCGAAAGTAAATGATTTAGTCTTGCCCCAAACATAGTTAATTATGAGTTGTTCACATGGTAACCTTCTATCGATTTTGGCTCTTTTTTTCTCGGTTTCAATGTGGTGTTGTTGCTTTCCTGACTCTCAGTTAAGCTAAAAATGATTTATATGACAATATGAAAAATCACAATAGCAAATAAACACACTCTTGAAAATGAAAATGGTTAAACACACAGTATACTTAATGAAAATATCGGAAAAAAAAAAATATATGGTTAAAACCACACAAAATACATTTCGTTGCACTTACTTGTATGTGTGTAATGACAATAAATTGAATCAAAATCAAATCAAAAATCAAATCAAAATGTACTTAATTGTAAGGAATAAATGGTTATACGTTAATGAATATGACAATATGAAAATCACAATAGCAATAATGAATATGAAAAATATGAAGTCTGTTCTGTGCAATCACCTTTTCATTACCTTATCTTTGTTTGAACTGCTTGGCTATACCTGCACCGTATGCACAGTCAGCACTTACACAGTGAGCCAATGGTTCTGTCTTTGGACTTTTGAACACGTCACCCGTTTTTACAATTTGTTGGAGTGTTGGGTGTTCTTGTTCTTAAGATGGTTCGGTACCTGCGGTCTCAAAAGCTTCAACACCTTCCCTCTCTTGGACCTGACTCCTCAGGTCCACCCGTGTTTCGGCAAGATTCCTACAAGGGGGTGCACAAGTCACACAAGAGGTTAACTGAAACCAGATGCCTCCTTTTCCCTTGAGTTGAACACAATGTGAGTTACGTGCTGTCACTCGGTCGGGTCGTGACCAGCACGGTTCATTCCATTTTCCTTCGGAATGTTCTAATCCTTATCTAGTCTGCTGTGACTGGGGTGAAGGGTTCAGCAAAATGTTGATCTGTTGGCAAAAGGTTTCAATCAGAACAGTTAGTTTCTTAAAATATACATTGTGAGATAATGGGCGTACAGGTTCCTTGTCAGCGCTGTCATAGGTGCTGGAAACTGACGACCTGTAAGCAATTCAAAACGAGTGAAACCTGTTATTCTATTTACAGATGAGCTGATAAACATCAGTGCGAAAGTGAGAGCTGATAGCCAATTAAGTTTTGTCTGTGCACAGATTTTAGCCAATTTTAGTTTTAAATTAAGGTTCATCTGCTTTCGCTGCCAGATCTTCAGCATTGTTACCTTCAGTCAAAGGACCTTCCATCTTAGAGTGGCTAGTGCATTTAATTACTGCCACCTCCCTAGGGATCATCAGAGCCTCTAAAAGTCTCTGTATACATGCACATGCATAATTGGTCGACCAGAGGATGTGATAAAGCCACATCGTCGCCTTAAAGGCATTTCAATATTTACAGCTGTAACAACATAATCAGAGTCAGAATAGATGTTCACACGGTGTTCACCAGCATGTCACAAGGCTTTGATCACTGCTACCATTTCTGCCTTCTGTGCTGACTGCTTCCCATCTAACCTTGCTGCATCCCTCGTAATCATCTCATGTCCTACCTGCTCTACCACTGCATAAGCCGCTTTCAAACTACCATCTTCTGGTCTCAAGCAACAACCGTCTGTTAATAATGTAATGAGTGCTGTGACAATTTTTAATTTGCACAGTTCCAGTTAGCTGCATGGCCAAATGGGACTCAAGGTCTATAAACGTGCATTCTTTTTCAAATGTTCAATTTAACACTACCCTGAGATTCTTCATGCCATGTGGCTTGATGAGGTGTCGCAATGGGGCTGTAAAAGCTACATATTTTGGATTTAATGTCTACTGTACCCTGTCAGGCCCAAAAATGACAACATTTCTTTCACCGTGGTTGGTTTTTGGATGACTCAGAATACCCTGCCTTTGTGTTACAGTAAGCGTTGAGCCCTGTTAGGTGATCATGCAACCTGGAAATGTAACATTAGGTCTGCATAACTGCAGCTTATCCTTGCTTACCTTAAACCCACAGTCATACAACCGTTTTATCATCTGTTTTCTCCCGTCTAGGCATGCTTTTCTGTTTTGGCAGCCAGGATTAGGTCATCAACGTACATGATCAACACACAGTCCTCCAGCAAACTGCAATCCTGTAACTGCTGTTTGAGCACATGGTTATAAAAATCCTTGGGTTAGTCTGTTGTAATAATATTGACACCCCCGGTGTGTGAATGCCACACAGGGTTTACATTCTTCAGCAATGGATATACAGGAAAAAGCGCTTGCCAAATCGATACATGTGAACCATTTGTTAAGTGGAGTGACCATTCATTATATAGTTTGGCGCTACACTATGGTCTAATACTACCCAATATATGTCTACATCCCTCTCTTCCCCACATGAGGTGTGTTACCTGAAAGGTAACAATTTGCTTTGGTTCCATCTGGTAATTCTGCTGAACACAATATACTAACTCCCAATTTAATCAGTAAATGTTCCACTAATAAAGGGATTGGGGCGTTACAGGAATACAGGAATTAATGCGGCAGACACTGACCTGAAACTTTCACTTTTAATGGTTTTAGTCATAGGCCATCTTTCTGTGTGCCCCTTCAACACTGCTCCGCCCCATTCCCCGGGCCCCATGTTGGGTGCATAGGCGCCTGTAGGTTGGAGAATGACGAGAGATGTTGCCCCGGGTTATTTGGGGTGTGTGGTCCCCTGCCACGACCACTGGACCTACCTCTTTGGGGACCCCATCCCCCCTCAGGTAGTCCGTTTTGCTGACCTTGACCTTGTGCTAGTTGTGGGCAATCTCTTGCCCAGTGTCCATATCTGCCACACGCATAACACTGATCCCTGCTCCGCCCGTCTCCCTGTCTTCCCCCGTTCCCTCTTCAATTACCCCTTCAATTTCCTCTTTTCCTATTGTTTTGTCCCTATGATGGGTTAAGGTTTGTGTATGGTTATAGTGCTTATGGGTACCCCTCATAGGGATTAGCACCATAGGGTGGGCCTGTATGTGGGGGTGGCTGCTGGAACATTTGTTTCACCTTCTGTCTTGCCAGGATAACAAAGTCTGTAATAACAAAAATAGATTTTGACATTCACTTTTTCCAATACAAAATTATCAGAGCAATTTGATTCTGATGTTTTCCTTGCGGTCAATTTTATTCCACCTAAAGAATTTCAGGGAAATCACCCAAAGAAAATAAAAATAATTGACAATTAAACTGAAAACTTTGAGTTGCATGACCTATAACATATGATGAATGAGCAAACTATAATAAAATATAATACAATTAATCTTTGCAGAAGTCAAAGTGTTTGTTTAAGAAAACTCTTTCTCTCTCTGTATGCTGTATATATGCTCTCACGAACACCCATTCTACCTCTTCATCCAGCCACTGGCTTTATACATTAAACATACACCTAACTCTCATTGGTTTCCCGTAAACACATACACAAATGCCTAAATGTTGCGGTTTTCTGTCTTTCGCTCCCTTTCTGGCACTCTCTCACTCTCGGTCTCACACACACACATATACCCCTTTCCTACACTGTCTCAAACACAGCCACACACTCATTCTGTCATGCGCAATCTTCACATAATGCTATCCAACATTCCTCAGCTTCTTTCTGTCTTTGTTTCCTCTCTTTGGGCTCAACCTGCGCTATCATCATATCAGCGATATTCTGCCAATGCACCGACACTGGTGGACACCCATACTCATCACATTCCTTCTGAGATTCCGCCATTATTTACACTTATTATTAAATAAAAATACACGCTTTTTCAAAACGGCTTCTTAAACCAAAACAATGCTCTTTCTCCACACAAAACACATGGGACTGACATGATCCTGCCACAAGACTCGAAAACCAAGACAAGGAGAGGCAGGATCATGACATTTATGGTCCCAGACCAATAGGGTTCCAAACCCAGAAAATTATGTTTCCTTTTAAATCTTAATTATAGTTTCCTTACCTCGGTTTATCTCATCAAAACTAACACAATCTAAATTTGGATATGATCAATTGCAGAATTCGTTTAAACAGGCTTCTGTTTACCTTCTATTGTTTTGCTGCGCAGCCTTGTGTTAGATATGATTTCGTGCCGAGGTCTTCCCTTAATTCGCGGGGTTTGACCGATCTCCAAAACTCTCCTCTCCTCAAATCACGTCGGACAAAACCAAATTGTTGGACTTTTCATTCAGTCCTGCATGTTCAAAAATTTGAGGTATTGAAGGGACAATTTTTCACAAAAATAAGTGAAGTTTATTATCAGATTTAAAAGCTTCACAGAGCGATGGGTTGTTTGCTCCACAATGAGCTGAACCAACAACTCAGAAAGTTTCACAGGAAAACATTTAAATACAGAATATGACGTTGATCTCTCTTCTGGTTTCTTTGTTCCCTCCTAGCCAATCTGTGACCTCTTCCTTAAATTCTGGGCGGTTCTTCTTTCCTTCGGCAGCCAATCAGTGCCGCCACCTCGAACTGACTCCACCTTCCACATCTTTAAAACAATTCATGTTCGTTGTGTGTGCTCCCTTTCCGTATGCACATTCCTTCCCCCAAAAAGAAGATGCTTCTTGTTACACACACATAAGCAGAACATGCTTCCCCTCATTCTGGGCCGTTTTCCTTTGGGAGTCAATCAGCGCTACCATCCCACTTCTCTTAGCAACACCCACTCACTGACCACATTCCGATCTCTGGCAACTGCAGAACTCTCAGCTTAAATCCCACAAACGCTGCGGCAAGGATACTGAGCAGAACCAGAAAATATGATCATATCACACCAGTCCTCAGGTCCTTACACTGGCTACCAGTTACATATAGGATATATTTTAAAGTTTTATTACTGGTATATAAATCGTTCAATGGCCTAGGACCTCAATACATTGCAGATATGCTCATTGAATACAGACCCAAAAGAACACTCAGGTCATTAGGATCGCATCAGCTAGAAATACCAAGAGTTCTCTCCAAGCAAGGAGAGTCTGCATTTAGCTATTATGTGAGCCACAGCTGGAACCAGCTTCCAGAAGAGATCAGATGTGCTCCCACAGTAGTCACATTCAAATCCAGACTCAAAACACATCTGTTTAACTTTGCATTTCATTAATGTGCCTCTGACCGTCCGACTGTCTGTGCTGTACCTTATTTTATTTATTATCTATTCTAAACTATATTTTATTTTATTTGTATTCTTAACTGGTTAATTTTTATTTTTCTTATTTCTTCTAAACTATGTTATTTAATGTTTTATTCTTAACTGGTTACTTTTATTTTTCTTATTTCTTAACTGTTTTATCAAATGGATATTTTTTATTTCTTCTATGTAAAGCACTTTGAATTGCCATTGTGTATGAAATGTGCTATACAAATAAACTTGCCTTGCCTTGCCTTGTTCACTATGGTAGAGCATATTTGATATATCGAGTTATACCAAAGGAGTCTTGGATGATAATAAAATAATTGTTAAATGTTGATGAGAAAACTGTCAGTTTGTGTGATAGTAGAGAGTGAGATTCTGCTGGTTAGAGATGATCAGATATTTCAAAGGTCTTTAAAATGCATTATGCACACATGGTTTACACACAAATACATCAAGAATCAGCATATTAAACTGAACAATGGTGACAATCAGCAGAATGAAAACTTCACTCTGCAATGCATGCTTGGTAACACCATAGTTCAAAACTCATTCATGACTCCTTGATGTATTTGAGTCTTAGGTGTTTGTGTTGCTTGAAAATGTATTGCTTAATTTATGTTTTGCCAAATGAACCTTATAATTCTAAACTAAAGGTGGTTTTTCAGAATCACAAGGTTCTATCTGCGTTTGACATGTTTCAGAAACCTACAGTTACAAATTTAAAAAAATGTTGATATAGTACATTTAGAATACATTTAGGGTCTCTGTCTTTTTTATGTACAATATAAAACAGATTTTTTTCCCCATATAATTTTTTCTATATGAAATGCAAAAACTCAAAATACTCAAACTACTTCTACTTTGCAGTGAGAACCTTTACATGAGAGCCAATAACAGAAATAGCAAATAAAATATAATTCTCAGTTATACAATAGATTATATGACTTTCTGCTCTGACCGTATTGCCCTCCTCTCAGGGATCCGCTGGGCTCTTAGGGCACTTTGCCATCTCTATCGCTCGCATTTGTGAACCATTTACCAAGGGCTGTCTCCACTTCTTTCTTGCTAACAGCTTTAACTAAAGGGTTCTGCTTCAGGCTAGCTGTGAAGCCAAATAACGAATTACTATAAAGTATGGCATGCTACTGAATCAAACAGGACATAACTGTTATATAGTATGTTGCAAGCAAGCAAGTTACATGAGCATAATCCCTAAAAGATTTAAGGATCTAGGTAAGTGAAGCTGATTTGTATTCATACCATACAAGATATTAAAAAGTTTTAGGCTCCGAAATGAGTGTTTGCCATGCCACCCAGTGATGTTGAAATGACAGGCAAGGTCATTTGTCATCACAAACGCCATAGTTCTTCGGACAGACTCATCGAGGCTCCTACCTCCAATATCCCCAAGGACTGAGACCTGTTGAGATGTATATTTACACACAAGAAAACAACATGCATATTAATTTGCATAGGTTAGAGTGTGTGTCAGTAAATAATTCTACAACTATGTACTATTTTTTAAGAACACTGTATTGTCTGGATTTTCTACTGGTGTAGGAGACTCAAAAACATTAGCACATGAGGAAATGTATGTCTCAACTGCCACTTTAGCTTGTATTCTCTGCCTTTTTGTCCGCTGTGAGCAGTCATTCTCCATTTTCTCTGAAAATTAACAGCAACAATGTAAAGATTAAAAGTCTTTATGGCAGATTGAGTAATTTCATTACAATACAATGAAGATAAGCCAGGCACTGTTCACAAATAACTACACATATAAAGCAGGTATGCATACAGTATATATAATAAGTTACCCCACTAAACGCATAAGAGAGAGCTTTATGGACATTTTATAGTTTTCTTTATTGAATACTGGCACTTGATAGAGGCATTACGGCCCCGATAATATGCTTTTTGCATAAAATCAGACGGATTGATTATGACAACGACCACAAAAGTAAACGATGTCAACATGAATTAGCTAATCTAAAACGAACTTGTGTGGAAAGGCGGGAGGTGCGTGCTAATCGGTTATGGTTTGAAGGAATTTTCTCGCGAGATTTTAGGTTTGACGGGGAAAGCAGCTTTCATAAAGCAAGATTTTGCAGATGGAGATTGGAGATGCCCTGCCAAAGTATGTGTTAGTTTGGGACAATGTCAGTTTCCTTCGCTCCAACATCAGCAGGCAATGGTTTGCGGCATACAACAGGATGCTGATGGAGTTCCTCTCACCCTACTCTCCATTCCTTAACCAAACTGAGGATTTTTTCTCAGTATGAAGATTAAAAGTATATGATCGCCAGCCGCATACACAGATGACCCTTCTGGCTGCCATGTATGTAGCGTGTGATGACATCACAGCTGATGCCTGCAGTGGCTGGATTAGACACTCTGAAAGATGATTTTCACGCTGTATCGCAAGAGAAGATGTTCGTTGCGATGTGGATGAGAATTCGTGGCCCAAAAAACAGGAATGTCAGGAGGTGTAGAAAAACGGCACTGTATTTCCAATGCACTGCATGTACAGTTTTCCCTAAGGAGATTGTTCTTATGTTCAGATTTCTACTTTTTTTGTGCTTTGCAGTGCTGTCTTTTCCTTTCTGTATCGCAATGACACGGTCTGTCTATAAATTACGGTACAAACAGTAAAAGCGTAAATGTGAATCATCTGCAGTCTCTTGCAATCAAACAATCAAAATCAGAAATGCACTTACTGTTTTGCAAATGTCAAGGATGATTCAAGAAATGTACCAAAGCGACTGAGAGAAACTGTAATATCTTCATCCTTATTTTAATTTATATTGCCATTTTACCATTTTCAGTGTTACGAAGCAGCTTTACCTTCACATGAAAACATGTTAACAATAAGCAATACATTAAATAACATGCACGCACTGACACACACACGAACGCACTCCAAACACACACGGACAGAGACTGAAGACAAATGAAGAGAAACACAGGTAATATTTTAACTTACAGGGCTCTTCCGTGCTTTGTAAGAAAACAAAATTAGAGGTATTTCTCAGTTACGCTCCATTCTCCGGGCTGCTCTCTTAAAAACGTGGGTGTGCTCATTATACCACGGTGTTGGACTGCTATCTTAAATTTTCTTTAGGCACAGAGGAGCGACTGTGTTAAGTTTTTCGGAGAAGACAGAGTGTATATTTTCGGTGAAAGTATCAAAATGTTCCAGGTTATCTGAAATGCGAGAGAATTGGGATAATTCAGGCCATATATCGAGAAACGAGTCTTTAGTAGTTTAAGTTATTGTTTAATCGTATTTGTAAAACGGAGGTTTATTTGCAGCTATCATGTGTTATATCATGTGTAATGTGTAGTGTGTGTGTGGCCTTGAAATTTTAGCATGTCTACGTAATCATGAATAAATGCTTCTTGAGACACACAGTGTTGCTTCTTTGCATGCATCAAACAAATTGTGTCTTTCTATATGCATCCATGCATTAGTGGAAATGGGACACTTAGGTGAAACAAAACTGCCCCAAAAGTACCTCAACCCACTTTAAGTACAGTCAATTTGGTACATTTCTCAGATCAGAATTGAAATTCTCAAAACTACTTGTTCAATCCTCACATCATTGTGTCACTTGTGCACATCAAAAAAAACATTTTCTCATTTCTTTGAACAAGTTGTACATGTACAATTCTCTGCTGTTTCCTACATTATCAATTGCTTATGTCATGTTGATCAAAATGTATTATAATGGGTCTCTGTTGAATAGTATCATCACCCACGACATTTAAGCATTAGTTTTATAATAAACAGTAAGTATACTTTAGGTAAACAGTGGCATTTTATTTTACAAAATTTTGTGTTTTGCATTACTATATTTTTTCCACATAGGACTGCAAGACAACTTCACGGGGTGGCCCCTTTTCACACCAAAACAGGAGGGGTGGGAACATAACCATGGGTGCTGCTATCTCTGAGAATGGTGTGCTTACGCATATTTCCATTATTGGGCCATACAATACAGAACGTCTTGTCACCTTTTTAGACATTCTCTACAGGGATCTCTTCCCTGAACAAGACAGTGGTCAGATTGGAGATAACCTGCCAAAGAACGTGATAGTTTGGGACAATGTCAGTTTCCATCGCTCCAACATCCGCCGAAAATGGTTTGCGGCCCACAACAGGATGCTGATGGAGTTCCTCTCACCCTACTCTCCATTCCTTAACCCCATTGAGGACTTTTTTTTTTTAGGCACTAAGGAGCGACTGTGTTTAGTGTTTCGGAGAACACAGAGTTAATATTTTCGGTGATAGTATCAAGATGTTCTAGGTTATCTGAAATGCGAAACAATTGAGATAATTCAGGCAGAATATCGAGAAACAAGTCTTTAGTACTTGAAGTTATTGTTCTACCGTATTTGTAAAACGGAGGTTTATTTGCAGCTTTCAATGTGTCATGTCATGTGTAATGTGTAGTGTGTGTGTTTAGCATGTCTACGTTATCATGAATAAATGCTTGTTGAGACATACAGTGTTGCTTCTGTGCATGCATCAAACGAATTGTTTCTGACTATATGCATCCATGCATTAGTTTGAGAGGGGTGGAAATGGGACACTTAGGTGAAACAAAACTGCCCCAAAAGGAATCACGATAATCTGTGGCCGATTTATTCTTGTCACTGTGTTGGTATGATTGTCTGTCTGGTGAACGGCCTCTCCGTGCATGGTCAAAGAAACATGACTGGCATCCACGGCCACCACAGCAGCACCGACACATTCCGTTAAACTGCGAGTCACACCCCTCCATTACTCTGGAGCACGCTTTGGTTCTCAATGCTACCACCAATAAACCACAGCTACCACCAATTCAATTCAAGTTTATTTATACAGACTACAGCCGGGTATGCTTGGACTCCATCGCTACATCTACCCTGTCATACCTTTTTCCAGCCACACGAGGCTGTACTGACTTCTTGCTGCACCTGAATCTCATTCACTCTAATCAGCCATCATATAAATAGACCTGGTCTTTTTTCTTTGGGTTGCTAAGTCTTGTATCTTTCGAGTGCATTTCTGGGCGTTTATTCTTCTATTGATTATTGTGTATTACCTTTGCCGACTTTTTTCCCCGTTTGCCTTGTTGGATTGACATACTGGTTTTGAAATTTGCTTCTTAACCGACCCAGTTTGCTCTGTCTTCACCCCTCTTCCTGGATCTCTGTAAGGTTGGTTAATGCACCTGAATTCAACTTTTCAAAAATGTTTTTCTTTTCTCTTATTTGACACGTACATAATAATTTTTTTATTGTAAAGGGTTCTGCATAGTCCGGGCGAATTGCATTTTCGTTCTGCGTTTGGGGGTTCTGGTCAAATTCCGATGTCCCTTTAATTCTGGATGTGGTGTATAGGCTGAAGATGTCAAATTAGCCGCTGTGCACATAATCTCAAACATAAACATGACAGCTGCGATACAAGAACCGAGAATTTTTTATTTGTATGTTTGCCTTATTATATGTATATTTGCCAACATTGCTTGAATGTTTTTTAAACCTCGCAACTCTAACAGATACAAGAGGCCATTTTGAAAGGATTTTTTTTCATCATCTTTAGAATACATTTACAAATCAAGTGGTTTTAATGTATTTTGTGACGGGATTTAACGGTCTAGTTTCCTAATACATCGCTTTTCATAAATGAATAATCACAAAAATCAAACAAGCCTTAAACCAATTCATCATTCAAATTAAATGAATGAATCACAAAAATATTATGTTTTTTACAACTTTGTATATACTACGGTCTTTCTGTAAAAGTCAAAGTCATTAAAAATGTCGAAATATGTGGATATATCATATTTTATGACCGGTTTTGGACACGGACATTTTTGGCCTTTTCAGCCTAAGTGTTTTTCTTACATTGCTCAAAAAGTCAAAAATAGTGTTCTTGTTGATAAATAACACATACAAGACTTCAATAATAAAGAAATTAAGTTAAAAAGATAAAAATCCGCTTCACATTTAGTATACAGAACATAATTAGATTGATAATTTTTTTCATAAAAAAACAACAGGGTCACATGTAAACTAACTGATATTTAATGGGTTTAAATTCTAAAAATGAATGAAAGTGTGTTAGTTAAGATAAGAACTGATTCTAGTGAAAACAATAAAGTCATTGAAAGTGTGAGAGAAATATGTATATATATATATATATATATATATATATATATATATATAATATTTTTTGAAGGTTTTGAGCCTAACCTTCTCATCGGTATTAAAGTAAAGTGTGACGAAATTATGTATTGACCTGCGTTTAAATGACAAGCATTGAAACGTACAGTGTTTGTATCTTCAGATGTTGCTACAATATAGATCAGTACTTGAAATAAATAATCTGAGTTAATAGATTAGATTAGATTAGATTCAACTTTATTGTCATTACACATATACAAGTACAGTGTAACGAAATGTAGTTTAGGTCTAACCAGAAGTGCAGTTAGCAAGTGCAGGATATACAGTTAGAATAAATACAGAATACAATATTGAGAATATAATACAGTGGGCATGGATTATAAAAATATTTTGCAGTAGGTGTGTTCTATGAAAATATGACAGAAGGTATATACTATGAACAATATATACAGATGACTATGTACTATGTACAGGTGGATATGAACAGATAATAATTTAGACTAAAATAGTGCAAGTGACTTAGGTATGCATAGATTATTGACATTGGTTATTAAAGTTATTGCAGTGCAATAGGTGAGTTAATGCAGTTGAAGTTAATGCAGTTATTGAAGTTACAGTGCAATTGATGAGTAGATGCAGTTAATAAGGTTACAGTGCAGTTGATTAGTTAATGCAGTTATTGAAGTTATAGTGCAATTGATGAGTAGATGCAGTTAATAGAGTTACCGTACAGTTGGTTAGTTAATGCAGTTATTGAAGTTACAGTGCAGTAGATGACTAGATGCAGTTAATAGAATTACAGTGCAGTATATAGGTTAGTGCAGTTATGGAAGTGGTCCATTAGTGCAAATGAGCATTCAGTTAAATATACCTGGTGTGCAAGTGAGCAGTATAGAGTGCAAATGATGCTGTGTGTGTAAACAGTCCGGTAGAGCAGATAACATGAAGTACTGGTGTGTACAGTTCAGTCATGCATGCAGCCCTGATAGTATTAGATTGAACATTTAAAGTAGCAGAGTTCATAGCTAGATTTGATGCACTAAAAATAAATGGAAAAAGATTGTCTCGACATTTGAGGATACGCTATACGTGAACAGAGCACGCCAAAATTAATTTGATGCTGTATCGTAGCCAAACTTTCAGGTATAGACACAAAACTTGGTTCGGGGCAGCATGCTGAATTGAACAATATCCAGTTTTTTATCCATTTTGGGTGTCGGCCATGTTGAATAATGTAGTAAAATGCTGTATTTTACGAACAAATTAGCGTATCGCTACTCATTTTTGCACGAGATTAGGTTTATAGCATCTAAAAACACTGCCGACGAACAGTCATTAGACGCTTTCCCATTGGACAAACATTTCTCATATAGTGTATCAACAAATTCAAAGGCAAGCATGCCAAGGGGTTTCTGTATCCCTTCAAAACGTTAGTGTATTGACATGAAATTAGCTATGTGTCATCTGCTGGCAGCAATCTTCATTTTGAAAGGTAAATATATTGGCAACTTTATAAACTAATTTTACATTTCTTTGTTATTTTTATGATACATTATAGGTAGAAAATATGGATGTTTCAACCTACAAGAGTATTCTTGCATACAAGACAGGTGGTGGGTATCCTCAGGGACTGACGAAAGATCAAAAGTCTAATTTCCGAAAACAGGCTGCTTTGTATACCCTTAAACGTGAGTACTGATTTATTAAATTCAAAAGGCTAGTTTTCATTGGTAGTCCCTTTGCCAAATGTTAGTAGGTCAAGAAGCTAAAAAGAAAGTACAACAAATCATTGCTATTCATGAGATATATATATATATATATTAATGAAGAGTTAATATGCCTAATCTAGAAGCCACCTCCGTCAAAAAAGAGATTGTGTGGAGAGCATTTAGCTAACATCATATAGTATACGTTAATCAAATAATTGTATTTCAAAAATACATAAATTTCAAAATATTTTATTTTTTCCAAATATTTATGTCAATCAAACTGCAGTTGAGCCATATCTCATTTTATCAGGTTCTTATTGTGTTAGTGATCTCATTTTAGCCAACCAAACTCTTCATATACATGCGTGTCTTTATATGTATATACACTCACCTAAAGGATTATTAGGAACAACATACTAATACTGTGTTTGACCCCCTTTCGCCTTGAGAACTGCCTTAATTCTGCGTGGCATTGATTCAACAAGGTGCTGAAAGCATTCTTTAGAAATGTTGGCCCATATTGATAGGATAGCATGTTGCAGTTGATGGAGATTTGTGGGATGCATATCCAGGGCACGAAGGTCCCGTTCCACCACATCTTAAAGATGCTCTATTGGGTTGAGATCTCACGACTGTGGGGGCCATTTAAGTACAGTTAACTCATTGTCATGTTCAAGAAACCAATTTGAAATGATTTGAGCTTTGTGACATGGTGCTTTATCCTGCCGGAAGTAGCCATCAGAGGATGGGTACATGGTGGTCATAAAGGGACGGACATGGTCAGAAACAATGCTCAGGTAGGCCGTGGCATTTAAACGATGCCCAATTGGCACTAAGGGGCCTAAAATGTGGCAAGAAAACATCCCCCACACCATTACACCACCAACACCAGCCTGCACAGTGGTAACAAGGCATGATGGATCCATGTTCTCATTCTGTTTACACCAAATTCTGACTCTACCATCTGAATGTCTCAACAGAAATCGAGACTCCTCAAACCAGGCAACATTTTTCCAGTGTTCAACTGTCCAATTTTGGGTCAGCTCGTGCGAATTGTAGCCTCTTTTTCCCATTTGTAGTGGAGATGAGTGGTACCCGGTGGGGCTCTTCTGTTTGTGTTGTGGCTTTACAAATGCTTTGCTGCATACCTCGGTTGTAATGAGTGGATATTTCAGTCAAAGTTGCTGTTCTATCAGCTTGAATCAGTCGGCCCATTCTCCTCTGAACTCTAGCATCAACAAGGCATTTTCACCTACAGGACTGCCGCATACTGGATGTTTAACCATTTTCACACCATTCTTTGTAAACCCTAGAAATGGTTGTGCGTGAAAATCCCAGTAACTGAGCAGATTGTGAAATACTCAGACCGGCCCGTCTGGCACCAACAACCATGCCACGCTCAAAATTGCTTAAATCACCTTTCTTTCCCATTCTGACATTCAGTTTGGAGTTCAGGAGATTGTCTTGACCAGGACCACACCCCTAAATGCATTGAAGCAACTGCCATGTGATTGGTTGATTAGATAATTGCATTAATAAGAAATTGAACATGTGTTCCTAATAATCCTTAAGGCGTGTGTGTGTGTGTGTGTGTGTGTGTGTGTGTGTGTGTGTGATATATATATGTTCATGTTCATACTTTTCAGTTGGCCAAGATTTCTAAAAATCCTTTATTTGTATTGGTCTTAAGTAATCTTCAAATTTTCTGAGAAACTGAATTTGGTATGAATATAATATACAAGTTTCACTTTTTGAATTGAATTCGTGAAATAAATAAAATTTTTGATGATTTTCTAATGATATGACCAGCACCTGTATATACACAGTACAGCCGGAAAATATTCACAGCTCTTCACTTTTTCCACATTTTGTCATGTAACAAGCCTTATTCCAAAATGGATTCAATTCATTATTTTCCTTAATTTTACAAACAATACCCAATAATGACAGTGTGAAAGAAGTTTTTAATCTTTGCAAAATTATAAAAAATAAAAACAAAGCACATCTCAAATTCAGTTCGCTTCTGTACTCTGTCTACGAATCAAAGTAAAGTAGCAGAGTCCGGAAGGGCATCATTGAGCTGGTTTGCTGTATCAGACTGAGTTTGGTACTACCAGGCTACTGGTGATATGAATCTGATGCCATACTTTACTTGTGCTGCACCCTTGTTTTGGAATAATCTCCAGACGGTGTGACAAGAGTGTACGAAATCCAACCTAATGTGAAAGAATTAAAGATATAAACAGTACAAATCTATTTAGAAATATTGTAATGTTACTTGTTGATTTTGCTTTGTAACTGTGTGCCCTATTGACCAGGTCTCCCTTGATAGAGATGAAGTCTCGAGGGACTTCTTGGTTAAACAAGGTTACATAAATAAATTAAATAAATACACTGTGTAGTAACTGACTTTTACATTTGCTGACAAAAAGGTGGTCACCAATAGATTCTGCAAATAGTCTGAAGTTATATTTTTAGAGTTGTTTACACTGTTATTTGGACCGGACCGTTTAGAGCTGTCAGAAAAGTACTGTGCAGACATGGAGCAGGTTCGGCATAGGATTCTTAAGATGGGAATCAAACTCTCGTCGTAATCGCGCTGGTGCTATATGTTGCTGTGTTAATCACAGGGCTATCGGCGCTGACAATACTGTAGTCTTTTTTAAGAAATGTTCATTTCCCCCATTTTTTTTTCTTACAGGAGGCATGTTGTATTATACAAAGCCAAGAAATAAAAAATCTGCACAGGTTGTTGCAGGAATAGTGGAAGCTGAAGCCATCATGCTCAAATTCCATACGGACAAACAAGGACACCACTTGGGTCAAAGGAAGACAAAAGAGGTGGTGTCAAAAAAATATTTCTGGCGAGGAATGTCCAGAAATATTGAAACATGGGTAATCCTACATTTATCACATTTCATTTTTTTCTTGGAAATTTGTAATCGTAAATTGTACAGAAAGTTTGATGTAAGGTCATTCATGCATCATAATGAGAATAATTGTTTTATTAAAAAGTTATTCTGTTTACTCAGGTAAAAGACTGTGTGGAATGCAGCAAAAAGAGGAAACCTGTTTCACCTGTTTCATCTATACGTGTTAGAGACTATTTCTCCCTCCAACTTCATGTTGTTTTTAATCATGTTTGCCTAAATTGATATTTATTTCTGTCATATTTCTCCTAAGGTCACACAGCCTTTTGAAATTGTGTGGATGGATGTCATTGGCGAACTCCCTCTTACTGACGGGGGCAATCGCTACGTACTATTACTCGTAGACGACTTTACCAAATGGCCACAAACATACATAATGTCTTCAAAGACTGCAACTCAAACTAGTGAATGTCTAATGACATTTATATATCAGTTCGAAGCACCCATCCGGATCCTTACCAATCAAGTGGGAGAATTTGTTAATCAGGTAAGTTAAGGAGGATAACGCATAATTCATTGCATATATATATATATATATATATATATATATATATATATATATATATCTAGCAAATTGAAAAAAGTATTAGAAGTTGTCCGGTGTGAGATACAGCTGTCCTAGATGGGATGCAACGCGGCAGCCTGTGCGACCCTCTGTACAGTACATTTGAATATATTCTAATATTCTTAAAAACGCATACCTTTCGCTCTTTAAATTCTTAAAGGGGTCGAGATGGGGAATGGAGGGAGTCATACTTTTTTATAGGTGTCATATTTTCAGCACCAGATCGGCGAGATGAAAGATTGTGCAGTGCCAACTGCATGATCGCTGACACCTGCTGTGACAAGTAAACTTTATTACAAGGATAAATACCTGTATGTCATTTGTCATACCAACTCCAACATCTAAGTGGATGTGCTTGGCGTGCCGTTGATTTCCCTTCAGTGTGCCAACAGGTTGTTGACCCTGGTCTAAACTGTTCTGTCAGATCTACTTTCACTTTTTTAACATAATCATTCAATGTAGATGTTACCGCAATAAAAAAAAAATGTTTTGTAAGTGATTCATTAACCCTTATGCGGTTTCGGGTTCTTTCTGACCCGCAACTTATGTTTGCTGAAATAAAAAAAAGTTATCTTTGACCAAAAGGCATAAAAAACGTTTTTTTGACTTGATTTTATGTTAGTGAGAAACAAGTCACACTCATGGTCTTCGGGGTCTCTGAAAAAGTCCCCAAGGATGGCTTGAATTTGAGCCAACAGATGAACGGGAACAAATTCACCGCTAATAGTAACTCCGTGCTCAACAACAGCATTTACTTTCTCAATACTGTCAAAGAAAATCACAACTGCGTTGTTCATTCGGGAGGCGGATATAATGCAGTCGAGCCCCACAACCTCTCCAACGGCTAAACAACATTACTCAACACTTGCCGCAGACGCAATCTTAACCGCGTGACGCCAGATAAGTGCACTTAAATTTTCCCAAACAAAGACCTTATTATGGTTAAGATGACTAAATATAACTGAATTCAGTCAACCTAAAATATCAAGGTTTTACTGAGACATATCTGTAAGTAGTTAAAACTTAAAAGTTTTTATATAATCAGATTTTTCATACAACGAAACTCCATTTCCACCTTTATTAAAAAAAAATCTGATGGATTGACAAAGCGAAACTCCCATTTTTCAAATTTATCTTTTCTATGACATGAATTCACCGAGGCACGTTTATGTTGCTAAAACCGGCAGGCGCTCGTAGAAAACATTGCTTGCGGGCGTTTGAACGGCGTTATTATTTCAAGCGAAGACGCATTGGTTACTATGATAGGCTGAGCGGAAAGAATGCCAGCTGCTGGCGTTTTAAAAAACGCAGCATTTCGGTTGACAACAATTGAAAAAAAACACACGCAAGCAGAAAGGCCTCGGTGGACACAGCCTTTAAGTTGACAGAACATGTACTGTATACCTGTGCGTGTGTGCGCATGTTACCTCCTACAACCTACCCTGACAGCACACAAACATCTGGCAGATGTCTATGTGATGTCTGCATTTACATCTGCAAGACAGATGTACACACTCTTTAAAGAGTGCCCGTGAGCTTGCGCTCTCCATTTGATGCACAATTGTAGATCAAGAACATCATTTTTTTTTCTTTGGGACAAACTACATTTTTTGACCTCTGTATTTCGTATTCGATTGCTCCCCCAGCACCCACTGGACTGCGTTAATATTATTTTTGGGTCCGAAATGCACACGTTTGCACATGTATTGCAAAGCAAACATCTTGCAGGTGTAAATACACGTCTCCCAGACATACTGTATGTGTTCTATAAGGGTGGAATCAATCTATGGCATGTCATACAATAACCACATTTTGTAGTAAATGTCTCTTAATATATCTGTTTATTTTTTTACTTTTTGTAATTACAGATCAATGTAAACCTTATGAAAGGTTTAAGAATCAGAACTCAACTGTGTGAGATCCATTGTGAAAATGAGCCAATTAAAAAACTGAAAGCAACAATAAAGAGGTACTATATTTACATTTTAACTTGATAGTACACCCACAACAGAGAGAAGAGTCGTTTTTGTATTAAGTGAAACTAAATATTTGCCATGTTGTTTTTCAAGCCGTTTTTTAATGCGATTTATGATTTTAAGGGCGCTTTGCAAAATTGCTCAAGAAAATCCCAAAAGCTGGGATAGACACGTGGACAAACTTATGTTTACACTAAGAACAAAAAAAAGAGTTCCCCCTTTCAAAGATTATTTGGACATGAGGCACGATGCCCATCAAAAGTCCCGAAACACTATAAGGTAGGTGTGAATTGTCGGTTATTGATTTAATACATTAGAGACATGTTTATATAGAAATAAACAAGAAGTTATTTAAAGGTTGCCAGTCCGGCATCCCCGTCCAGCCCGGCGTCTGAGGCAGGACCCTCCAGCCCGGCGTCTGAGGCAGGACCCTCCAGCCCGGCGTCTGAGGCAGGACCCTCCAGCCCGGCGTCTGAGGCAGGACCCTCCAGCCCGGCGTCTGAGGCAGGACCCTCCAGCCCGGCGTCTGAGGCAGGACCCTCCAGCCCGGCGTCTGAGGCAGGACCCTCCAGCCCGGCGTCTGAGGCAGGACCCTCCAGCCCGGCGTCTGAGGCAGGACCCTCCAGCCCGGCGTCTGAGGCAGGACCCTCCAGCCCGGCGTCTGAGGCAGGACCCTCCAGCCCGGCGTCTGAGGCAGGACCCTCCAGCCCGGCGTCTGAGGCAGGACCCTCCAGCCCGTCTGCAGGACCCTCCAGCCCGGCGTCTGAGGCATCAACATCCGGCCCAGCATCTGGGGCATCACATAGAAAAACATACCTAATAACCCCAACGGGCACCCCTGAGCCAGCTGATGATTTTCCTCTTTGCTTGAACGCAATAGACTCAGCAATCATTAACAGACGTAAGTTAGAAACCATGTTACCCATATTATACAAATATTCTGGAAAGTCATCTCATAATATGTATCATTTTAGATATCGATGAGGCCTGGGCTGGAAAAAAAGTCCAAGTGTTACTTTCAAAGATTGGACCATATAAAATATTTTATTTTGACATCCACAACATTTCATCAAATAAACAACTGGAATGTGAAGTAAGACAGTTAAATGTTTTAACAATCTTATTACATGTTTCAGTGATTACAAGTATAGGTAAGGACCAGTTGTGGAAATTAAACAATTTACCTGTTAATCCCCAATTTAATTTGTTCCTGTAGGTTATGAATGGATACATGACAAGTGTTATTCGAAATTTTAATGAAAATTCTCAATCAAAAACATTATTCATTGATTCAAAAGTAATGACAGGCATATGGCAAGGAAATGCTTCGAAGCTGAAGGTTTGTTGGGTCTCCTCCTATTTTTTTTTTATATCAATTTCTGGAAATATCATAACGCTCTTTCTGTTTTTCAGATTGATCTCGCAACATACAGCTGTGTTGTTGGCTTTGTGAACGTTCACAATCATTGGACTGTTGTGGTAAACCGAACACTTTACCTTAAAGGACTTGCAAGATTTCAAATTATTAGATACAGATATGGAATGCATTATGAAGTCTGTATATTTTATAATGCTTTTATCTCGGTTACGACTGTTTCCTGAATAGCGGAACGAGACATTACCATGTGAAGTTTTCTAGGCTCATGCTAGTGACAATGCACTGGTCATTTGCCCTGCAAATATATCTTCTATTTAAGTTGGCCGCAGTGGCAATTCCTTCAGAATCTAACCGAAACCGACAGATATGCCGCGCGCACGGTTGAGGTTTGGTAATGTCCTGTCCGCTATTTTGGAAACCGAGGTAACCGTCTTAACCGAATCATTTCCCATCACAGCTTCACTGGACATGTGGGACGATAATAAAATCCTGCATGGAATGACTCTGTATACACATAATTATAGCAATAGCGACCCCTAGTTTTTCTACGTCATGCTGAGAAGCTTGTTCAGTCATGTAGGTTCTACAGCTCCGTGTTAGGGTGCCGAATTACGTCTCCCACCTGATTAAGCAGATCTGCTCCTTCGGCGGGCCAACTTGCATCTCACGCAAAGGGCCTTGTCTGCGCCCATGAGGTCAGCTAGGATTAACCAAAGGTGGCTCTCGAGAACGACCAGAAAACCCATTGAACGTCCGATGGCCTTTGCAGAGCGTGACGTAGGTTCATTCCACTGGCATCGGGCGGCATCTTCGGGGAGAGACGCATCAGCGTGAGCGGTGTGGGTCTGCGGCGTTGATGGGTCCCCGGCAGGTCTTGCAGAGTGTCGCCACTGGAGTACTTGAAGTTCCCTTCATGAGGCTTCTTTGTGATGAATCAAACGATGGGAGCGTGAAGCTTAAGATTCAGATGGAATTGCTGCTGCTGCGGCCGCCTTAAATAGAAGAGCTATTTGCATGCCGCAGGGCAATTGACCAGTGAATTGACACAGGCGTGAGACTTCACGAGGGTTTAGAAGGGGGAGGAGTCCCACGTGGTAATGTTGAGTGAAGCTATAATGGGGAACTTTTTTGTTTAGAAACCATGTCATGTACATTAAAGTAAAAAGTGGAATGTAAGGATTTAAAGTTGTCATTTTCAGTGATTATCATTTTAATTATTAAAACACACAGGCTCTGCTGCTGTCGGAGAAGAGAGCTATTTATGCTGATCCTTTGGGAGAGAGCTCCAAGCATCTAAAAACCTGCCAGGTCATTACAAGGTATAAGCTATTGTTTTTCCTACAGGATGTGCTTTTAATGTTAATATTTGAGAAATAAACAAACAGTTTACCAATGTTTTAATATGTTGCTTTTTTATGTGAAGACATTTTTTGAAAGTAAACAACTGTGACGTGTCTGGATGGAAGTTTGGGTCAGTGGCTCACCCGCGACAACGAGATGCCACATCATGTGGAGTGCTGGCTTTGAAAGTAAGTAATGAAAAATGCTTTGTTCGTTGACAGGTTAGGAGGATAATAGACAATCGTGAGAAATTATGCATTATGATACTAGTTATGCAATTTTTTTAAAGCAGGTCTATGTCAAGAGTTTGTCTAAAACAAATTATGACTCGTGTCTTTATGGTTTATTGCAGTGATCCGATACTTGCACTTGTGTGTCATCCTGTTAATAGATATACCCCTAATGGTAACACTTACATTCAGGTTCCCTTCATAAAGCATTTATAAATGAGTTCCTTAATGATTCATATGTCATTTACAAATGCAGTTATAACTGCATACATAAAGAGGTAGATTCTAAGGAAAAACTGCCAAACATTGAGGCATTTTTAGCTCCCAGGTTATAAATACTTAATAAATGTCTTTATTGTATTCGAAAGCAGACTCATTATTATCTTGATGTTGTTTGCAGAATAGGCGTTCAGACTGGAGACTGTAGGGTGTTATGGTTTGAAAAGAGACATAATAATAATAATAAGAAAAAACAACATGTTGCTTACGTGATCCTTTTCCGAATGTCTTACGGAGCCCTCCAGAATGCCTTCAGATCATGATGTTTATCCAAAGCACATTTTTTTTTTGTTTGCTTGCATAAATTCATCGATCCTTTTTGTCACTAAATGCACAACGGTTGTTGTTTGTTTACGATGTTTTATTAATGATCAATTACTTCCAATAGTTAATCAAAACCAGAAAACATTTATTTATTATTTATTGTAGAAACCGAATGCTTGCTCACAAGGCTACATCTCTGATGTGAATAATATGTTTACAGGTATCGACAGCCCCTGAAAGTGCACTTTGAATACTTCACAGGCATCCACTTTTCTTTAGTCACAACTTCAAAACACCGAACTTACAACTTCTCTGCGTTCATCAAAACAAAGTCGTATATTTTTAAGAATGTTAGCAATTTTCAGTTCTCGAACATCATTGAGAACCTTTATTTTTTTCCTACTTTCAAATAACTTTTTGGTTTTATAAATTCTTCGAAATACCTCATTTGGTGTTCAACAGAACAACAGAATATACAATATTTATTTTCTACTATGCTAGTGGATGATGTCCGTGAACTGAAAATTGCTAACATTCTTACAAATATATGACGTTGTGTTCAACAGAATAAAGAAATGTACACAGGTTTGAAATGACCTGAAGGTGAGTAAAGGATGACAGAATTTTCATTTTAGGGTGAACTGTCCCTTTAATGTAAAACGATCACATGTGAACTAGTTATGAATGTTAGTAATCTGTGAAAAGGCAACTATTCACATGAATCCACTATATTAAGACACTCTCATATGGTTTGCCAACATTTATAACCATTAATATTTATAAGAAGTTGTGAAGTCATACTTCAATACAAACAAAACAGTCTAGACTACTGTGCTAATTTGTTTGTCAAATTTAAAACAGTACGGACAGATTCTTCACTGTTGGTTTCACATATGCAGACAGACGGCCGAAATGAATGCAGGAGGGGACAGAAGCTTCCGAAGTGCAAATCACTATTAACTCCGTTTTGCCTTCATTCAGGTGGAGAAACCCATGAGACAACCATAACTTAATGTCTGCCAGACAAGCCAGTAAAGTATCCAAGCCCAAGTTTGTTTGAGCCCAGTGTCAGATAAATGTGAAGATCATCTGCATAACAGTGAAAGAAGATATTGTACTTTTTGAAAAGCGACCCTGGGGGGAGCATATATAAAGAAAATACAATCGTATAGTATAAATCCCCCAGAGACACCACAGGTAAGACGAGCAACCTCCGAAGTAAATTCACCTATGGTGACCGAGAACCTCATGTCCTTAAAGTAAGATTGAAACCATTGAAGCGCACCCCCTTTATTGCCAACCCAGTGCTTCAAACCAGATAACAAAACCGAGTGATCAATCGTGTCAAAAGCTGCACTTAAATCCAACAGCACTAGCACGGCAGATTTGCCAGTGTCGAGAGTCACTAGGATGTCATTTAAAACTTTAACCAGTGCTCTTTCTGCAGAGAGCTTCTTCCTAAAACCTGATGGAACACTTGGAAAACTCTGTAGTTGAACAAACACTATTTTCTCAGAAATTGTGGACAAATGAAAGGTTGGAGACTGGTCTGTGATTTGTAAGGACTATTGGATCTAAATTTGGCTTTTCAATGAGCTGATGGACAAAGGCATGCTTCATAACATCAGGGACCGTAGCCATTTCCAATCCTTAAAACAGTGGGTCCAGTCACCTCAAACGTTTGTTTAAAAAACCTTGGTGGAAGAGCATCGAGAGGTGAACCAGAGGGTTTAATCTGCACACAATATCCTATGAAAGTTACAGGCTCGAATTGACATAATGTGCTAGCGGAAGCATTCTGTTTCTACAATAAATAATAAAAAAATGTTTTCTGGTTTTGATAAACTTGTTTGTTTACGATGTTTTATTAATGATTCAATTACTTCCAATAGTTAATGACAACCTTTGTGCATTTAGTGTTAAAAGTCGTGGCCTAATGGTTAGAGAGTCTCGTGACCAGAAAGTTGCCAGTTGGATCCTCAGGGCCGGCAGGTAACGACTGAGGTGCCCTTGAGCAAGGCACCTTCCCCCTACTTGCTCCCGGGCACTGCAGTGATAGCTGCCCACTGGTCCGGGTGTACGTGTGTTCACGACTTGCTGTGCGTGTGTTTACTAGTCTCTGGATGGGTTAAATGCAGAGGTCACATTTCAGGTATGGTTCACCATAAATGACAAATAGGTCACTTTCACTTAAAAGTGATTAAAGGTTTTCAAAATTCATCTTGTTAACGTTGTATTGATCTCATAATGCATTTAATAAAAGAATTAATGCACATTTATAAATGATTTATGAAGGGAACCTTAATGTAAAGTGTTACCACAAACGGCACGTAAAATCTTTAAAAAATGGTTTTAATAGAAAATGGTTTGCTGATTTCGATTAAATGTTTTATTTCTGATCAAACTTTCATAATGTTCCTTGTCTTGCTCTTTAAGTTTGCCGAATGCATTGTCAAGAACAGTGCAATTGATTTAAACATTGTAGAGGAGGTTGATGAATTCAGGAGGGAAATCGCTTACAGTATAATTCAAAGCAGTGGTAAGTATAATGTAACTCCATTATTTTAGAGAACACTTTAGGTTTTTTAAAGAATCAAAACATTTTCAAATGCTTTTTTCAAATCTAATTGACTTTTAGAAGACCTAAGAGAGCTGTGCCATTCGTGTGGTGAAAAGAGTGACCCAAGCAACAGAGTAAGTGAGAAGTTTTTAAGTTTTATTTAAAGTCTAAATTCAGTACTAGAACAAAAAGCCGAGCTTTAAATGGAAAGAACAGAATGGATGTGACCATTTGGTACTGAAATGTTAATCATTAACTGTCATGGCTTAATTCATGTCAAGGCCACGAATTTCCTCTTTTATTTGTGTCAGACAGCAAAAAAGTGCTTGTCACCAGCATGATTTTCAATCCAAGGTATTTTAATATGCAATATCTTTCATATGTTTAAATATATATCCAAACAATCTGATGGGAATTCCTACCTATTTTACAAGGTGGGTCATGTGTGTGAATTATAAATGCGGTCCGTGTATTTAAAGTTGTGCTGCTGACACGAAAAAAAAGTGCTCAATTCGATTAAATTAAATTGAATTACATTTTATTTATATAGCGCTTTTCACAATTTACATTGTTGAAAAGCAGCTTAACATACATCATAATACTAGGGGAAATTAAAGAGAATATATGGTATTAAGATACATGGTATTGAATAATTGATAGTTTCTGACAATCCATGACATCAAAGTATATTAATTTAGGTATATTATTACATTTAATATTGTAATATTGCATTGTCGTTTTCCATCAACGTTCCATTTTCCTTGTTGAAATAATCGTTCTACCCAGTCGATAGTGTTTTTGCTAGATTATTCGTACATACAACCAGGCAGTGGTCCGAGATCTCATCGCTTTGGGGCAGGATTTCTAGATTATCGACATGGAGACCATATGACAGAATGAAGTCTAAAGTATGATAAGGGATGTGTGTGGGTCCAGTCACATTTTGTTTAGGACTAGCTTCAATAGATATTCTTACCTCTGGGACGTTAAAGTTTCCTTTTGATTATCGATGTAGATGTTAAAGTCATCAACAATTAAGGCTCTATCTACTGTAGCGACCAATTCAGATAGTAATTGTCAGAATTATTTTAGGAAGTCTGTATGATGACACGGTGGTCTGCATAAAGTGTAATAATAAATGAGAGGGATTTATTGTTTGAATCTGAGCGCATCACGTTGCTTCGTTCCATCCGGACCGCGAGACATAACCAAAATAGCCTAATAAACCCTTTAAAACTTGAGTGTTTAAATTGAGCCACGCTTCTTCACAATGGCAAATCACATCACACGCTCTCAGGAACATGTTTGTAATTGATCTTTTGCCGCTGTATCCTCGAATATCTTTATTTAACGTCAAACGCGGTTCATTTAAACCCCTTCCACTCCACGTGTGCGCCGCATGAAAAGCAGCAGACACGACGTGCTTATTTCAACAACATTGCAAACACGCAGAGAAGATGGACACACAACAGTAAACAAAATGCAGCAAATATTAAAGCATTTGTATCCGTCAGTCTGTTTACTGTTTGCTATATGTCTCCAGCCTTTCGACCAGATTTGTGACATTTTATTAGCCATAGCGTTCACTAGAGCCATTTTAACTGGAGACTGAGCTGCCGTTGAGAATCGAGTAATGCACGGCAGAGCCCCGATGAAACATGTTCCATGAAGAGTGGCAGTCAATGAAAATTTGAAAAAACGCTTTATAAATATGGTTGCTACAAAGCAGCTGTACATGAAACATTTTGACAATAAGCAACACATTTAAAGTTATACAAATAAAAACAATAGAAAAGTGAAAATACTGAAGACAGACACGCACACACAGGTTCAAACACCCACATACAAAACACACAACTTTACACACACGTACTAACACACGCAGACACACGCACGGTGGTTATCACAGAGAAGCACACATTTAAGATAAATGAAAGAGAAACACAAGTCAAATATGAATCATATTTGTATTCCTATATGTAGAAATAAATAAGTTAACCGAAACCGTACATTTCAAATTCTAAAGCAGCCTAAACACGGCTAAACACGCCAGTGTTCGCTTAACCGGCAGGACGTGTGTCTTCAGTTCACACATTAATTTAAGTCTGAGACTCGCCATAAGCCTTTTCTGTAAAACTGGGCCTACAGTACGTCTCTTAAACATAGACACTGACACAGACTTTTGCAACCTATACACTCAATTCAGAAATCATTCAAGTAAGAGGGGATTATGTTATTTCATTACAATAATGCACCAATAAAGAGCACTCACGACCCTCACAGTTTTCAGAGAGCATCATTGCTGTTCTATTGCTGGTTCCGAACAACATTGGACAGTTATGCTTTGTTTTATAAAGGAACACGAGACATTTTTTGAATGCGTTTTGAAAGACCATGTCCCAATAACATCTAGGAGAAAGATTTTGAATGTCACTGCTAAACAGCCAGTGTAACAGAACTTGTACAAGTATTCCTGCATGTTAGTACACTTCGCACACTACAATCAGCATTAAAGCCACATTATTGAACTTTTGCTGACTGCTCTACCATGTGGTTGATAAGTGCAATCGTCTGTTTTACAGTGTTGTAAATAATGCCGCTGTATACGTAAGTTTACATGTGAATTTGTTGACTAAACTGATAAAACCGGCGAATGCAGGAATGTTGTTTGGAAACTCTTTCACACTTCCGCACGCAGGGGATGGGTGGGGCTGTGTGTACCGACCCCAACACAAAACTTAAAGTGTGGTTGAAGCCGCTATGAGGCTGTCAAGGTAGCAGTGGGAGTAGAATTCATCCAGTTAAGAGTCTTTCTCTCCACTTTTAAATTTAAGAGACATTATTTGATGGTGGGAAAAACTACAAAATTGTTTACAAAATGTGGTTTTGCACTGTTAACACCAGGGTTTACAGCTAGGTCTTAATATGTGTGCATTAGTAAGGGACCCCCTTCAAATGACTCGTAGATCCAGTACAGGATTAACCTGTCCAAACTGGATAACATGGCTAGCTTTCATTTCGTAGAGGTTAAGGAATATCATTATTATTTCTGAGTGGCGTTTATGCTGTTTTTCTGCACACAATGTTTGTTTGCAATATAACTGAACAACTTTGTCATATTTTGTGCTTTCAGGTCGCCTGTATTGTTTGCCAACGCTGGTTTCACAAAAATTGTACAATGGGGCTTGAAGAATTTCTCTGTCCAGCATGCTAACCGCAGGAAAAAGATGGAAAAGTTTTTTTCTGATTCACATTTCATATTTTATCAAGATTTGTATTTTTAATAAATTTAAATTCATAAAAATATGACTGTTGGGTGATTTATTATTCATGGTATTTGCGCTCAACGTTGCAATATTACAATATATTTTGTTTGCGATTATTTCAAAACAATATGATAAACTGTTAAATAAAAAAGTGACCATATTTACTTTAAAACCTTATTCTTTAAAAAAAATTCCTAATATCAATTTACAGAAAGTAGTGTCAAAGACTATTAGAGAATGTTTTTATAGAACAGCACAGAGCTTTAGATGATCACACTGGAGAACTGCCTTCACTTGCCTCAGTGTTGAGTTCCATCTTGTGTTGACTGCAGCAGGGATGCCTTTCTGTTCCCCAAATTCACTATCAAACACATCTTTGAACGTTGTGCTTGTATGCAGCAGTGAGCTAAGTTTTGATAACTTTGAAAGAGAAGGACATGCCACTTTTGTTTCTTTCAAACCATCTCCCACCACCAGCTGAAGAGTGTGCGCAAAACACTGCAAGCGCTGTTTCTTTGCCGTAGCAGCATCTACTGTTTGCTGATCTTCCAGGGTTAAGTCACACCAGAGCTCAAGGTCATCAAGATGATCTCCATCATCATCGTCCTCTTGTCATCTGTGTCACCGCCGTCTACTGTGTGTGATACAATGACTAAGTACCTCATACAACCCGCTTCAAAAATACCAAACTATCATTTTATGACAAAAGTATGAGTAAGGGAGTGGATGCAGATTAACGTGTTTGCAATGTAACGTTAACAGTGAGTTTACAGTCTCATTGATTTAACTATGCAGCAAGCAAAGTTAATGAGCCGATAAGCTAGCGTCATTCAATACTTACCGTTCTTTGTGTAACTTCAAATGTCGAACGAAGTTGGAAGTTGTTGCGACTCCGTCTGTAATCTTCGACCCGCATGTTTTGCATATTGCAATTCGTTTTTTGTTGACAATTTCTTAGTGTTTATACCTGAACGAAACTACCTTTGGTTTCATTTTTGCCAACTGAGGCGTTGTTTGACAGTTCTTCTTCATTGGTTGTCCTGCAATTTGATTGGATGCTGTCTGATCAAAACGACGTGGATCTAAATTGACGACAGCACACACACACACACACACACACACACACACACACACACAGATGCACATTAACACAGAGAGAGATAGAGTGGTCCACGTCAACTTTTAATCTTTGGGTTTTGGAGAAAGTAGCAAGACTTTTCAAGTCAAAAGGCTCAAGTCCAAGTGAAGTCACGAGTTACTGATTTTAAAGTCCAAGTCGAGTTGCAAGTCTCTTTACATTTTGTCAAGTCGAGTCCAAGTGACTCGAGTCCACACATCTGCTGATTTTTAAATAAAGAAATTGACACTGCAGGCACACAGGCTTGTAAGGGCTGGCAAAAACATCACGGGTCAGGACTCATGCAGGAGAAACATGGAGAAAAGACAAAAGAGGACAGAGAACAAAAGTAGAAACATGCTAAAAGAAATGCGGTAACGAATTAGATAGCACATGGGACAAACAATACAAGGGGGAACGGTAACGATAAACCAAGCGCACATGGCAGACAGTCAAATAAATACAGTTAAATCCTGTTTTCAAATGTCTGTATAGAAGGACAATTAAATTATATAAATCTTCTTTAATGGTTTAGTGCAATGAGCTTCAATTCAATTTATTCATCTGAATGAAAACGTTCACGTGTCTTTCCACTTAAGTCCACTGAAAACAATATACATTTGAAGTAGATTCTTTTCACACTGACATTTAAAAAAAAGAAGCAGAACAACATTCAAGTAGCAGAAGAAGACAAAGAGAATAAAGACTACACAAACTGTTACTTAATAATATTTATGTTTTTTTACAGCTTAACTGAAAATCTTTGCATGCAAAGCACAATGAAATTAATATATAAAAAGTACATACCAGCAAGAGCAAGGGTGCTAGTGAAATTTTTCCCCTCTAAAGTCTTTGTTTTTTGTACCTTGCCTTAGTTCAGTTTCCCCCCCATCGTGGGTGTATTTTTGTCATTTATTAAAGTCTGTTTTTGTTACCATTATCGCTAACTGCACTTGGGTTCTCCCTGTACCTTTCATGACACATACAGATGCAGCAGCAAAATGATGGAAATCTCTCCAGTTTAAAAAAAAATGGCTGCATATACGAGCATAAATGCATCCCGTTCATAGTCTAGTTTCCAGCTTTGTCTCATTGCCCACACCTGCCCATTGTTATCTCATCTGTTAGTCTCCCTATTTAATGCCCTTGTGTCTATTGTCTTCAGATACCGTGTTCAGTGTGGTATTTACCTAGTTCGTCTTGCCCCTGCCCTTTACCAACTCGATCGGGTTTGTCTGACGTTGTGTTGTGTTGTGTCGTGTCCTTAGTTAGTTTCTCTTTGCCCCCCTTGTGGGAAGTGTTTATTTGCAGTTTTGTATTTTAGTTTAGTCAGTGTTTTCCCCCATCGTGGTTGTTTGTATTGTGTTTCAATATTAAAGATTTATTAACCCCTTCACCACTGCCTGCACTTGGGTTCTTCCTCCACATGTTTCACGACAGAACGAAGGAGCCAGAAAAGAACCCAGCAGGCAACATGGACAAGACCCAGCGGTCTTGTCAGGCCCACTTCCTTTGCAGTCTCCGCCAAGGGGACTCTGATTTCATGGAATATGCAGACAGGTTCCTGGAGGCTGCAGAGGAGGTGGTCTTCGGGGACGCAGAGGGGACTGCATTGTTCAAGGACTGCATTGTTCAAAAGCGGCCTCAGAGTCCCCCTATCGCCAGCGGAGATGAGGAGGCCGAGACCGTTGGGCTTCGAGGGATTGATCAGGTTATCCATGAACCGACCGGAGCCCAGGGTCTCAGTCCATCTGAATTATACAACTGCGTTGGCCGCCATCCCTGAGGGACACACCCTGCAGATCGGGGCAGTGACCACTGCTTCGCCCATCAGTCTCATCACCTGCTACCTCTCCCACACCAGCATCCAGGGCAAGCGAGGGAGGAGAGAGTCCTGGGGGTCCTCTTCGGAGGCCTCCAACCCAGAGCCAGCCACGCCCTTCACCTCCTTCCTCCAGCTGACCACCAGACGGGTGTCTCGGCTAAAGAAGAAGAGGCAACGGAGGGGGGCGTGGAGTCCATCCCAACCGGTGCAGCAGCCAGCGTCCCAGCCGACTATCCGGCTGGCGTCCAGTCCGGTGAAGCAGCCGGCATCCAGTCCGGTACAGTTGGCGTTCCAGCTGACTATCCAGCAGGCGTCCAGTCCTCCCCAGGCGCAGGCGTCGAGTCCTTCCCAGCCGCAGGCATCCAGTCGCTCCAACATCAGCAGGCAATGGTTTGCGGCCCACAACAGGATGCTGATGCAGTTCCTTTCACCTTACTCTCCATTCCTTAACCCCATTGAGGAATTATTGCCAGTATATGATTGCCAGCCGCATACACAGATGACCCTTCTGGCTGCCATGGATGCAGTGTGTGATGACATCACAACAGATGCCTGCAGAGGCTGAATAAGATTATTTCCACGCAGCATCGCACGTGGATGAGAATTTGTTTCCCAAAAGACAGGAACGTCAGGAGGTGTAGGAAGACTTCTCTGTGATAAACAATTAACACACATGAAGATAGACCAATACAAATTTCATGCTGGTTAACATTGTTGGCATGGTGCTGCGTTTTGGAACATGTCTTAAATTTGTTATGAACAGGTTGCAGTTGGTCCAAACTGTTTCCAAGCTGTTATGAGCTTAGAAAAAAAATTAGATCTGAACTAATTCAAACCTAGACCAAACCTAACTCTTCGATATAAACCAGTGTCAACCATGTTCCAAAAAACTAGTGTGTTTAGTGTGCTTTTAAGGTTAATATGTACTGGTGGATTAAATATCACCCATTTTAACAGTGCAGTACATGTACTTAGTATATATTATCCATTCTGGCCTAATCTGAGCTAATAAAACATCTTGACTAAATCTGAGCTCATAAAACATTTTATTACTAGTGTAACCGGTTGAAAGTAAGAGCCCCCACGCTGTATAGTTACCTGGTTTTAATTCCCTGGGCAGGTGAAGGTAATAAGTGAAACATGCTGTGGAAATGTGTTGCGACTCCTTTAATTGATTATCTCTGTGTGTGCGAGAGAGGGAGAAAGCGCCGATGCAAGTGTGAGAAGCTGGGAAGCAAAAAAAAACCTGCCCAGCAAAATCTTAACACTCATTCACGGTGACGAAGGGTTTTTAAACGGCGCTTTTGGATCAGACCCGGGAGGACGAGTAGATGGTGGGACAACATTGTCGATGGCGTGTTGAAGAGCTTCAACGGAAGAACCTTTCAAATGTCCAAATCTTGTTTGTTTTTGTGCGCACGCTTCTCTTCACTATGAATGAGGAGAAATGCAGCGCTCTGTATTGTATGGTCTCTTTAACGAGGGAGATCTGCCTTCCAATAAACCGTCAATCAATCGTCAGGGACTCGGTTATTTTTTCTTTACAAAGTGATGTCGTAATACAGCGTTTTAGTCATTTTTGCCATCTGTGTAAACAAATTGTTTTAATAAAGGTGTCGTGTGCACTTGAAACTTTTCAAAACCGCAAAAGAAAAACTTTTCCGTTTTTCATCGTGTAAACGTGGCCTTAGAAAGGTCAGTTTTACATCCATTCTAAACCATAAGCATATCACAGAGGGCCGTAACCAGGGTTTTAGAAATACTGAGGTCCAAAAATGTTTGAAATAAAATTGAAATAAATCAATTTGACGCTCTTGATCTGCAATGAGAGAAAACTTTAACAAAACGCTAACCCTGTCACACACGGGATATGAACCCAGAGTGTGTTGCTGTTTTATGGTGCTGTGTGAACCCAACAGGCAGATAACCACAGGAAGCAGGTTAGAAGGAAAACAGATTATCTTTACTTAATGTAACGAGAAGTTGATCAAAAGCTCTTGAACAAAGACTTTTCCAGTTAGCTCAAAAAAAAAAAAACAGGACAACACAAAACAATAGGCTAGGCCAGATAACTTCAAGACTGAGCAAAGCTTCAAGCAATCGGATGTCTTTAAATATACATTAACTAACTATGCACAGGTGATCAACTTAACAAGCAGTTAATTAAGCAGAAGCTGTGAAAGGTCTTGTGTTCTCAGTCTCCCTCTGCTGGGCAAACTATGGTGTAACAAACCCTCTCTTTTCTCAAAAGGTAGTGGTCTAGCTTTTGTGGAACTATTGCTCTTGTATGACATATCGCTTATTGCTCCCTGAACTCTTTGTAAGTCGCTTTGGATAAAAGCGTCTGCTAAATGACTAAATGTAAATGTAAATGCATATGTCCGTTTTACAAGTTTTGAGTGCACATTACATAACTGCTAAAATCATGTCTTTCTTTTCGTGTTTATCAGATGGTTAATTAAAATTTTTATACAAATACTGCCGGATTGACATCCAATCTTTCATAAGGAGTATTTGGGTTTGAAATGGTAATGGTAACAGAGTGATAACAGAATTCCTGAGTGAACTTTTGACTGAAGAATATTTTTTGAATGAACGAAATTAACTTTTTGTGAACTGGCAGACATAAGACATCAAATTACAAAAGTTGCAGACACTTAGGTTTTTATAAAAATAGGTCAACTTAAAATAATAAAAAAACAGAATTTACGGGGGCAAATTGTTTGATTATGTTTTAATGTTGTTTCACTTTCTGACACATAATAGTTAAGAGGTACTTGAACCCAGATTTTGAAAGTTGAAAGGGTCCAACACAATCAATTATTACATGATCAAATGGTTCCGAGACCATAGGAATTGAATTAAGCGGGACAGGCTGAATAATTTGATCGGGCTTTCCCACTACCTGACAAACATGACAAGTACGACAAAACCTGGAAACATCACGTTTTAGACCAGGCCAATAGAAATGACGCAAAATCCGATCATATGTCTTTGCGACACCTAAATGACCAGCCAAACCATATTGTGAAACACTCAATACCATGTCACAATATACTACTGGAACTACGATTTGATTCACAGTATCCCATTCCTTCGCAGATTTAGGGGACACCCATTGTCTCATCAGAATCTCATTGGTAAGAACAAATACCTGAGGGGCCCTTACCCTTTCTTGATCGGTTTCAAACAATGGTGCAAGAGAAAGATCTGCCCTTTCAGCAGCAATTAAGTTATCGGAGCACAAAGGCAGATTAACGGGATCCTTGCTAGCATCACCTGCAGCACTTAAAGGAACCAGACCTAAATCTTCCTGCAGAGACACAGAAGACAAGTCATTTACATCAGGATTTACCATAAACGTATCGCCTAGATCCACTTCATTCACAATACAACGATCAACAGACTTTGTCATAGAACGGGTAACTGCACATACGGGTCAGTAAAAACATCAGGATACTTGAAGCGGACCCATGCCTACTCCTGTACCACCTTAATTCACGCCCTGCAATCATACCTCACGGCGTGGAGAAGCTTCAGATCGTTTCACCAGGCGTTCAGCATTCCCTTCCCAGAATTTTCTCTCCTCACAATTACCTCATACATCTCATTTCTCAACACTGCAAAAAACCTTCAGGCCAGCTCCATCAGAGGTTACCTCAGCGGACTCCAGTTCTTCCCTAAATTGATTTTCACCTCCCCGTCACCGGCCATAGCAAGCTCCCAAACATCAATGGTTATCCAAGGCATACAAAGATCCCAACCCGCCCATCAGGACGCCCATTACCCTGGAGATTCTCACCAAATGCATCTCCACCCTCCGCAAGGGTTATCACTCCACACATGTTTCCCGCACACTCAACGCCATGTTCACATTGGAGTTTTTCGGCTTTCTACGATGCTCAGAGATCACCACCACATCCAAATTTGACCCTTCGGTTCACCCCACTGTGAATGACCTCCAAGTGCTGGATTCGGAGACAATTTCTTACTCGATTAAGCAAAGTAAGACGGACCAGACCAGGAGAGGCCATTTCGTCTACGTTTTCAACATCCAGTCACCGATTCAGCCGTATTATACCCTCCTAGCATACCTTCGCTACAGACAACCCCTTATCGGATCCCCTCTTCGTCGATGACTCTAATCGCCCGGCCTCACGCTTCTGGTTTCAGAAGCACCTCAAAGCCGTCCTGCTCCAATCTGGCATCACAGCAGACAACTTTTCCGGTCACTCCTTCCGCATAAGCGCAGCTACCACAGCCGCCCAAAAGGGCCTATCCCAGCCGCAGATCCAAGCCCTAGGCCGATGGTCATCGGAGGCTTTTAGAATCTACATCCGGACGGACCTGTCACTCCTCAGGGAAGCCCATCGAACAATCCTTTCCCATATCATCTGATAGTCTCGGATGCTAGTTCAAACCTCAGCCACTTTGACACATGACTCCCTGAAGATCGCATTACCTTCGGACCTATCGACTCAAGCAGGTGTCGCATTCACAGTTACCAGTTGTCCAGCTTTGTCAGATGTGAGAACAATCTCCTGCAGAGGCGTCCCTCACATCTGGCGCTCGGCTGAGCCGGTCTTCATTGCTGAAGGCGGCACCACCATACAGTTCATAAAGAAGGCAGCCAGCGCTTCCATCTCACAACGTTGTTCTCAAAGTCTCGAAGACTGCACCACTCGCCACGGAGACAGTATCGCAGCAGCAACCGCCCCCGCAGGGTCACGAAAAAAACAAAAACCAACAAAATTTCCTTTAAACACCTCATTTTTATATTTTATATATAAGTATAGATATCTGTGAAAACGCTGCACGACATAATATTAGACGTATGCGTTTCTTGGCCATGATCGAGATCTGGCGTAAACGGGTTGCGTCTCATTTCATTAAAATGTTTACGTTGATCACAGAAATAAATGCATGATCTCCCACTAACAATTAATAAATATTACTAACCCTAGGTTATGTTGAAACTGATCATGATAAACTTTAAAAAACGTTATTGTTACCTTTGTGCTGCTCTCGGTTGGTTGTCTGCGGATTGAAAATAACGATAGCAAGCTGAAAATGTACATAAGTTAAGAACATTAAATAAACAAAAACAAAGAATTAAGTTATTAAAAATGTATTATAGCCTACCTATTTTTGCACTGCCGTCACCTCGTGGTTGTCCGCCATCAGTCAAAAAGGAAGTGATCCGCAATGACCGGAAATTGGATGTACTCGGCTAAAGTGTAATTTAACATCAACTCACTGTAATTACACTGACTCTTACCTTTTATTTACACCGTGAGTGATGTTATCATTCAAATAAACACCTAAATCAACACTTTTTAACTCTGGTAAAGTAACACTAAAAAAACAACTCAAAAAAACACTGGAAATTTTGCTGTGTATAACACTACAACCCATCACACTCTCTAAGATCTCAAATTGCAGGACTTGCATAACACCTAGAATAACTTGTAACAAAGCTGAAACACCAAAATAAAAACAAATGTAGTCTCCACCCATTTCTGTTCTCGAGAACGGAAATGGGTGGAGACTATATTTGTTTTTATGTTGGTGTTTCAGCTTTGTTACACTCTCCCTCCCTGGCAAAAAACAACCCCCGGTTGTTAAAAGGGCCGTATTGTCAGAAGCCAAGAAACTCCTCCTCTTCGTCAGTGGATTCGTGGAAGATTTCCGAAAGTTTTGACTTTTCCAGGTGGGTTAACCCAATCGGTGGAGGAGAAAAACGCACTTGGGTTCTTAGAGAAGGACTGCGAACCAATGTGGGTGTAGAGTAAAAGGTGTCACCATTGTGTAGTCTGTTATTTTGGGGCCCCGAAATTGAAGAAATTGAGACAGGCCCTGTTTTTTTTTCAAAACATTTTTTATTTTCACATTTCACTATTCCATTTACATACACACAGAAACCATGGCCAATACCCCTACATCACCAACGACTTTTGTGGTAATTGATCCTCCAGACATTGCGACTCCCAACTGGGTCCCAGTGCAACAAACCCTCCAACAACCCAGACCACCTCCTGTTCCCACCTTCTACTCTACACCCACATTGGTTCGCAGTCCTTCTCTAAGAACCCAAGTGCGTTTTTCTCCTCCACCGATTGGGGAAAATGCTCCCTCACCGACGGATCTCATGCAGTTGTGCACCTCCACAGAAACTTCACCTCCTTCAGGAACACAGCAAGAATTGCCTGGAATTCTCCCAACTCCTGGTAGAGGAATTTATCAGTTGTCAGCACAAATAAAAGGGAATTGGGATTATCCTGTTTAGCTGTCTCAAACAGCAGGACCAAGCTTTGAAGGTACTTACCCAGGAGTTTGCAACTACAACCTCACAACATAACGCCAAGTTTGAAACCTTGACTGCTAATATTAACTCCAGCCATCAGCAGCTTCAGACCACGATCACTGCACAGCAACAACGTGAGGGAGAGGACTCTGATCAACTGACAAAGGCAATGAAGGTGATGGTAGCAGGAGAACTGCACAAAAGTGAACACACCGTAGTTTCTGAAGTCCGATTCATGGTGGAACAATTGCAGCTAGAGGTGCAGAAAGACATTCAGAGCATGCGGCAGAGTTCTCGGGAGGATTGTGGCCAACTTTCCCGGGAGATCAGTCAATGTAGTGTCCAACTGGATACCTTAAGTGACTCCCTGAAAGAGATGACATTCGAAACAATTAATTATTTCAAAACTTCTGGGAAAACCGTGAGTGATATTCAACCAATGATACCCCAAGCACCCCTTCATACCACCATTACAGAAGTCGAAACATCCCACCACATCACCCCGTCTATGCTTCCATTTTCTCCCCAGCCAACCTCTGGGGTCAAGAGTGACCATTTGAAACTAACCTTTCCTTCCTTTGGCAGACCTTCAGAGGATGGCGACCCCCTGTTGTACTTGACCAGATGTCAAGACTTTCTAGCATTAAACCCCCTGGATGATGCGGACATTCTGGCAACCTTTCGCACAGTCCTCTATGGTACCGCACGGGACTGGTGGGAGGTGGCTAGATCCACAGTTAACACCTGGAACGAGTTCGAGTCGGCCTTCCTCTCAGCATTTCTTGCAGAGGATTATGAGGATGAGTTAGCTGAGCGTGTTCGCACCAGAATTCAAGGAGAAAAGGAAACCATTAGAGACTTCGCTTTCACCTACAGAGCTCTATGCAAGCGCTGGAGACCGGAGTTGACGGAAAATGAGTTAGTTAAGATGATACTGAAGAATATCAAACCATACCTCGCCAGCCAACTTCGCAGCCGAGTAAGTACAGTGGATAAACTGGTAAAACTTGGTCATCAACTGGAAAAAGACTATGCTCAACAGTTGCATTATGATGGGCGGACAGTAACTTCGTCTATACCACCTAAACCTACCACCCATCGCCAAGTTGAAAGACCGGTTGTCCAATGCTGGAGATGTAAGGGTCAGCATCCCCCTGGAATCTGTCCTCAATACTCTTCACCAGTGCCTTCAATCCCCATCATTATCCTGGAAATAAGCGAACGTTTCCCTCACAGAAGACTGGTGGAACACAATTTAATACCGCCCTGTCTGTCACATCTCCATTCCAATCATCTACCATGACTGGAACATTTACTCCTAAACTTGAGTCCATACCTCAACAGTTAGTTGTCCCTATTACCATTGGCATCTGGACAGGAAAAGCTATAGTCGACACAGGGGCAAGCTATACTCTTTTACATGAAAGTTTATGGACTGAACTGGCATCCGAATCTGAAACACTTTGCCCTTGGTCCCTTGGTCCCCTCTACTTGGCAAATGGTGAAATTTCAGTACCTGTAGGATGGACAAACACGGAAATAACACTCCACAACCAATTGTTTAAAATACCTGTAGCCATCCTTTCCACCAAAGCCTTAGCGTACTCTGTAGTCTTGGGATTGGATTTTATATTCATCAGTGGACTACAGATCAATGTTGCAGATGGAAATTATTCTTTCAAGTCCACTCCAACTAAGGAATATCCTTTCCAGCCTGGACAGGCTAGCATTCCGGCGAGAAGAATCCCGCATCTGAAAAAGGAAGCCAACAATAAAAAGACAGACCAGACACTCTCATTGTTCAGCTCTGTTCCTCCACCACAAGGTGCAAGGGTATCCCAGCAACCAGATAATTTGGAGGATACAACGTTAATAGGGACTCTAGTAGACATTGCCCACTTACCACCTGAGTGAAAGTACAAGCTGCTTCACCTCCTGGAAAACAATCCTCAAGTCTGCACCCTCCAGCTCGGAAGAACAACGGTACTTCAGCATTGTCTTTATACTGTCCACCCTGTACCCATCAAACAGCGTCCATACAGATTAACCCCAGAGAAACAAAATGTGGTACAAGAACATATTAATGAAATGTTGAAAAATGGTCTCATAGAACCGTCTCACTCTGCTTGGGCTTCACCCATTGTCCTGGTCCCAAAGAAAGATGGCAGCTTGAGATTCTGTATGGACTACAGGAAGGTCAATGCTATCACTGAGAGAGATGCCTATCCTCTACCTAATATTACAGAGATATTGGAGTCTCTCAGTGGTGCAGTTATCTTTTCCAGCGTCAACCTAAACAGTGGGTATTGGCAGGTGACTATGGAATCAGAGAGCAAGCCCAAGACTGCATTCATCGCTCCATCTGGTTTATACCAATTCAATGTCATGCCTTTTGGGCTGAAAAATGCTTAATGGAGACTGTCCTGGGTGAACTACGAGGAAGAATATGTTTTGTGTACATTGACGACATTATTATTTACTCACCCTCTGTCACCCAACACTTTCATGATCTTCAGACTGTCTTCACCCGATTGCACACAGCAGGTTTAACGATTAACCTGAAAAAGAGTAAATTTTGCCTTAAGGAATTGACCTTTCTGGGACATGTGGTAAACACGAAAGGCATCTCTGCTGACCCCAGCAAAGTAGAGGCCATCCGCTCTTTCCCTGTACCCAAGACCCTTAAGGAAGTTTAACGATTTCTCGGGCTGGCAGGATGGTACCATCGGTTTGTGCCAAATTTGTCTCGCATAGCTGAGCCTATAAACGCCTTGAAGAAAAAGGGACGCACTTTCCAGTGGTCACCACAGTGTCAACAAGCCTTTGAGAAATTGAAAACCTGTCTCACCTCACCCCCCTTCTGGGTCATCCGGATCTCAAGCTTCCTTTTGTTGTCTACACTGATGCCAGTGACTCAGGATTGGGTGCGGTGTTGACACAACGGAAGACGCATGGCTTGGAAGAAGTCATGACCTATGGTAGCCGAACTTTAACCAAAGCTGAGCTAAATTATTCGGCCGCTGAAAAAGAGTGTTTGGCAATAGTATGGGCGCTAGAAAAATGGCAACATTACCTGGAACCGAAACTCTTCACCATAGTGACGGATCATTCAGCTCTTCAGTGGGTCATGAATTCCATAAAAACCACGGGACGTCTAATTTGTGGGTGCTCCGTCTGCAGAAATTCGACTTTGTGGTGGAGTACAGGAAAGGAAAACTCAATGAAGCCCCAGATGCTTTATCCCGACTGCACCCCCCCCCAAAAACAACAACACAAAAAAACAAAATCCAAAAATTTTTAAAAAAAAACAACCTAACAAAAAACCCCCCCCCCCCCACTCCCACCCACCCCCCCCAAATCCAAACCCCCCACCCTCACAATATTAAAAAATCATTAAAATCCAAACATTAAAAATGAGAACCGAAAACCAGCAGGAAAAATTCAACAGACCACCACGAGTCGTCCAAACGAGATGTTGGGAGTAGATATCATGGGTCCTCTGCCACGCAGCCCCCAAAGATATGAATATCTACCAGTGTTTGTGGATTACTATTCCCGATGGGTGGAACTATTTCCTTTGCGAAAGGCTACTGCTCAAACGGTTGCTTCACATCTCAGAGAAAACATCCTCACTCGGTGGGGGGTTCCGGATTTCATCCTGTCTGATCGAGGCACCCAGTTCATGTCAGCTGTCTTTCGAGACATCTGTGCTAAATGGAAAGTCACTCAGAAAATGACTACAGCATACCATCCCCAGACAAACTTAACAGAGCGAGTGAATAGAACATTAAAACAGATGATTTCAGCTTATGACAATGACAATTATAAAAGGTGGGACCAACACTTACCTGAGTTAAGATTTGCCATCAATTCATCGGTTCAGGAAACCATTGGTATGTCTCCAGCCGAGCTTCATCTAGGGAGAAAACTACAAGGGCCAATGGACAAACTCCCCCGGGGGCAAATTTTTCCCCCACCGCCCCCCTTTTTGGGGGCCCCCAACATCTGTCTAAGTTGCCAGCTAGAGCCAAGGAAAGCACCAAAAAAGCATCCGAAAGACAGCTCCGTAGCTACAACAAAACCCGAAGAGATGTCGTCTATAAGGACAAAGACCGGGTATGGGTGAGGAATTTTCCACAGTCAAGTGCACTTCACCATTTTACTGCTTAACTTGCCAACAAATGGAAAGGTCCCTACCGAGTAATTAAACAGTTGGGACCGCTAAATTATCGTGTGGCATTAGGAAACACTGGCGAGTATGTGCGTACCGTTCACGTTTGCAACCTGAAGCCGTGCTTTCCCACGGCTGAGGAGTTAACCCACCTGGAAAAGTCAAAACTTTCGGTATCTTCCACGAATCCACTGACGAAGAGGAGGAGTTTCTTGGCTTCTGACAATACGGCCATTTTAACAACCGGGGGTTGTTTTTTGCCAGGGAGGGAGAGTGTAACAAAGCTGAAACACCAAAATAAAAACAAATATAGTCTCCACCCATTTCCGTTCTCCAGATTGGAAAAGGAAATGAGGTAAGCACATAAAAGGAGAAATGCAAACTGAAACGGGAGGAGGAAGTACATTTTTGTGTGGTGTTCGAGGTTGTGCTGGAGTGCGGGAGAGGTGAAATCCACGAAAAGCCTATATCCATGTGCGATCAAAAGCCAACACGTCTGCGTTAAATGGGAGACCGGTTAAAAATAATATGACGGTGAACATGCTTCCCCTTACCTTGACGGCTGTGACGTATTCCGCAGCTGAGTGAATGCTCTGCCTTTGCTGGAGTGGATGCGGGAGTGTAGTAGGAAACTCACACTCCAAAAAGAAAAAATCACGAGGTTTCCAGCGCTGAGCGTTTTCAACCTGCGGGGTTGATGACCGTTTGAATAGTCTCACCCTTTGCTGACACACGTAACCACACCATTGGCCTCAGCATTTTCCACACTTTTCTATTCACTTAGTTACACTCTAACTACGACGTGAGTAGTGTACCTCAAATTTCTTTGTCATTTATTGTATTTAATTTGTTTAATTTTGTTTAACCTCAGTTTGTTTCGCCATTGTTTTGTTTTGCTGAACTTTTCTGACGGGGGGTTTTCCCAAGGAAAATTTGGAATCTGTGACTCTTGAAACAAAAATGAATGTGAGCTCAGTGTTTATATATTATGGTTGTGATTCTCAGTTTATAAATGAGTGGACTGTGTTTAATATTTTTTTTTTTGGTTTTCTCTCTCTGTTTTGAAATACAACACTCAAACCCCAAATTCTATGTTTTGGTGATTCTTTGTATAAAGTTTCCTAGTGAATTTGTTATGTAACGAGTGGCAATACGGCTTAACTATTGACAGGATTGCCTTTCTGGCACCCGAAGTAATTTGACCTTCATCTAAATTAGTTTTTTTTTTTTTTAATCTGGCCGTCACCGTTACAAACTCAATCCTCCAAAGGGGGGTCGAGCTTTCTCATACGTAGCACATAAACTCTGGAACAGCCTTCCTGATACTATTCGAGGATCAGACACACTCGCCCAATTTAAATCTAGATTAAAGACAAATCTTTTCAGCCAAGCATTCACTTAATGCAAAATATGCAAATAAACCACCGGGAGACTGCTGACATTAGATATTATTTACTAGGTGTTTATATAACAAGTTAAACTATTCATGTACTGTGTTTTACCTTTTTGTGTTCTTCTTATTTTCCCATGCAAAGCTGCTTTGGAATAATGCAAATTGTGAAAAGCGCTATATAAATAAAATTGAATGGAATTGAATCAAGAACCCTGCGTTCAGCAAACCAGCGTCGTCTTGTATTGCCATCTCAAAAGGGCAGTATTCGCTTACCCGCTCATTCTCCTTCACAACTCCTTCCTGGTGGAACATTCTTCCTAACTCAGTCCAGTCAACCACATCTTTCACAACATTCTAGTATAACTTAAACCCCATCTCTTCTGTGGATACTTGATTTATATATATTTTTCATATCACAGATGCATGCTGAAATTTGGTATTTTCCTGTGAACCCTTTTTAAAATGTCTTTATGCTACCTTTCTATGTACAACGGAAAACTGTCAAACTACATTTAATAAACATACCATAAGTAGTTGTCCTACCAATATGATATGACTTTGATTTACAGACATTTAAAATGTTCAGTTTTTGTCTCTTCCGAGAAAACATTTTCAGAACAATTACACCGATCAACTAAGGGTTTATTTGGAGTGTGGATTGCTTACATAGCACTTTAAGAGTAAATACCATGAATAATAAATCACCCAACAGTCATATTTTTATGAATTTAAATTTATTAAAAATACAAATCTTGATAAAATAAAAAAAAAAAAAAAAAAAAAAATATCTCCCTTTCTCCCCCGCCAGCACGCTGCACCACAAAAAAATTCCCCCCCCCCCCCCACAAAATATTATAAAAACCCCGCCGGACAAAACAAACCACCCCCCAAAAAAAAAAAAAAAAAAAAAAATATACATAAATATAACAAAAAAAAAAAAAGTACAAAAAAAAACAAAAAACCCCACCCAAAAAAAAAAAAAAAATTCCTAACCCCCACCAAAAAAAAAACAACCCATTTTATCCATTTTGGAAGGGGAAATCCCCACCTGGACCACCAAAGATTTTAAAAGGGGCCCCCCCCAAAAAACAAACATTAAAAACCAACTGTAAAAAAACTCCCGGTTTTCCCCAACCCCCCCCCCCCCCGAAAACGGGAACAGGACCTCCGTACCAGGCCCCATTGGGGAAACCCCCTTTTCTCCGATGACTGAAGCAATTCAAAAGCGCAGTGAAAACTGCACGGTGATTGGTTGGAAAAATATACGGGGTAAAGCAGGGAAACCCTGAATGCGGAAAAGGCCAAGCTAGAAGGTGGCCTAGACCGGTTATCGTCCCAAAGTCAGTAAGTGCTGGCATGGCATAAGCCGGGGCTCAGCGACCTAATTAGCAGAAAGGACCCGGGCCTGAAGGGCCGGAACGTCCAGATTGTAAAATCTCGTAAAAGTGGACGGCGAAGCCCAGCAGGCTGCCGCACAGATATCTTTTATAGAGACACCGCTATACCATGCCCAGGAAGAGGCAATGCCTCTAGTGGAATGGGCTCTAACTCTCGTGGGGCATTGAAGGCCCAAGGAAGAGTAAGCAAGCGATATAGCCTCAACTATCCACTTTGATAGTCTATGTTTCGAGACCGAGGACCCTTTGGTGCGGTCGCCGAAGCACACAAAGAGCTGTTCCGACCTTCTGAATAGGGCGGAGCGCTCAATGTATATTTTTAACGCTCTGACTGGGCAGAGCAGACCGAGCTCTGGGTCCCGCTCTGAGGAGGGGAGAGCCGAGAGCGAAATAACCTGTGCTCTGAACGGAGTAGAGAGCACCTTAGGCACATAGCCATGTCTTGGTTTGAGAACGACTCTGGCGTCGTTAGGCCCAAATTCCAGACAGGATGGGCTCACAGAGAGAGCCTGTAGGTCACTCACACGCTTCACCGATGCTAAAGCGAGAAGCAGAACAGTCTTGAGCGTTAAAGGACGGAGGTCCGCAGATAGCAGAGGCTCAAAGGGAGGACCCTTTAGAGCCCTCAGGACCGTGGGCAGATCCCAAGAGGGAACCGTAAGAGGGCGAGGGGGGTGTAGCCGCCTGGAGCCCTTCAGGAAACTAACGATAAGATCGTTCTTGCCCACTCCTTGTCCTCCGATGAGGGTATGCGAGGCTGAAATAGCCGCCACATAGACTTTGAGTGTGGAAGGGGCACGGCCGTTATCCAACAACTCTTGTAAAAATGACAGTATCAGTGATATGTCACAGGACACCGGGTCAGCGCCGCGTGTTGTACACCAGGAGGCGAAGACAGACCATTTGAGGGCGTAGAGACGTCTAGTAGACGGAGCTCTAGCGTGTGATATGGTGTTCAGTACGCTCTCTGGGAGGTCCGTAGGCTCCCGTCGAGAGGCCAAAGGTGCAGAGCCCACAGCTCTGGCTGGGGGTGCCATATCGTGTTCCCTGCCTGAGAGAGGAGGTCCCGCCTCAGGGGAATGGGCCACGGGGCTGCTATTAGCAGCTGGGAGAGATCTGCGACCCAAGGCTGGTTCGTCCACAGAGGGGCTACCAAAAGCACTCGGTGAGCTAGATCCCTGATTCTCCTGATCGTCTGCTGCAAGAGCGCGATCGGGGGAAAAGCATAGAGGAGCCGGTTGGGCCAAGCGTGGGCCAAGGCGTCCTTGCCCTTCGAGAAGTACGTCGGGCAATGAGTATTGTCTTCTGAGGCGAAGAGGTCGACCTCTGCCTTGCCGAAGACTTGCCAGATTTGCTGAACCGACATGGGGTGGAGCGTCCATTCGTCTGAAGGAACATTGCTCCGAGATAGCATATCTGCTCCCCGGTTCAGTTTGCCTGGAAGATGAGTTGCCCTCAGTGAGCACAGATTGGACTGGGCCCATTCCAAGAGGTGAGAAACTAGGGAAAAAAGGCGTCTTGAGGAGAGGCCTCCCTGGTGATTTATGTAAGGCCAACCATACTGCCTGCATTTCCAAGTAGTTGATATGGAGGCTTCATTCCTGGTTCGACCAGTGGCCGAAGGCCGGTTCGCCGTCGCACAGAGCCCCCCAACCCGTGTTGGAGGTGTCCGTCGTGACTACTTTCCGGCTGGATGTGGAGCCCATGGGCACACCCTGCTCTAGCCAAAGGGGATCTATCCACGGGGCTAGGGCCGTCACGCAGGTTTGGTCCACCCGAACACGCAGACGTCCAAGACGCCAAGCGTGTGGAGGAACTCTGGGCTTCAGCCAGTACTGTAGGGGGCGCATCCGGAGGATGCCCAGACTCAGTACCTGAGATGCAGAGGCCATAAGACCTAGCATTTTCTGAAAAACCCTGAGGGGGCGTAAAACCCCGGGCGTGAATGAGGCCGCAAGCCATCGAATTGTCAGAGCTCGGTCTGGAGAAATTCTGGCGGTCATGCGCTTTGAGTCGAAGACTGTTCCCAGGAACAAAATGTTTTGGCTGGGTGACAGTGCGCTCTTGGCAAGATTGATCCTGAGTCCCAGGCACTCCAGGTGGCTGAGGAGGAGGGATCTGTGAGACCTTAGCTCGTCCTCCGACTGGGCTAGAACGAGCCAGTCGTCGAGGTAATTCAGAATGCGGATTCCCTTCTGTCTGAGAGGGGAAAGAGCCGCGTCCATGCACTTCGTGAAAGTGCGGGGAGCTAGAGAAAGTCCGAATGGAAGGACCGTGTATTGATAAGCAATTCCCTCGTAGGCGAATCTCAAGAATCGTCTGTGACGAGGGGCTATCTGAATGTGGAAGTAAGCATCTTCCAGGTCCAGGGAGAAGAACCAGTCCTCTGGGCGAATTTGCGAGAGGATCTGCTTCATCGTGAGCATTCTGAAGCGCCGTTTCATAAGGGCGTGATTCAGATGTCTGAGATCGAGGATGGGGCGGAAGCCGCCGTCCTTCTTTGGTACGAGAAAGTACCGGCTGTAGAAGCCCGACTCGACTTGGTCTGGGGGAACCATTTCTATGGCTCTTTTTCCCAGTAAATTCCTCAACTCCGTGCGCAGAACGTGAGAATTTGAGTCCTGAACTCGGGTGGGAACGACCCCGCGGAAGCGCGCGGGTCGACGAGCAAACTGGAGTGAATATCCTTGGGATACTATTTCCAGAACCCAGTCTGACACCCCGGGGATGGCTCTCCAGGCCTTGGCCCGGGCGGCAAGGGTTTGGGTGTAAGGAGGAGATACGCCGCCTTTTGGGGGCTTGACTCCTAGGAACAATGGAAGAGGAAGCTTGCTCTTTTTTTGACAAAGTTTGTGTTTTATTAAACATTTTGCAGAATGTGGTGTGGGCGTTAGAAAAGGCCCCGCACTTACAACATTGCATTTCAACAAAACCTTTTTGCCGGCACCCGGAACTGAACGGGGTGACCTGGCAGACATGAGAGCAGTCTTTGAAGGAGGGCCGGCTGGAGCGGGCCCTGTAGCCTTCCTCTTCCTTGCAATGGGCTCAGGACGGGGCCTGAGGCGCAGGGTCCAGCGTGATCTTTGGCCGGGGACCTTGTCGCTGAGGATGCGGGAAGCGCCGTCCAGATCGGGAGCGCTGACGGCTGTCAGCTCCCGAAGCCTTCTGAGCAGCAGGGGTTCTTACCGGCTGTTGCGTCGAGGCTGGCTTAGGATGGGTCGCCGCCGGCCGAGATCCGGGTCCTTTAGGCAGAAAGTGCCTCATGGCTTGCGAAGACTTCTGCGCTGCCGTGAAGCGTTCTGCAAACCCCTCCACCGCCGGTCCGAAGAGGCCGGTCGTGGAAATAGGAGCATCCAGGAAGGGGACCTTATCCGCATCCTTAATCTCCGTGAGCGTCAGCCATAGATGACGTTCCAGCACCACCAAGCTGGCCATGGATCTGCCTATCGCCTGGGCCGTGGCCTTAGTGGCGCGTAGAGCAAGATCCGTCGCGCTCCGTAGCTCTCTGAAGAGCGCAGGCTCAGGGTCGGACTCATCCATGCCTTGGAGGAGTTTAGCCTGGTAGACCTGGAGCACAGCCATGGAGTGAAGCGCTGAAGCCGCCTGGCCTGAGGACGAGTATGCACGTCCAGCGAGGGCCGAGGTGGTCCTGCACGGCTTGGAAGGATGAGACGCCTTAGCCCTCCATCCGATGGCGGCGGGCGGACACAGATGTGCGGCCACAGACTCATCGAGGGGGGTAGCTTCTCGTATCCTTTTTCCTCTGCGCCGTCCACGGAGGTGAGCGCAGAGGAGGAAGAAGGTCGAAGACGGGCCGAGTAGGGGGCGCGCCATGACTTCGTTAGTTCGCCGTGAACTTCAGGAAAGAACGGTGAGTTACGTTGACGAGGAGCCTGACGGCGCCCCGGCAAAAACCACTCGTCCAAGCGGCTGCGATTGGGTTCCTCTGGGGGAGACCACTCTAAACCCAGCTCGTTGACCGCCTTCGTGAGGACCCGGAAGAGCTCGGAGTCCGCACCGGGCCGTGTCCGCTGGGTTCTGGAGACGGCGAGGGGGCGGGGTCATCCAGCGAGCCCGCTAACTCCTCCCCGTCTGAAGCCGCTAACGACATGGCGTCGTCTTCCTCCGGTTCGTTTCCACCGAACGAAATCATGTCACAGGCGGACGCCAGTGGACGCTGATCCGTTCGGGTGAAGCAAACCGGGGAAACCTCTCTCTGAGGGGAAGGCGAGGCACGGCGAGCCGGCGTGAGCTCGCGCTTCCCCGAGCGCTTTGCTCCTCTACCCCGCTGCTTCGCTCGCACAGTGTCCTGTGCGTGCAGAGGCGGGGGGGATCGAGGGGCGGAGTCACTCTCTGAAAAGAAAGCTATCCGCGAGCGCAGAGAGGAGAGACTCATACTCTCGCAGTGAGAGCATTCCATCTCTTTGAGCGCGTTCTCTGCGTGGGAGAGACCCAGACATTGAACGCACTCGTCGTGACCGTCGACAGCGTGCAAGAAAACCCCACACGAGCGACAGGGACGACGCGGCATCGCAGCGCAGTGAAAACTGCACGTAAATGCCGCAGGAAATTTGCTCAAACGCTCTCTTAAAAGAAAGCGTGGAATATGCTCTTTTAGCGTCGCCGGATAGCGGCAGGGAAAAGACCGGCTGGATAGCGAAGCCGCTCACGAGCGAAGGCGTCAACCGAAGCCGCCGGAGCGAAGCCGCTGACGAATCCGCTGGAGCGAAGGCGCTGAGCCGAGGTCGAATCCGCTGCAGGTGCTCTCTCGACGGCGAAGCAGTCAGTCTCGGGAAGCGAAGACGAGTCGTCGCTGAAGGAGAAGAGATCTGAAGACCCTGCGGCGATGTGTCTGCTTATATAGCCATAAGCCCCGCCCATTTTGGCGGGTGCCATCGCCAATGGTCCGGCAGCTCCGCTACGATTGGTTTAAAGCTCTGCTTTTTTCCAACCAATCACCGTGCAGTTTTCACTGCGCTTTTGAATTGCTTCAGTCATCGGAGAAAAAGGAGTTTTCCCCATAGCGTCCTGCTACGCAGTACGAGAGAAGTATCGAAAGGGAACCCTCCCCACAAAACCACACTTTTAAAAAATAATTTTTTTTTTTCCCCCCCCAAAAAAAAATCTTTTAAATTAAAAAAAAGAGAAAAAAAAAAAAAACAAGATGAATTTCTCCCCCCCCCCCCCCCCCCCCCCCCCCCCCCCCCCCCCCCCCCCCCTAAATTTTTTTTTTGGGTTGGGACCCCCAGCCCCCCCCCCCCCCCCCCCGCGCACGGGAAAGAGAGTCCCCACACAACACCCCCCCCCCCCCGTTTTTTATCATTATACACAAAAACCCCACAAAAACACACACATACACCGGCATTTTTTACAAACCCCCAAAAAAAACAAAAGCACTTACCAACCCCACGGAAGAGCAGCCACCAAAAGTTCAATAATGTGGCTTTAATGCGGATTGTAGTGTGCGAAGTGTACTAACATGCAGGAATACTTGTACAAGTGCTGTTACACTGGCTGTTTAGCAGTGACATTCAAAATCTTTCTCCTAGATGTTATTGGGACATGGTCTTTCAAAACGCATTCAAAAAATGTCTTGTGTTCCTTTATAAAACAAAGCATAACTGTCCAATGTTGTTCGGAACCAGCAATAGAACAGCAATGATGCTCTCTGAAAACTGTGAGGGTCGTGAGTGCTCTTTATTGGTGCATTATTGTAATGAAATAACATAATCCCCTCTTACTTGAATGATTTTTGAATTGAGTGTATAGGTTGCAAAAGTCTGTGTCAGTGTCTATGTTTAAGAGACGTACTGTAGGCCCAGTTTTACAGAAAAGGCTTATGGCGAGTCTCAGACTTAAATTAATGTGTGAACTGAAGACACACGTCCTGCCGGTTAAGCGAACACTGGCGTGTTTAGCCGTGTTTAGGCTGCTTTAGAATTTGAATTGTACGGTTTCGGTTAACTTATTTATTTCTACATATAGGAATACAAATATGATTCATATTTGACTTGTGTTTCTCTTTCATTTATCTTAAATGTGTGCTTCTCTGTGATAACCACCGTGCGTCTGTCTGCGTGTGTTAGTACGTGTGTGTAAAGTTGTGTGTTTTGTATGTGGGTGAACCTGTGTGTGTGTGCGTGTCTGTCTTCAGTATTTTCACTTTTCTATTGTTTTTATTTGTATAACTTTAAATGTGTTGCTTATAGTCAAAATGTTTCATGTACAGCTGCTTTGTAGCAACCATATTTATAAAGCGTTTTTTCAAATTTTCATTGACTGCCACTCTTCATGGAACATGTTTCATCGGGGCTCTGCCGTGCATTACTCGATTCTCAACGGCAGCTCAGTCTCCAGTTAAAATGGCTCTAGTGAACGTTATGGCTAATAAAATGTCACAAATCTGGTCGAAAGGCTGGAGACATATAGCAAACAGTAAACAGACTGACGGATACAAATGCTTTAATATTTGCTGCATTTTGTTTACTGTTGTGTGTCCATCTTCTCTGCGTGTTTGCAATGTTGTTGAAATAAGCACGTCGTGTCTGCTGCTTTTCATGCGGCGCACACGTGGAGTGGAAGGGGTTTAAATGAACCGCGTTTGACGTTAAATAAAGATATTCGAGGATACAGCGGCAAAAGATCAATTACAAACATGTTCCTGAGAGCGTGTGATGTGATTTGCCATTGTGAAGAAGCGTGGCTCAATTTAAACACTCAAGTTTTAAAGGGTTTATTAGGCTATTTTGGTTATGTCTCGCGGTCCGGATGGAACGAAGCAACGTGATGCGGTCAGATTCAAACAATAAATCCCTCTCATTTATTATTACACTTTATGCAGACCACCGGGTCATCATACAGACAATTACTATCTGAATTGGTCGCTACAGTAGATAGAGCCTTAATTGTTGATGACTTTAACATCTACATCGATAATGAAGGATTTTTATTGTGTTTTTATTGTGGTTTAAACGTGCCTTTAGAAAATATGACCAGTATGTGAACCAAGAATTTAGGACTCATACTGAGGGCTTTTTCCATAGGAAATGGGTATGTGTGTGTGTTAAGGTCAGGTTACGCACAGAGCGTGTTGGAATGTGTGAGGGTATCATGTAATGTTTTACAGATGGAACCAGATTTGAAAAACAAGGCAGTGAGCTGATTGGCTGAGACAAGACAAAGAGGAGAGAAAGCTGATTGGACCCCAGCTGAAGAAGAGGCACACCAAAATATTATAAATATGCTGTGAAATTGTTTTTCTGGGTCGGTCGGGCCGTTGTAAAGATATCAGTTCTTTTTGTAAGACTGAGTCTAAGGCAGCCCACCCACCCATCGGCTGGTGTACACAGCTGATGTATTTTGTTTTAATCTTCTGATCAATAAACTTCAAGATTTTACTTTGACTGGCCTCTCTCCAATTTTGAACGCGCAGAACATTGATCGAATGTTCAACAGATGGTGACCACGACGTGATTGGAAAAAAAGGCATTTAAAAAGAATTGTAAAACTCGTGACTGAAAAGTGACTGAAAATTGGGACGGACAACTTTTGACTTGAACACGCTGTCGACAGAACCAATAAGGTGAGCAGAAACCTTTTCAAAAAAACTTCTGCAGATTGGATATTCCAAATTTATGTGTTGAGTTTGAAGTATATCGTACCATTGATTAAAAATTTAAAATCATTGATATTTGTTGATCAGAATAAAATGATATTTTATTTTTATTTTGTTGTTAAATCCCTTTAAAACAACGGCAAGTATCAAAGCCTTGCGTTATTAGAAAGGGCGCTTTTTAAACAACTGCAAGTATCAAAGCCTTGCTGGAGATGTGTGTGATAAAAGTGAATAAATTGTTAAATCCCTTTAACTCAACGACAAGTATAGAAGCCTTGCGGTGTGAGAAAGGGCGCTTTTAAAACAACGGCGAGTATCAAAGCCTTGCTGAATGATAAAAGTGGATAAATTGTTAAATCCCTTTAACTCAACGACAAGTATAAAAGCCTTGCGGTGTGAGAAAGGGCACTTTTAAAAAAACAATCTTCCGGCAAGTTTCAAAGCCTTTGCTGTATGAAAAAAGTGAATAAACAGGGATAATGCGTTAAAATCCTTTGGGTAACCAACACCATAGTACGCTCAAAGACGTGAACTGAATGTAGAAAGTGCGTTTTGAAAACTGTAACGGCAAGTATTGTGTAAAATGTCTGAATTTGGGAGTATAGATGCTCCCCGAATAAAAAGCTGGAAACAACAATTTGGGAAAGTAATGGAGTCAGAAATGTATGCAAAATGTGCAGTCGGTGAATCCGAACACCTGTGTACCATTTTCAGATTGTGTATATTTTGACAAACTGACTTTTTGATTTTTTTGATTAAACATTTCTCTCAGCAGACTCAATCTGACATTGATCCTGAACCCATAGGGGTGAATGGTGTCCGTCATGGGATGAGGTAATAGAATATACTGGTGGTGGGACCCCGAAAGATCTCACACCTAGAAAAATATACCATGACTCTATTGTCTGGCAGACCAATTCCTAGATAAGGATGATAATGATGTTTGTGAGATTATGACCATTTTTAATGGTCAAGAGGGGGACTGAACGATTTTTATTGTGTTTTTATTGTGGTTTAAACGTGCCTTTACATTTAATAGCAGATCCATTATTGATTACAAACTATGCATAATATGTTGAAAATATGACCAGTATGTGAACCAAGAATTTAGGACTCATACTGAGGGCTTTTTCCATAGGAAATGGGTATTTGTGTGTGTTAAGGTCAGGTTACGCACAGAGCGTGTTGGAATGTGTGAGGGTATCATTTAATGTTTTACAGATGGAACCAGATTTGAAAAACAAGGCAGTGAGCTGATTGGCTGAGACAAGACAAAGAGGAGAGAAAGCTGATTGGACCCCAGCTGAAGAAGAGGCACACCAAAATATTATAAATATGCTGTGAAATAGTTTTTCTGGGTCGGTCGGGCCGTTGTAAAGATATCAGTTCTTTTTGTAAGACTGAGTCTAAGGCAGCCCACCCACCCATCGGCTGGTGTACACAGCTGATGTATTTTGTTTTAATCTTCTGATCAATAAACTTCAAGATTTTACTTTGACTTGCCTTTCTCCAATTTTGAACGCGCAGAACATTAATCGAATGTTCAACAAAAAAAAAAAAAAAAAAAACACCCCCACAGAAAAAAAAATAATAAAAACAAATCCCAAAAAAAAAAAGACAGGCCCCCCACACACCCCCTATCATACTTTTAACTTCATTCTGTCATATGGTCTCCCCGTCAAAAAACAAAAAATCCCCCCCCAAACCGATAAGATCCCGCCCCCCCCCCTGGTTTTATGAACAAAAAATCAACCAAAAACACTACCGACTGGGTAGAACGATTATTTCAACAAGGAAAATGGAACGTTGATGGAAAACGACAATGCAATATTACAATATTAAATGTAATAATATACCTAAATTAATATACTTTGATGTCATGGATTGTCAGAAACTATCAATTATTCAATACCATGTATCTTAATACCATATATTCTCTTTAATTTCCCCTAGTATTATGATGTATGTTAAGCTGCTTTTCAACAATGTAAATTGTGAAAAGCGCTATATAAATAAAATGTAATTCAATTTAATTTAATCGAATTGAGCCCTTTTTTTCGTACAGCAGCACAACTTTAAATACACGGACCGCATTTATAATTCACACACATGGCCCACCTTGTAAAATAGGTAGGAATTCCCATCAGATTGTTTGGATATATATTTAAACATATGAAAGATATTGCATATTAAAATACCTTGGATTGAAAATCGTGCTGGTGACAAGCACTTTTTTGCTGTCTGACACAAATAAAAGAGGAAATTCGTGGCCTTGACATGAATTAAGCCATGACAGTTAATGATTAACATTACAGTACCAAATGGTCACATCCATTCTGTTCTTTCCATTTAAAGCTCGGCTTTTTGTTCTTGTACTGAATTTAGACTTTAAATAAAACTTAAAGACTTCTCACTTACTCTGTTGCTTGGGTCACTCTTTTCACCACACGAATGGCACAGCTCTCTTAGGTCTTCTAAAAGTCAATTAGATTTGAAAAAAGCATTTGAAAATGTTTTGATTCTTTAAAAAACCTAAAGTGTTCTCTAAAATAATGGAGTTACATTATACTTACCACTGCTTTGAATTATACTGTAAGCGATTTCCCTCCTGAATACATCAACCTCCTCTACAATGTTTAAATCAATTGCACTGTTCTTGACAATGCATTCGGCAAACTTAAAGAGCAAGACAAGGAACATTATGAAAGTTTGATCAGAAATAAAACATTTAATCGAAATCAGCAAACCATTTTCTATTAAAACCATTTTTTAAAGATTTTACGTGCCGTTTGTGGTAACCCTTTACATTAAGGTTCCCTTCATAAATCATTTATAAATGTGCATTAATTCTTTTATTAAATGCATTATGAGATCAATACAACGTTAACAAGATGAATTTTGAAAACCTTTAATCACTTTTAAGTGAAAGTGACCTATTTGTCATTTATGGTGAACCATACCTGAAATGTGACCTCTGCATTTAACCCATCCAGAGACTAGTAAACACACGCACAGCAAGTCGTGAACACACGTACACCCGGACCAGTGGGCAGCTATCACTGCAGTGCCCGGGAGCAAGTAGGGGGAAGGTGCCTTGCTCAAGGGCACCTCAGTCGTTACCTGCCGGCCCTGAGGATCCAACTGGCAACTTTCTGGTCACGAGACTCTCTAACCATTAGGCCACGACTTTTAACACTAAATGCACAAAGGTTGTCATTAACTATTGGAAGTAATTGAATCATTAATAAAACATCGTAAACAAACAAGTTTATCAAAACCAGAAAACATTTTTTTATTATTTATTGTAGAAACAGAATGCTTCCGCTAGCACATTATGTCAATTCGAGCCTGTAACTTTCATAGGATATTGTGTGCAGATTAAACCCTCTGGTTCACCTCTTGATGCTCTTCCACCAAGGTTTTTTAAACAAACGTTTGAGGTGACTGGACCCACTGTTTTAAGGATTGGAAATGGCTACGGTCCCTGATGTTATGAAGCATGCCTTTGTCCATCAGCTCATTGAAAAGCCAAATTTAGATCCAATAGTCCTTACAAATCACAGACCAGTCTCCAACCTTTCATTTGTCCACAATTTCTGAGAAAATAGTGTTTGTTCAACTACAGAGTTTTCCAAGTGTTCCATCAGGTTTTAGGAAGAAGCTCTCTGCAGAAAGAGCACTGGTTAAAGTTTTAAATGACATCCTAGTGACTCTCGACACTGGCAAATCTGCCGTGCTAGTGCTGTTGGATTTAAGTGCAGCTTTTGACACGATTGATCACTCGGTTTTGTTATCTGGTTTGAAGCACTGGGTTGGCAATAAAGGGGGTGCGCTTCAATGGTTTCAATCTTACTTTAAGGACATGAGGTTCTCGGTCACCATAGGTGAATTTACTTCGGAGGTTGCTCGTCTTACCTGTGGTGTCTCTGGGGGATTTATACTATACGATTGTATTTTCTTTATATATGCTCCCCCCAGGGTCGCTTTTCAAAAAGTACAATATCTTCTTTCACTGTTATGCAGATGATCTTCACATTTATCTGACACTGGGCTCAAACAAACTTGGGCTTGGATACTTTACTGGCTTGTCTGGCAGACATTAAGTTATGGTTGTCTCATGGGTTTCTCCACCTGAATGAAGGCAAAACGGAGTTAATAGTGATTTGCACTTCGGAAGCTTCTGTCCCCTCCTGCATTCATTTCGGCCGTCTGTCTGCATATGTGAAACCAACAGTGAAGAATCTGTCCGTACTTTTTTAAATTTGACAAACAAATTAGCACAGTAGTCTAGACTGTTTTGTTTGCATTGAAGTATGACTTCACAACTTCTTATAAATATTAATGGTTATAAATGCTGGCAAACCATATGAGAGTGTCTTTATATAGTGGATTCATGTGAATAGTTGCCTTTTCACAGATTACTAACATTCATAACTAGTTCACATGTGATCGTTTTACATTAAAGGGACAGTTCACCCTAAAATGAAAATTCTGTCATCCTTTACTCACCTTCAGGTCATTTCAAACCTGTGTACATTTCTTTATTCTGTTGAACACAACGTCATATATTTGTAAGAATGTTAGCAATTTTCAGTTCACGGACATCATCCACTAGCATAGTAGAAAATAAATATTGTATATTCTGTTGTTCTGTTGAACACCAAATGAGGTATTTCGAAGAATTTATAAAACCAAAAAGTTATTTGAAAGTAGGAAAAAAATAAAGGTTCTCAATGATGTTCGAGAACTGAAAATTGCTAACATTCGTAAAAATATACGACTTTGTTTCGATGAACGCAGAGAAGTTGTAAGTTCGGTGTTTTGAAGTTGTGACTAAAGAAAAGTGGATGCCTGTGAAGTATTCAAAGTGCACTTTCAGGGGCTGTCAATGCCTGTAAACATATTATTCACATCAGAGATGTAGCCTTGTGAGCAAGCATTTTTCATTACTTACTTTCAAAGCCAGCACTCCACATGATGTGGCATCTCGTTGTCGCGGGTGAGCCACTGACCCAAACTTCCATCCAGACACGACACAGTTGTTTACTTTCAAAAAATGTCTTCACATAAAAAAGCAACATATTAAAACATTGGTAAACTGTTTGTTTATTTCTCAAATATCAACATTAAAAGCACATCCTGTAGGAAAAACAATAGCTTATACCTTGTAATGACCTGGCAGGTTTTTAGATGCTTGGAGCTCTCTCCCAAAGGATCAGCATAAATAGCTCTCTTCTCCGACAGCAGCAGAGCCTGTGTGTTTTAATAATTAAAATGATAATCACTGAAAATGACAACTTTAAATCCTTACATTCCACTTTTTACTTTAATGTACATGACATGGTTTCTAAACAAAAAAGTTCCCCATTATATCTTCACTCAACATTACCACGTGGGACTCCTCCCCCTTCTAAACCCTTGTGAAGTCTCACGCCTGTGTCAATGCACTGGTCAATTGCCCTGCGGCATGCAAATAGCTCTTCTATTTAAGGCGGCCGCAGCAGCAGCAATTCCATCTGAATCTTAAGCTTCACGCTCCCATCGTTTGATTCATCACAAAGAAGCCTCATGAAGGGAACTTCAAGTACTCCAGTGGCGACACTCTGCAAGACCTGCCGGGGACCCATCAATGCCACAGACCCACACCGCTCATGCTGATGCGTCTCTCCCCGAAGATGCCGCCCGATGCCAGTGGAATGAACCTACGTCACGCTCTGCAAAGGCCATCGGACGTTCAATGGGTTTTCTGGTCGTTCTCGAGAGCCACCTTTGGTTAATCCTAGCTGACCTCATGGGCGCAGACAAGGCCCTTTGCGTGAGATGCAAGTTGGCCCGCCGAAGGAGCAGATCTGCTTAATCAGGTGGGAGACGTAATTCGGCACCCTAACACGGAGCTGTAGAACCTACATGACTGAACAAGCTTCTCAGCATGACGTAGATAAGCTAGGGGTCGCTTTTGCTATAATTATGTGTATACAGAGTCATTCCATGCAGGATTTTATTATCGTCCCACATGTTGAGTGAAGCTGTGATGGGAAATGATTCGGTTAAGACTGTTACCTCGGTTTCCAAAATAGCGGACAGGACATTACCAAACCTCAACCGTGCGCGCGGCATATCTGTCAGTTTCGGTTAGATTCTGAAGGAATTGCCACTGCGGCCAACTTAAATAGAAGATATATTTGCAGGGCAATTGACCAGTGCATTGTCACTAGCATGAGCCTAGAAAACTTCACATGGTAATGTCTCGTTCCGCTATTCAGGAAACAGTCGTAACCGAGATAAAAGCATTATAAAATATACAGACTTCATAATGCATTCCATATCTGTATCTAATAATTTGAAATCTTGCAAGTCCTTTAAGGTAAAGTGTTCGGTTTACCACAACAGTCCAATGATTGTGAACGTTCACAAAGCCAACAACACAGCTGTATGTTGCGAGATCAATCTGAAAAACAGAAAGAGCGTTATGATATTTCCAGAAATTGATATTAAAAAAATCAATAAATAATAACAGGAGACCCAACAAACCTTCAGCTTCGAAGCATTTCCTTGCCATATGCCTGTCATTACTTTTGAATCAATGAATAATGTTTTTGATTGAGAATTTTCATTAAAATTTCGAATAACACTTGTCATGTATCCATTCATAACCTACAGGAACAAATTAAATTGGGGATTAACAGGTAAATTGTTTAATTTCCACAACTGGTCCTTACCTATACTTGTAATCACTGAAACATGTAATAAGATTGTTAAAACATTTAACTGTCTTACTTCACATTCCAGTTGTTTATTTGATGAAATGTTGTGGATGTCAAAATAAAATATTTTATAGGGTCCAATCTTTGAAAGTAACACTTGGACTTTTTTTCCAGCCCAGGCCTCATCGATATCTAAAATGATACATATTATGAGATGACTTTCCAGAATATTTGTATAATATGGGTAACAGTTTCTAACTTACGTCTGTTAATGATTGCTGAGTCTATTGCGTTCAAGCAAAGAGGAAAATCATCAGCTGGCTCAGGGGTGCCCGTTGGGGTTATTAGGTATGTTTTTCTGAGAGCTGGAGTGGTGGATGTTTCTGAAAAATGTGATGCCTCAGACGCCGGGCCGGACGGGGATGCCGAACTGGCAACCTTTAAATAACTTCTTGTTTATTTCTATATAAACATGTTTCTAATGTATTAAATCAATAACCGACAATTCACACCTACCTTATAGTGTTTCGGGACTTTTGATGGGTATCGTGCCTCATGTCCAAATAATCTTTGAAAGGGGGAACTCCTTTTTTTTGTTCTTAGTGTAAACATAAGTTTGTCTACGTGTCTATCCCAGCTTTTGGGATTTTCTTGAGCAATTTTGCAAAGCGTCCTTCAAATCATAAATCGCATTAAAAAACGGCTTGAAAAACAACATGGAAAATATTTAGTTTCACTTAATACAAAAACGACTTTTCTATCTGTTGTGGGTGTACCTGCAATATCAAGTTAAAATGTAAATATAGTACCTCTTTATTGTTGCTTTCAGTTTTTTAATTGGCTCATTTTCACAATGGATCTCACACAGTTGAGTTCTGATTCTTAAACCTTTCATAAGGTTTACATTGATCTGTAATTACAAAAAGTAAAAAAATAAACAGATATATTAAGAGACATTTACTACAAAATGTGGTTATTGTATGACATGCCATAGATTGATTCCACCCTTATAGAACACATACAGTATGTCTGGGAGACGTGTATTTACACCTGCAAGATGTTTGCTTTGCAATACATGTGCAAACGTGTGCATTTCGGACCCAAAAATAATATTAACGCAGTCCAGTGGGTGCTGGGGGAGCAATCGAATACGAAATACAGAGGTCAAAAAATGTAGTTTGTCCCAAACAAAAAAATTATGTTCTTGATCTACAATTGTGCATTGAAGGACTTTTATTGTGATTTTTATTAAGGTTTAAACGTGCTTTTACATTTAAAATGCTTTATGATTTCATTATTGATCATTAACTGTGCATAATATGTTAAAAATATAACAAGTGTGTGAGTTAACCAAAGGACTTATTTGGAGTGAACTTTCTGTACCAAAATAATATGTGTGTGTGTGTAAAGATCAGATTACGCAGAGCTCATCGAAATATGGTGAGGTATGGGGTCTCCACAAATAGTCGGGACAAGCAGCGTGAACTGAGGAACAAAGGAGAGGCAGCGGATTGGACGTGTTCCCAGGATTTCACATCCGCAAAAGGACATTAGCTTCTCGAGCTAAAAAGGGACACCAAAAAGGATTATAAATACGATGAAATAGTGCTTCGAGGTGAGCCCTTTGTGAGATATCAGTTCTCTTGTAAGACTGAGTCTGAGGCAACTCACCCAGCAGCTGTTATATTTGTGAATCTTCTGATCAATAAACTTCAACGTTTTCTTAACTGGCCTCTTCTCTCCAATTTTGAACGCGCAGAACATTGATCAAATGTTCAACAGTGCGCGTGTGTGTGCGCGTGCAAATCAAACACTTTTTTTGAGTGGTGAATTCTTATGACTTATGAAACTCGAATGAGCAAGAAGAAACTGCTTATAGTATTAGCATTAACAATTTATTGTCATTTGAGCGGAAAACACACATCATGTTACCTCCTACAACCTACCCTGACAGCACACAATCATCTGGCAGACATCTATGTGATGTCTGCATTTACATCTGCAAGACAGATGTACACCCTCTTTAAAGAGTGCCCGTGAGCTTGCGCTCTCCATTTGATGCTGTTGAACAATTCTTCAATGTTCTGCGTGTTCAGAATTGGAGAGAGGCCAGTCAAAGTAAAATCTTGAAGTTTATTGATCAGAAGATTAAAACAAAATACATCAGCTGTGTACACCAGCCGATGGGTGGGTGGGCTGCCTTAGACTCTTACAAAAAGAACTGATATCTTTACAACGGCCCGACCGACCCAGAAAAACAACTTCACAGCATATTTATAATATTTCTTGGGGTGCCTCTTCTTCAGCTGGGGTCCAATCCGCTTTCTCTCCTTTGTCCTGTCTCAGCCAACCAGCTCACTGCCTTGTTTTTCAAACCGACATCTGTAACAAATTTGCACAAGACCCCAACATCCTCTGTGCGTAATCTGATCCTAGCACACACACATACCATTCTGGTACAGAAAGTCAGTCCTTAACTCAAGCATATTAAATGTAAGGGCACGTTTAAACCACAATAAAAATCCTTCAGCACACACGCGGGCGCACACACACGCACACACACACGCACACACACACACACACACACACACACATACATAATATATATAGTATACAGTACATGTTCTGTCAACTTAAAGGCTGTGTCCACCGAGGCCTTTCTGCTTGCGTGTTTTTTTTTAATTGTCGTCAACCGAAATGCTGCGTTTTTTAAAACGCCAGCAGCTGGCATTCTTTCCCGCTCAGCCTATCATAGTAACCAATGCGTCTTCGCTTGAAATAATAACGCTGTTCAAACGCCCGCAAGCAATGTTTTCTTCGAGCGCCTGCCGGTTTTAGCAACATAAACGTGCCTCGGTGAATTCATGTCATAGAAAAGATAAATGACAACATGGGAGTTTCGCTTTGTCAAGCCATCAGATTTTTTTAATAAAGGTGGAAATGGAGTTTCGTTGTATGAAAAATCTGATTATATAAAAAATTTTTAAGTTTTAACTACTTACAGATATGTCTCAGTAAAACCTTGATATTTTAGGTTGACTGAATTCAGTTATATTTAGTCATCTTAACCATAATAAGGTCTTTGTATGGGAAAATTTAAGTGCACTTATCCGGCGTCACGCGGTTAAGATTGCGTCTGCGGCAAGTGTTGAGTAATGTTGTTTAGCCGTTGGAGAGGTTGTGGGGCTCTAGTGCATTTGGTCAAAGATAACTTTTTTTTATTTCAGCAAACATAAATTGCGGCTAAATTATGACACCTATAAAAAAGCATGACTCCCTCCATTCCCCATCTCGACCCCTTTAAGAATTTAAAGAGCGAAAGGTATGCGTTTTTAAGAATATTAGACTTCAAATATACTGTACAGAGGGTCGCACAGGCTGCCGCGTTGCATCCCATCTAGGACAGCTGTATCTCACACCGGACAACTTCTAATACTTTTTTCAATTTGCTTGATATATATATATATGCAATGAATTATGCGTTATCCTCCTTAACTTACCTGATTAACAAATTCTTCCACTTGATTGGTAAGGATCCGGATGGGTGCTTCGAACTGATATATAAATGTCATGAGACATTCACTAGCTTGAGTTGCAGTCTTTGAAGACATTATGTATGTTTGTGGCCATTTGGTAAAGTCATCTACGAGTAATAGTACGTAGCGATTGCCCCCGTCAGTAAGAGGGAGTTCGCCAATGACATCCATCCACACAATTTCAAAAGGCTGTGTGACCTTTGGAGAAATATGACAGAAATAAATATCAATTTAGGCAAACATGATTAAAAACAACATGAAGTTGGAGGGAGAAATAGTCTCTAACATGTATAGATGAAACAGGTGAAACAGGTTTTTTTACCTGAGTAAACAGAATAACTTTTTAACAAAACAAGTATTCTCATTATGATGCATGAATGACCTTACATCAAACTTTCTGTACAATTTACGATAACAAATTTCCAAGAAAAAAAATGAAATGTGATAAATGTAGTATACCCATGTTTCAATATTTCTGGACATTATATTTTTATACAAATATTTTTTTGACACCACCTCTTTTGTCTTCCTTTGACCCAAGTGGTGTCCTTGTTTGTCCGTATGGAATTTGAGCATGATGGCTTCAGCTTCCACTATTCCTGCAACAACCTGTGCAGATTTTTTATTTCTTGGCTTTGTATAATACAACATGCCTCCTGTAAGAAAAAAAAAATGGGGGAAATGAACATTTCTTAAAAAAGACTACAGTATTGTCAGCGCCGATAGCCCTGTGATTAACACGGCAACATATAGCACCAGCGCGATTACGACGAGAGTTTGATTCCCATCTTAAGAATCCTATGCCGAACCTGCTCCATGTCTGCACAGTACTTTTCTGACAGCTCTAAACGCTCCGGTCCAAATAACAGTGTAAACAACTCTAAAAATATAACTTAAACTATTTGCAGAATCTATTGGTGACCACCTTTTTGTCAGCAAATGTAAAAGTCAGTTACTACACAGTGTATTTATTTAATTTATTTATGTAACCTTGTTTAACCAAGAAGTCCCTCGAGGCTTCATCTCTATCAAGGGAGACCTGGTCAATGGGGCACACAAGTTACAAAGCAAAATCAACAAGTAACATTACAATATTTCTAAATAGATTTGTACTGTTTATATCTTTAATTCTTTCACATTAGGTTGGATTTCGTACACTCTTGTCACACCGTCTGGAGATTATTCCAAAACAAGGGTACAGCACAAGTAAAGTATGGCGTCAGATTCATATCACCAGTAGCCTGGTAGTACCAAACGTACTCGGTTACTAACGTAACCTCGGTTCCCTGAGATACGGGAACGAGTACTGCGTAGCAGGACGCTATGGGAAAACTCCTTTTTCTCCGATGACTGAAGCAATTCAATAGCGCAGTGAAAACTGCACGGTGATTGGTTAGAAAAAAGTAAAACTTTAAACCAATCGTAGCGGAGCTTCCGGACCAATGGCGATGGCACCCGCCAAAATGGGCGGGGCTAATGCCTCTAGTGGAATGGGCTCTAACTCTCGTGGGACATTGAAGGCCCAAGGAAGAGTACGCCAGTGATATAGCCTCAACTATCCATTTTGATAGTCTATGTTTCGAGACCGAAGACCCTCTGGTGCGGTCACCGAAGCACACGAAGAGTTGTTCCGACCTTCTGAATGGGGTGGAGCGCTCAATGTAGATTTTTAATGCTCTGACTGGGCAGAGAAGGTTAAGCTCTGGGTCCCGCTCGGAGGAGGGGAGAGCAGAGAGCGTAATAACCTGTGCTCTGAACGGAGTAGAGAGCACCTTAGGTACATAGCCATGCCTTGGTTTGAGGACGACCCTGGCGTCGTTAGGCCCAAATTCCAGACAGGACGGGCTTACAGAGAGAGCCTGTAGGGCACCTACACGCTTCACCGATGCTAAAGCGAGAAGCAGAGCGGTCTTGAGCGTTAAGGAACGGAGGTCCACAGATAGCAGAGGCTCAAAGGGAGGGCTCTTTAGAGCCCTCAGGACCGTGGGCAGATCCCAAGTGGGAACTGTAAGAGGGCGAGGGGGGTGTAGCCGCCTGGAGCCCTTCAAGAAAAACGAACGATAAGGTCGTTCTTGCCCACTCCTTTTCCTCCAATGTGGGTATGGGAGGCTGAAATAGCTGCCACATAGACTTTGAGCGTGGAAGGGGCACGGCCGTTATCCAACAACTCTTGCAAGAATGACAGTATCAGCGATATGTCGCAGGACACCGGGTCAGCGCCGCTTGGTCTACACCAGGAGGCGAAGACAGACCATTTGAGGGCATAGAGACCTCTAGTGGACGGGGCTCTAGCCTGGGATATGGTGTTCAGGACGCTCTCGGGGAGGTCCGTAGGCTCCCGTCGAGAGGCCAAAGGTGCAGAGCCCACAGCTCTGGCTGGGGCTGCCATATCGTGTTCCACGCCTGAGAGAGGAGGTCCCGCCTCAGGGGAATGGGCCACGGGGCTGCTACTAGCAGCTGGGAGAGATCTGCGACCCAAGGCTGGTTTGTCCACAGAGGGGCTACCAAAAGCACTCGGTGCGCTTGATCCCTGATTCCCCTGATCGTCTGCTGTAAGAGCGCGATCGGGGGAAAAGCATAGAGGAGCCGGTTGGGCCAAGTGTGGGCCAAGGCGTCCCTGCCCTTCGAGAAGTACGTTGGGCAATGAGTATTGTCTTCTGAGGCGAAAAGGGCGACTTCTGCCTTGCCGAAGATTTGCCAGATTTGCTGAACCGACATGGGGTGGAGCGTCCATTCGTCTGAAGGAACATTGCTCCGAGATAGCATATCTGCCCCCCGGTTCAGTTTGCCTGGGACATGAGTTGCCTTCAGAGAGCGCAGATTGGACTAGGCCCATTCCAAGAGGCGTAATACTACTAGGCAAAAAAGGCGTCTTGAGGAGAGGCCTCCCTGGTGATTTATGTAAGATACCACCGTCATGCTGTCTGATCGGACTAAGACGTGGCGATTCTTTAGCACCGGTAGGAAGTAGCGAAGAGCCAACCATACTGCCTGCATTTCCAGGTAGTTGATGTGGAGGCTTCCTTCCTGGTTCGACCAGAGGCCGAAGGCCGGTTCGCCATCGCACAGAGCCCCCCAACCCGTGTTGGAGGCGTCTGTCGTGACCACTTTCCGGCTGGATGTGGAGCCCAGGGGCATACCCTGCTCTAGCCAAAGGGGATCTTTCCACGAGGCTAGGGCGGTTACGCAGGCTTGATTCACCAGAACACGTAGACGTCCAAGACACCAAGCGTGTGGAGGAACTCTGGGTTTCAGCCAGTACTGGAGGGGGCGCATCCGGAGGATGCCCAGACTCAGCACCTGAGATGCAAGTGTGGTGTAGCGGGAAAAGAGTGATGAAACTGATGAGGTTTAAAGAAATGAATGTGCAAATTTGCCTCATTATTTTGTTATTTTAACTGTTTATATTGTATTCAAACGTTGCATTATTTGTATTACACATGAGTGTAAAGCATTTATGCGTGTGATTTTGGTTACGTTGATTGCCTTACGTGATCACGTACCTGCGTGTCTGTGTCGTCAGACGCTAATATAGCAAACGTGCCGAGATGCGCTTTATTCAAAGTAAAGCATCATAAAGGAAGCACTGCATTGGCTCGTTCTTTCAGTAAATGCTTTTCTCTCCTTTAAGGTAACGTTTGAGTACACAAAAAGTAGATCGGTGTTAAGTAGAAAGATAGTTTAATATTATATTCATTTGGGTAATGGGTTGAAAGCATTTTTGTGTACTTTATTATCGAGTGAATGTTTTGAGCTATGTGGCTATGCTAGCGCGCGGTTAGCGCATGCCTATTAGCTTACATATTGCCACATGAATCGATGTTGTGTAGAGATAATACTGTAGTTTGAACATAAGTGGCCATAATCAATTGTTTAAGCTGTTGTGAAGAGATTACTACAGGTAAATTAACTCCTCACATATTAATGGTGAGTTATGGGCTGCAGAGTTTGTGTAACGTTACACATGTACATGTTTTATAGAATGTGAGGCATGTGTGTCTGGGACACTTAACTGTTATTTGTATATACTGATTTGGTTATTTTGATATGTTGTTAAGAGTTCTATAAAACCAAATAACAAATGGTGTGTAACTTGGATAAGTGTTTACCGTATTTCTGAGGAAAAAGTATGCATATTGATACTTCTCATGTTCTCCATTGAATTTATGGTAAAGCTGTATTTGCATAATAATATTTATTCAAAGTAAAGCATCATAAAGGAAGCACTGCATTGGCTCGTTCTTTCAGTAAATGCTTTTCTCTCCTTTAAGGAGTACTACACAGAGGCCATAAGGCCCAGCATTTTCTGAAAAACCCTGAGGGGGCGTGAAACCCCGGGTGTGAATGAGGCCGCAAGCCATCGAATAGCCAGAGCTCGTTCTGGCGATATTCTGGCAGTCATGCGTTTTGAGTCGAAGACTGCCCCTAGGAATGATATATAGTACGTTGGCTGGGGGACAGTGCACTCTTGGCAAGATTGATCCTGAGTCCCAGGCACTCTAGGTGGCTGAGGAGGCGGGATCTGTGGGACCAGCCAGTCGTCGAGGTAATTCAGAATGCGGATTCCCATGGCTCGCCAGGCCTTGCCAGGCCTTGGCCCGGGTGGCAAGGGGTTGGGTGCAATGGGGAGTTACGCCGCCTTTTGGGGGCTTGGCTCCCAAGGACAATGGAAAAGGAAGATTGCTCTTTTCTTGACAATGTTTGTGTTTTATTAAACATTTTGCAGTATATGGTGTGGGCATTGGAAAAGGCCCCGCACTCACAACTTTGCACATTATCAACTTTTTGCCGGCACCCGGAACTGAACGGGGTGACCGGGCCGACATGAGAGCGGTCTTTGGAGGGCCAGCTGGAGCGGGCCCTGTAGCCTTCCTCTTCCTTGCATCGGTCTCAGGATGGGGCCTGAGGCGCAGGGTCCAGCGTGATCTTAGGCCGGGGACCCTGTCGTGGGGGATGCGGGTAGCGCCGTCCAGATCGAGAGCGTTGACGGCCGTCAGCTCCCGGAGCCTTCTGAGCAGCAGGGGTTCTCACCGGCTGTTGCATCGGAGCTGGCTTGGGGTGGGTCGCCACCTGTCTAGATCCTAGACAGAAAGTTATTCATGGCCTGCGAAGACTTCTGCGCAGCTGTGAAGCGTTCCGCAAAACCCTCCACCGCCGGTCCGATGAGGCCGGTAGTGGAAATTGGAGCGTCTAGGAAGGGGACTTTGTCTGCCTCCTTGATCTCCGTAAGCGTCAGCCACAGATGACGCTCGAGCACTACTAAGCTGGCCATGGATCTTCCTATCGCCTGGGCCGTGGCCTTGGTGGTGCGTAGAGCAAGATCCGTTGCGCTCCGTAGCTCTCTGAAGAGCGCAGGGTCAGGGTCGGACTCATCCATTCCTTGGAGGAGCTTGGCCTGGTATACCTGGAGCACTGCCATGGAGTGTAGCGCCAAAGCCGCCTGGCCTGAGGACGAGTATGCACGTCCAGCGAGGGCCGAGGTGGTTCTGCTCGCCTTGGAGGGATAACTCCTCCCCGTCCGAAGCCGCTAACGACATGGTGTCGTCTTCCTCGAGTTCGTTTCCCCCTGAACGAGATCATGCCACAGGCGGCCGCCAGTGGACGCTGATCTGTTCGGGTGAAACAAACCGGGGAAAGCTCTCTCTCTGGGGAAGGCGAGGCACGCCGAGCCGGCGTGAGCTCGCGCTTCCCCGAGCGCTTAGTTCCTCTACCCCGCTGCTTCCTTCGCACAGTGGCCTGTGCGGGCAGAGGCGGCGGGGATCGAGGGGCGGAGACGCACTCGTCGTGCCCGTCAGTGGCGTGCAGGAAAACCCCACACGAGTGACAGGGACGACGCGGCATTTGTAGCGCAGTGAAAACTGCACAAAAAACAGCGCGGAAATTTGCTCTTAGAAAATTTCTCTTTTAGCATCGCCGGATAGCGGCAGGGAAAAGACCGTTGCTGAGTAGCGAACAGTTCGCTAGCGAAGCCGCCAACAGAATCCGCCGGAGGGGAATGAGCGAAGCGAAACCGCTGAAGCGAAGCCGCTGAGCAGGAGGTCGAATCCGCTGCATGTGCTCTCTCGACGGCGAAGCAGTCAGTCAGGGAAGCGAAGATCAGGTCGTCGCTGAAGGAGAAGAGATCTGAGGACTCTACGGCGATGCGTCTGCTTATGTAGCCATAAGCCCCGCCCATTTTGGCGGGTGCCATCGCCATTGGTCCGGCAGCTCCGCTACGATTGGTTGAAAGTTTTACTTTTTTCCAACCAATCACCGTGCAGTTTTCACTGCGCTATTGAATTGCTTCAGTCATCGGAGAAAAAGGAGTTTTCCATTGCGTCCTGCTACGCAGTACGAGTGAAGTATCGATAGGGAACTCAGTCTGATACAGCAAACCAGCTCAATGATGCCCTTCCGGACTCTGCTACTTTACTTTGCTTCGTAGACAGAGTACAGAAGCGAACTGAAATTGAGATGTGCTTTATTTGTTTTTATTTTGCATAATTTTGCAAAGATTAAAAACTTCTTTCACGCTGTCATTATTGGTTATTGTTTGTAAAATTTTAAGGAAAATAATGAATTGAATCAATTTTGGAATAAGGCTTTAACATGACAAAATGTGGAAAAAGTGAAGAGCTGTGAATACTTTCCGGCTGTACTGTGTGTATATACAGGTGCTGGTCATATCATTAGAAAATCATCAAAAAGTTGATTTATTTCACTAATTCAATTCAAAAAGTGAAACTTGTATATTATATTCATACCAAATTCAGTATCTCAGAAAATTTGAAGATTACTTAAGACCAATACAAATAAAGGATTTTTAGAAATCTTGGACAAATGAAAAGTATGAACATATATATATATATATATATACATACATACATACCTAAAGGATTATTTGGAACACCTGTTCAATTTCTCATTAATGCAATTATCTAATCAAACAATCACATGGCAGTTGCTTCAATGCATTTAGGGGTGTGGTCCTGGTCAAGACAATCTCCAAAATTGGACAGTTGAAGACTTGAAAACTGTTGCCTGGTTTGATGAGTCTCGATTTCTGTTGAGACATTCAGATGGTAGAGTCAGAATTTGGCGTAAACAGAATGAGAACATGGATCCATCATGCCTTGTTACCACTGTGTTGGTGGTGTAATGGTGTGGGGGATGTTTTCTTGCCACATTTTAGGCCCCTTAGTGCCAAATGGGCATCGTTTAAATGCCACGGCCTACCCGAGCATTGTTTCTGACCATGTCCGTCCCTTTATGACCACCATGTACCCATCCTCTGATGGCTACTTCCAGCAGGATAAAGCACCATGTCACAAAGCTTGAATCATTTCAAATTGGTTTCATGAACATGACAATGAGTTAACTGTACTTAAATGGCGCCCACAGTCATCAGATCTCAACCCAACAGAGCATCTTTGAGATGTGGTGGAACGGGACCTTCGTGCCCTGGATGTGCATCCCACAAATCTCCATCAACTGCAACATGCTATCCTATCAATATGGGCCAACATTTCTAAAGAATGCTTTCAGCACCTTGTTGAATAAATGCCACGCAGAATTAAGGCAGTTCTCAAGGCGAAAGGGGGTCAAACACAGTATTAGTATGGTGTTCCTAATAATGCTTTAGGTGAGTGTATATACATATAAAGACACGCATGTATATGAAGAGTTTGGTTGGCTAAAATGAGATCACTAACACAATAAGAACCTGATAAAATGAGATATGGCTCAACTGCAGTTTGATTAACGTAAATTTTTGAAAAAAATAAAATATTTTGAAATTTATGTATTTTGGAAATACAATTATTTGATTAACGTATACTATATGATGTTAGCTAAATGCTCTCCACACAATCTCTTTTTTGACGGAGGTGGCTTTTAGATTAGACATATTAACGCTTATATATATATCTCATGAATAGCAATTATTGCTGATTTGTTGTACTTTCTTTTTAGCTTCTTGACCTACTAACATTTGGCAAAGGGGCTACCAATGAAAACTAGCCTTTTGAATTTAATAAATCAGTACTCACGTTTAAGGGTATACAAAGCAGCCTGTTTTCGGAAATTAAACTTTTGATCTTTCGTCAGTCCCTGAGGATACCCACCACCTGTCTTGTATGCAAGAATACTCTTGTAGGTTGAAACATCCATATTTTCTACCTATAATGTATCATAAAAATAACAAAGAAATGTAAAATTAGTTTATAAAGTTGCCAATATATTTACCTTTCAAAATGAAGATTGCTGCCAGCAGATGACACATAGCTAATTTCATGTCAATACACTAACGTTTTGAAGGGATACAGAAACCCCTTGGTATGCTTGCCTTTGAATTTGTTGATACACTATATGAGAAATGTTTGCCCAATGGGAAAGCGTCTAATGACTGTTCGTCGGCAGTGTTTTTAGATGCTATAAACCTAATCTCGTGCAAAAATGAGTAGCGATACGCTAATTTGTTCGTAAAATACAGCATTTTACTACATTATTCAACATGGCCGACACCCAAAATGGATAAAAAAACTGGATATTGTTCAATTCGGCATGCTGCCCCGAACCAAGTTTTGTGTCGATACCTGAAAGTTTGGCTACGATACAGCATCAAATTAATTTTGGCGTGCTCTGTTCACGTATAGCGTATCCTCAAATGTCGAGACAATCTTTTTCCATTTATTTTTAGTGCATCAAATCTAGCTATGAACTCTGCTACTTTAAATGTTCAGTCTATTAACTCAGATTATTTATTTCAAGTACTGATCTATATTGTAGCAACATCTGAAGATACAAACACTGTACGTTTCAATGCTTGTCATTTAAACGCAGGTCAATACATAATTTCGTCACACTTTACTTTAATACCGATGAGAAGGTTAGGCTCAAAACCTTCAAAAAATATTATATATATATATATACATATTTCTCTCACACTTTCAATGACTTTATTGTTTTCACTAGAATCAGTTCTTATCTTAATTAACACACTTTCATTCATTTTTAGAATTTAAACCCATGAAATATCAGTTAGTTTACATGTGACCCTGTTGTTTTTTTATGAAAAAAATTATCAATCTAATTATGTTCTGTATACTAAATGTGAAGCGGATTTTTATCTTTTTAACTTAATTTCTTTATTATTAAAGTCTTGTATGTGTTATTTATCAACAAGAACACTATTTCTGAATTTTTGAGCAATGTAAGAAAAACCTAAAACTTAGGCTGAAAAGGCCAAAAATGTCTGTGTCCAAAACCGGTCATAAAATATGATATATCCATATATTTCCACATTTACAGAAAGACCGTAGTATATACAAAGTCATTAAAAAGTAAAAGTTGTAAAAAACATAATATTTATGTGATTCATTCATTTAATTTGAATGATGAATTGGTTTAAGGCTTGTTTGATTTTTGTGATTATTCATTTATGAAAAGCGATGTATTAATTTGGAAACTAGACCGTTAAATCCCGTCAAAATCCATTAAAACCACCTGATTTGTAAATGTATTCTAAAGATGATGAAAAAAAATCCTTTCAAATGGCCTCTTGTATCTGTTAGAGTTGCGAGGTTTAAAAAACATTCAAGCAATGTTGGCAAATATACATATAATAAGGCAAACATACAAATAAAAAATTCTCGGTTCTTGTATCGCAGCTTTCATTTTTATGTTTGAGATTATGTGCACAGCGGCTAATTTGACATCTTCAGCCTATACACCACATCCAGAATTAAAGGGACATCGGAATTTGACCAGAACCCCCAAATGCAGAACGAAAATGCAATTCGCCCGGACTATGCAGACCCTTTACAATAAAAAAATTATTATGTACGTGTCAAATAAGAGAAAAGAAAAACATTTTTGAAAAGTTGAATTCAGGTGCATTAACCAACCTTACAGAGATCCAGGAAGAGGGGTGAAGACAGAGCAAACTGGGTCGGTTAAGAAGCAAATTTCAAAACCAGTATGTCAATCCAACAAGGCAAACAGGGAAAAAAAGTCGGCAAAGGTAATACACAATAATCAATAGAAGAATAAACGCCCAGAAATGCACTCGAAAGATACAAGACTTAGCAACCCAAAGAAAAAAGACCAGGTCTATTTATATGATGGCTAATTACAGTGAATGAGATTCAGGTGCAGCAAGAAGTCAGTACAGCCTCGTGTGGCTGGAAAAAGGTATGACAGGGTAGATGTAGCGATGGAGTCCAAGCATACCCGGCTGTAGTCTGTACGACGGACGGTCCTGTATGAAATAAAATCACTTTCAAAATTAAATGTACGTAACCAAAAGAATTTGTGTGTAATATTATTGTAATAGATTTTATTTGAATGTTTTTATTTTGTAATACTGTGTCCATTGGCATTGTATTGTGTGTGTGTGTGTGTGTGTGTGTGTGTGTGTGCAAAACCCTCGGTTTTCCCCTCGGGGCTCGCCATAGTTGGGCGGGGCAGGCATGCGCACTGAGAACTAGAGTGCGGTGGTTTGACATGTGCGAGCTCCTAATAAACCAGAAGAGTTATGTACCAGACCCAAAGCATGCGTTTCTTATTTTATTGAACGCAAGTCTCAGGCGAACCTACCCAAATGCTCGGTTACATTGGTACATTGGCTCGGTTACAGCTTCCCCTGTAAAGCTGCTTTGGAACAATGCAAATAGTAAAAAGCGCTGTATAAATAAAGTTGACTTGAATTGGTGGTAGCTGTGGTTTATTTTTATTTTATTTGAGTGAAAGTGGCTTGACGGGTGTTTAACTACTTAGTTTAGCTCCAATAGTTTTAAAATGTGAGGGTGCGCGTGGTCAAAGCTTTAAGGATGTGTTGAAAAGAGGGGTTTGATTTCCACCCGAGACGGGATGCTGACAAAAACAGCAGACAAATTAGGATTGAGCTGCCGCTGCCGTTCTCCGGTGATCAGAGGCAGAGTTTTCTATGCTAGGCGTGTCAGTTCGAGGTCACGGTCAGAGCGTGGGAAAGTTTGGAGGTGTATGCGGCTGAGATCAGCAGGTTGGTTGGCGAAGCTTTTCCTGAATATTGTGACAAGGCTCAAAAGGAAAAAAAATCGTCATTTGGCTTGTCTAGACCCAGTTCTCGGAACTAAATGTCAGGAACAAGGACCTATGGATTTAGAGGAAGCTGTCACACTTGCAGGTTGGTACTAGAATGCTACAGAGTCAATAAAGACTGATTATATGGCTGTTAATGCTGCTCACAGTATTAGTGAGGAAGGGGCAGTGGCTCCTGTTGGCTCTGAAAAGGATAATATTGGACTTTACAGAGCAGTAGATAAATTAGCAGAAGAAATGAGAACCAAAGCGTGCTCCAGAGTAATGGAGGAGTGTGACTCGCAGTTTAACGGAATGTGTCGGTGCTGCTGTGGTGGCCTTGGATGCCAGTCACGTTTCTTAGACCATGCACGGAGAGGCCGTTCACCAGACAGACAATCATACACAGTGACAAGTATAAATCGGCCACAGATTATCGTGATTCCAAGGACTCATACTCTGTGGAGTTTTCTTCAAGACGCAGCCCTAGCCCCAGTCCACGGCGACAGTATAGCTATGAAGATGACTCTAGGAAGTGTGGTGTACGTTGTATGTCTCCTGGCGCAAGGGATTGACGTAGTGGGCCAGGAAACGGACTGTAGCTGATGTTGCGGCCCAAACGCCAGCTATGTTGCCCATGGACCCTCGCATTGAAAACACTACTACCAGTAATTCAATTTTCAATTTCCAAAGAGACAGTCACAAACACCAACACAGACCTGCTGGTGTCTTATGTGAGAGGAGTAATTGAAGGCGTGGAGGTTCAAATGTTAGTAGATTCTGATTCCAGTGTGTCGCTCATTAGTGCAGATGTTCGCATGTCAATTCCAGCACTTCGTTGAAAAATCACGCCTCGTTAGAACTCAGCCGAGCTAAGTTACAACTCTGGGACATCTCAGTTCCACTTCGCTGCAATATGTCCCTGGTGACCACAATGACCTTACCACCCCTCAGTGAGTCAGTTGTGCTCGTTAAGGTATCCTCCCCTTATGTGACTCAGTGGTCTACCGACTTTGATGGCTATTTGTAACCTAATGTGGCAGATTCTTTCAGCTTAGTGGGGGCTCACACAGTTACCACTGTTCATGACGGACTGACAAAAGCTTGGGTCTTGAACCCTGCTGGACTGGACACAGTTCACTGAAAGAAGGTACGCACCTGGGTGAGTTTTATTCTGTGGACGACACTGGCATTCAGCTGCTTCATGCCCCAGTTGATGTAGCTGCAACCACTGCATCTGGAGCCGTCCCCCCTGTATCGTTGGAAAAGTCACCTATTTCAGAAACTGAAAAAGCAGAACTGTCAGCATTGCTGCTGTAATAGAAAGATATCTTCAGCTCCTCTGAGCAAAATACCAGCAAATGCAACTTAATTAAACATAACATCCGAACTGGAGAGCAGACTCCTATCAAGCAACGCACGTTTCGGGTGTCTCCTGAAAAACGTGCTGAAATAGAGAGACAAGTGGCTAGTCTGCTGGAAGAGGGTGTCATTGAGGAGAGTTGCAGGCCTTGGGCATCGCCAGTGGTCTTGGTGAAAAATAAATGTGGCGCGTGGTGATTTTGTATCAACTATAGACGCTTGAACAGTGTCACTGTGAAAGATTATCACCCCCTGCCCCGCGTGGACGATACTCTGGATGCATTGTCAGGCACTGTGTGGTTCAGCACACTGGATTTTTCTGACGGCTACTGGCAGGTGGAAGTCGCCGAAACATCTTCCAACGTCTAATGGAGCTGGTCCTGAGGGGGCTCCCATGGCACGTCTGCGTGGTATATCTTGACGATATTTTAATTTACAGCAAATCAATAGAGGAACACATGTCTAGCAACCCTTCCTTGAACCGCCACCTTAACGTGGTGGAGGGGTTTGAGTACCCGAGTGACCCTAGGAGCTATGTTGTCGGGGGCTATATGCCCCTCGTAGGGTCTCCCAAGGCAAACAGGTCCTAGGCGACGGGTCAGACTAAGAGTGGTTCAAAAACCCCATATGATGTTTACAATAACAACGACCGTGACGTCGCCCGGTATGGCGCAACCGGGGCACCACCCTGGAGCCAGGCCCGGGGTCGGTGCTCGTATGCGAGCGCCTGGTGGCCGGGCCTTTCCCCACGGGGTCCGGCCGGGCTCAGCCCGAAGGAGCGACGTGGGGCCGCCTTCCCGTGGGCTCACCACGTGCGGGAGGGACCATAGAGGGTCGGTGCATTGTGGATCGGGCGGCAGTCGGAGGAGAGTGCCTCGACAGCCCGATCCCTGGACACGGAAGCTAGCTCTAGGGACGTGGAATGTCACCTCGCTGGCGGGGAAGGAGCCTGAGATGGTGCGGGAGGTTGAGAGTTTCCGACTAGAGATAGTCGGGATCACCTCTACGCATGGCTTGGGCTCTGGAACCACACTCCTCGAGAGAGGATGGACACTTCATCACTCTGGAGTTGCCCATGGTGAGAGGCGGCGGGCTGGTGTGGGTCTGCTTATAGCCCCCCAGCTCTCCCGCCATGTGTTGGAGTTTACCCCGGTGAACGAGAGGGTCGTTTCCCTGCGCCTACGGGTCGGGGTTAGGTCTCTCACTGTTGTTTGTGCCTACGGGCCGAACAGCAGTGCAGAGTACCCGACCTTCTTGGAGTCTCTGGGAGGGGTGCTGGAAAGTGCTCCGACTGGGGACTCCGTCGTCCTACTGGGGGACTTCAACGCCCATGTCGGCAACGACAGTGACACCTGGATGGGCGTGATTGGGAGGAACGGCCCCCTGATCTGAACCCGAGCGGTGTTCAGTTATTGGACTTCTGTGCTAGTCACAGTTTGTCTATAACGAACACCATGTTCAAGCATAAGGGTGTCCATCAGTGCACGTGGCACCAGGACACCCTAGGCCGCAGGTCGATGATCGACTTTGTGGTCGTTTCATCTGACCTGCGACCATATGTTTTGGACACTCGGGTTAAGAGAGGGGCGGAGCTGTCAACTGATCACCACCTGGTGGTGAGTTGGATCCGATGGCAGGAGAGGAAGCTGGACAGACTCGGCAGACCCAAACGTACTGTAAGGGTCTGCTGGGAACGCCTGGCCGAGTCTCCTGTCAGAGAGATATTTAACTCCCACCTCCGGCAGAGCTTCAACCAGATCCCGAGGGAGGCTGGAGACATTGAGTCCGAGTGGACCATGTTCTGGAAGCAGAGGCTGAGGGCTCAGAGGTGGACTCGTCCATCACCCAAGCCGAAGTCACTGAGGTAGTCAAGAAACTCCTCAGTGGCAGGGCACCGGGGGTGGATGAGATTCGCCCTGAGTACCTCAAGTCTCTGGATGTTGTGGGGCTGTCTTGGCTGACACGCCTCTGCAGCATCGCGTGGCGGTCGGGGACAGTGCCTCTGGGATGGCAGACCGGGGTGGTGGTCTCTCTTTTTAAGAAGGGGGACCGGAGGGTGTGTTCCAACTACAGGGGATCACACTTCTCAGCCTTCCCGGGAAAGTCTATGCCAGGGTACTGGAGAGGAGAATACGGCCGATAGTAGAACCTCGGATTCAGGAGGAACAGTGTGGTTTTCGTCCAGGCCGTGGAACGCTGGACCAGCTCTACACCCTCTACAGGGTGCTGGAGGGTGCATGGGAGTTTGCTCAACCAATCCACATGTGTTTTGTGGATTTGGAGAAAGCATTCGACTGTGTCCCTCGCGGCATCCTGTGGAGGGTGCTTCGGGAGTATGGGGTCTGTGGTTCTTTGCTAAGGGCTGTCAGGTCCCTGTACGACCGAAGCAGGAGCTTGGTTCGCATTGCCGGCAGTAAGTCGGACCTGTTCCCAGTGCATGTCGGACTCCGGCAGGGCTGCCCTTTGTCACCGGTTCTGTTCGTAATTTTTATGGACAGAATTTCTAGGCGCAGCCAGGGGCCGGAGGGTGTCAGGTTTGGGGACCACACGATCTCGTCTCTGCTATTTGCGGATGATGTCGTCGTGTTGGCCCCTTCAAACCAGGACCTTCAGCATGCACTGGGACGGTTTACAGCAGAGTGTGAAGCGGCTGGAATGAAAATCAGTACCTCCAAATCCGAGGCCATGGTCCTCAGTCGGAAAAGGGTGGCTTGCCCACTTCAGGTTGGTGGAGAGTTCCTTCCTCAAGTGGAGGAGTTTAAGTATATCGGGGTCTTGTTCACGAGTGAGGGGAGGAGGGAACGGGAGATTGACAGACGGATCGGTGCAGCTTCTGCAGTAATGCGGTCGATGTACCGGTCTGTCGTGGTGAAGAAAGAGCTGAGCCGCAAGGCGAAGCTCTCAATTTACCGGTCAATCTACGTTCCTACTCTCACCTATGGTCATGAGCTTTGGGTCATGACCGAAAGGACAAGATCCCGGATACAGGCGGCTGAAATGAGCTTCCTCCGCAGGGTGGCTGGGCGATCCCTTAGAGATAGGGTGAGAAGCTCGGTCACCCGCGAGGAGCTCGGAGTAGAGCCGCTGCTCCTCCACATCGAGAGGGGTCAGCTGAGGTGGCTTGGGCATCTGTTACGGATGCCTACTGGAGCATTCCGGGCCCGTCCGACCGGGAGGAGACCCTGGGGAAGACCTAGGACACGCTGGTGGGACTATGTCTCCCGGCTGGCCTGGGAACGCCTCGGTGTCCCCCCCGAAGAGCAGGAGGAAGTGTCTAGGGTGAGGGATGTCTGGGCATCTCTGCTTAGACTGCTGCCCCCGCGACCCGGTCCCGGATAAGCGGAAGAAAATGGATGGATGGATGGATGTCTAGCAACATGAAACACGAAGTGTTTTCAAGAATTCAGTCGGCCGGATTGAGACTGAACCCGAAAAAAATGCCACCTTGCCAGAGATCATGTGGTTTTTCTGGGCCATGTTATTTCTCGAATGGTGCTTCAGCCTGATCCCTGGAGAAGGTTTCAAATTGGCCAGTTCCCCAATCTCCATCGGAGGTCAGGGCATTCGAGTGACTATGTTCCTATTACAGACGTTTTGTCAGAGACTTCTCTAAGCACGCAGCTCCATTGAACCAACTTGTTGGGAAGAATGTTCCCTTTGTTTGGACTTCTGAATATGACCTGTCTTTCAACTTCCTGAAAATGTTATCTGAGCCTATAGTGGTACTGCCTGACTTTCATGTGCCATTCAAAATCTTCACTGATGCATCCAATGTGGCCGTCGGTGCAGTGCTGGCCCAGGATAGGGATGGCCTCGAACATGTGGTCGCATTGAATGGCACACATAGGCGTTGGTCTACTTTTGATCGGGAGCTGTGGGCCATTGTGTGGGCTGTGGGAGACCCGACAGGAAGAAGAGGGCGATGGTTTATGGAGCTCAATCCACTGAATTGGGTCATCGTGCACAAGGAGGGGAATCAGCATAAGAATGCAGACGCCCTTTCACGGGACCCTGTAACTCTCGACTGGGGTGCAGTGGAATCTGGTGGCAAAGCGGTGGTGGAAGTTATTGGGGTGAGTTCAAATCAACCAAGGACTGACATTCCATGTTCCTCTGATGGTATTGATTCTCCTGAGGCAGTGACTATGGCAAACTCATCGGACATTTCTGATTGCACGGTTGCTATTCCCTGTCTTTCACCACATCTGAAATTAGGGCTTTGCAGCCGGCAAGGAGACAGATAAAAGGAGCCTCACAGTACGTTAGAAAACTTTGGACTGAGTTCAGTCGTCTCACTATCAATGATGGACTTTTATGTCGCTCTGTCATCTGAGCCCAGGGTCCAAATTGTTGTTCCTTCTTTTAGATTTCTAACATGCTCTTGCAGTTGCATGGGGCCCCAGCCTCTGCACATTTCTCCGCTGAACATGTATGGGAGCGGGCAAGAAATTTCAGCTACTGACCTTCTATGTACAGGGACATCAGAGCGTGGTGTAAATTTGTAAATTTGTATGCATTGGCGGATCAGACCGCACAGACTGTTTCACACTGCCCTTTTTGAGGTCTCTGGTGTTCCAGAAACTTTGCATTAAGACCAAGGTCGCCAGTTTGAGCGGGCTCAATATCGAGAAACGAGTCTTTAGTAGTTGAAATTATTGTTCTACCGTATTTGTAAAACTGAGGTTTATTTGCAGCTATCATGTGTCATGTAGTGTGGCCTTGAAATGTTAGCATGTCTATGTAATGTTGGTGACAAGGTGAGAAGACCTATTAAGACCGATATTAATTTATATTACCATTTTACTATTTTCATTGTTACAAAGCAGCTTTACCTTTACATGAAAACATGTTAACTATAAGCAATACATGAAATATCCTGCATGCACTGATACTCAAACGGACAGAGACAGAAGATAAAAGAAGAGAAACACAGGTAATATTTTAAGCAGACTTTCAATTCATATATGGGGAAATAATAATTCACGCAAATTGTTACATTTGAGAATAATATTAACCAGTACAAAATTCTACAGCTTATGTCAGGATAGCCCGGTGAGCAAAACCAGTGCAGCCAGTGTGCAAATGGTGGCGACTGGCGAGGAACCGAAAACTCCAGTGGAGAAGAACACCTCGGGAGATGTTTTTGGGGGCCAATCCTCACATCATTGTGTCACTTGTGCACATTTTCTCATTTCTTTGAACAAGTTGCAAATGCTTTGTTACATCCATGCAAATGATTATGTACAACTCTCTGCTGTTTCCTACATTATCAATTACGTATGTCATGTTGATCAAAATGCATTATAATTGGTCTCTGTTGAATAGTATCATCCCGACAACATTTAAGCATTAGTTTTACAACATACAGTAAGTACACTTTACGTAAACAGAGGCATTTTATTTGACTCAAATTAGTGTTTTGCATCACTATATATTTTCCACATAGGACTGCAAGACAACTTCACGGGGTGGCGGATGGCCCCTTTTTACACCAAAACAGGAGAGGTGGGAACATAAACATAGGTGCTCATCTCTGAGAATGGTGTGCTAACGCATATTTCCATTATTGGGCCATACAATACAGAACGTCTTGTAACATTTTTAGACATTCTTTACAGGGATCTCGTCAGATTGGAGATGACCTGCCAAAGAACATGATAGTTTGGGACAATGTCAGTTTCCATCGCTCCAACATCCGCCGAAAATGGTTTGCGGCCCACAATAGGATGCTGATGAAGTTCCTCTCACCCTACTCTACGTTCCTTAACCCCATTGAGGACTGTTTTTTCTTTAGGCACTGAGGAGCGACTGTGTTTCGAAAAAGACAGAGTTAATATTTTCGGTGATAGTATCAAGATGTTCAAGGTTATCTGAAATGCGAGACAATTGAGATTATTCAGGCAGAATATCAAGAAACAAGTCTTTAGTAGTTGAAGTTATTGTTCTACCGTATTTGTAAAACAGAGGTTTATTTGCAGCTATCATGTGTTATGTCATGTGTAATATGTAGTGTGTGTGTGGTCTTGAAATTTTAGCATGTCTATGTAATTATGAATAAATACTTCTTGAGACATACAGTGTTGCTTCTGTGCTGTAACACCGGCTCCGCCGACCACGCCCCCTACAACAGCGCTCTCCCACGCTCCGCATCGATCAAGCTCTCCGGACTTCTAATTACACTCGCACCTGCACCTTGTCTGATCATTTATGTTGACACTATTTAGGTTGGGAGTTTTGCTTTAGTCTTTGTTCGGTTTTGTTGTCGTTACCTGTGATGTCTGTTATCTGTTTTGGATTTTACTCGGTTTGTTTGAAGGAATATACCTGAAGCCTGTGTTTGGACATTTACTATTGGAGAAAGTACTTACCTGTTTTTGACCCTTTCGTTACTTACCCGTTTTTGGAGAGACATCCTTGACTTTTCATTTATTAAATTCCCTTTTCTTATCCTGTTCTCCTGTGGTGTGTTCATCCGTCCGAGCCTGGCGTGACATGTGCATGCATCAAACGAATTGTTTCTGGCTATATGCATCCATGCATAAGTTTGAGAGGGGTGGAAATGGGACAGTTAGCTGAAACGATACTGCCCCAAAAGCACCAAAAGCCACTAATAAACACAGTTTTTCTAAATCGCTTTGGTACATTTCTCAGATCCGATTTGAAATTCTCAAAACTTCTTGTTCAATCCTTACATCATTGTGTACCTTGTGCACATCAAACAAGCATTTTCTCATTTCTTTGAACAAGTTGCAAATTCTTATGGATCGATATAAAAATGGATGATTGATGTTGTTTAAATCAGATGTATTTTCCTGCTTGAAGCTGAGAGTTCTACAGTTGCTAGATGTTGCCAGAGATCGGAATGTGGTCAGTGAGTGGGGGTAGGATGTTCTGCTTGTGTGTGTGTGTGTAACAACAACCACACAACTTCTTTTTGGGAAGAAATGGGTACACTGAAGGATCTTATTGTGATTTAAACGTGCCTTTACATTTAATATGATTTCATTATTGATTACTAACTATGCATAATATGTTGAAAATATAACCAGTGTGTTGGTTGAGTTAACCGAGAATTTGATATTGTGGGGTTTTTCCACAGGACATTACTATGTGTGTGTGTTAAGATCAGTTTACGCACAGAGCGTGTTGGGCCTCTATAATTTGTTACAGATGTCGGGTTTGAAAAACAAGGCAGTGAGTTGATTGGCTGGAATGCAGACAAAGGGGAGACGATCGGATTGGACCCAGGCTGAAGAAGAGATTCGGCGTGAAATATAAAACCATGTGTATGTGTTTCTGGTGGTCGGTTCTTTGTTAAGACTTTGTGTGTCTGAGAATCCACCGAAACAGCTGTTTGTTTGAGACTTCTGATCAATAAATTTCAACGTTTTCTGAACTGGCCTCTCTTCAATTTTTGAACGCGCAGAACATTGCTTTAATGTTCATCAATTGGTGACCCCGAACGCGATTGGAGAAAGAGGCACCAAAAGAGAATTGTAAAACTCGGAGAGTGACCGAAAATTGGGACGAGACAACTTTTGACTTCAACACGCTGTCGACAGAATTGAATAAGGTGAGCAGAGACCTGTTTAAACGAACTTCTGCAGATTGGATATTCCAAATTTATGTGTTGAGTTTGAAGTATATCCGTTCCATTGACTAAAAATTAAAAACCATTGATATTTGTTGATCAGAAACTATTGTTGGTATAGCCTTTAAAACGCTTTGAGGTAACCAGGCCTCAGACACGGTAAAAGCTATAAAAAAGCCTTTGAAACGCTTTTAGGTAACCAGGCCTCAGACACGCTAAAAGCTATAAAAAAGCCTTTAAAACGCTTTGAGGTAACCAGGCCTCAGACACGCTAAAAGCTATAAAAAAGCCTTTAAAACGCTTTGAGGTAACCAGGCCTCAGACACGCTAAAAGCTATAAAAAAGCCTATAAAACGCTTTGAGGTAACCAGGCCTCAGACACGCTAAAAGCTATAAAAAGCCTTTAAAACGCTTTGAGGTAACCAGGCCTCAGACACGCTAAAAGCTGATTAAACTGTGTATATTAATAGTATATTGTGTACTGAATATAACTTTTAAAAGTATAGAAAAAGGTAATAAATTGTGTACTAATTGTCTATTGTATACTGTACCATTGTTGTGTAAAATGTCTGAATTTGAGAAGAAATGTGTGATTTATGGGAATTCCCCTGTGATTATGCAGTGGGAAAAATTGTTGATATGTTAATGGCTCAATCAGAACCGAAACATTATAAAAAGGATAGAAAGATTTGGCAAGGCAAATGGAGTCAAATTTGTATGGAAAATGTGTGGAATAGTGGGTACCACAAAAAACGGCCGATAGGGGCCAATTGACTCACCTCGAAATTACAAGAAGCCATGGTCGCGAACTGACAGACGGTCCCGGAGCTGAGCAGTTAATTAACAGCCAGCCGGACGACCTCTGGTCACAAGGTCCAACGGACGTTGGCCTCTGTAACATTGAGCCAGTCAAATTTCAGTTAAAATCGACAGAACCAGTTTGGGTCCCACAATATCCTAACAAAAGGGAGGCAGAGGAAGGCATTGCGCCCACTGTTCAAGGTTTAGTGGAGAAAGGTGTCATTATTCCATGGCGATCGCCATGGAACACCCCGATTTTTCCTGTAAAAAAACCAGGCACAAACAAATATAGATTAGTCCATGATCTGCGTCGAGTAAACAGCCTGGTGACAACACCAACAATGGCAGTACCAAACCCATATACTGCCATCTCAAATTTGACCCCAGCTCACCAATGGTTCACATGCATTGATTTGGCCAACGCTTTTTTCTGTATACCAATCTCAGAAGAATGTAAATCGTGCCTGACTTTCACTTACCGAAAATGTCAATATTCTTATAACAGACTTCCACAGGGCTTTATTTTATCGCCAGGGATATTCAATCAGGTCCTAAAAAATCAGCTGATAAATTGTGTGTTGCCTGTAGATTGCGTTCTAATAATGTATGTTGATGATCTTTTGCTAGCAGCCACAACCAACGAAGATTGCTTAAAAGCAACGGGCGTCATTCTGAGACAGCTGTATGCGTCTGGGTTCAAGGTTAGTAAAGAAAAACTGCAGGTCAGCAGGCCATCTGTTACTTTCATGGGCCGTTTAATCACAGGCCAAGGCACAACATTGTCTGATCGCCAACGTGATGGCATTTTGTCACACCCGAAGCCACACAATGTGAAGGACATGCTTTCCTTTCTGGGATTGACAGGTTTCAGCAGAAATTATATCCCTATGTATGTAGCGGTCACCAAGCCATTACGAGACATGGTCAAGGAACAAGGCATGAGAAATGTGCAGGCGAAGTTAACATGGACCCCTGAAGCAGAAACCGCGTTCATTAAATTGAAAGGGGAGCTGTCACATGCAGCATATCTGCATAGCCCTGATTACTGCAAAGCATTTTTCCTAGACGTTTCTGAAACAGGGAATAGCGCACATGGAGTACTTTTTCAGAAGCAGTCTAGTGCTAGACGTGTGCTCATGTATGTCAGTGTCCTAATGGACACCATTGAACAACGCCAGCCGGTTTGTGCCAGGTTTACTGCAGGATTAGCAAAGATCATTGAAAAGACATCACACATTGTGATGGGTCATCAGTTAACGGTCCTGACCACGCACTCTGTCATGTCGTTTGTCAATTCTGAATCGTTTACATTTTCACCGTTGAGGCAGAGAAAACTGTCCAAATGCCTAACGGCACCAAACATAACATATAAACACGACGGCATTAACATGGCAGATTTGTTCACCAAAGGGGAACCACATGACTGTGCACCAATCACTGACCTGGCATCTCGTGTTTGCCAGGACTTAACTGCAACCCCTATCCCTGAAGCCTCGGACGTGATTACACTTTTCACGGATGGGTGCTGTTTTAGAGCTCATGATGGCTCTTTGGTCTCAGCTTATTCTGTTGTGCAGCAAACAGACTTAGGTTACACTATTAGGGAAGCAGAGAAAATAGAAGGCAAACAGTCGGCACAGAGAGCAGAACTAATTGCGGTCACACAAGCACTTAAACTTGCAGGGTCTGGCAAAGTCAACATTTATAGTGACTCTATAGCTTATGTCGTGGGTGCTGTCCATGTCGAACTCGCAGTTTGGCAAAGGAGTGGGTTCGTCACTACGTCTGGTAAGCCTATAGCACATGATGCAGAGGCACGTGCACTGTTGGACGCATTGAAAATTCCAGCAGCTGTTGCTGTCATAAAATGTCAGGGCCACTGTAAAACAGACAGTGCTGTAGCACGGGGAAATGAGGCTGCTGACTTGGCTGCCAAAACAGCTGCAGGCTATCAGGTGACCATGATGGTACAGACTGACTGTTCATATGTGAAACTGTTACCATCTTTCAGCAGAGAAACACTTGTGGCCGAACATGGCAAATGCACACCAGAAGAACTGTCAACGTGGACAGAGTATGGGGCCCTGTGTGCACCAGATGGTCTGTGGCAGGCCCCAGATGGCAGACCAGCATTGCCCATGAGCATGTCACACTCTATCATGAACCAAGCACACACTATGTCGCACGTGAGTTCAAAACAGATGATGAAAACATTGCAATATTGGTGGCATCCTTTTTTGACGGCTATGGTGTCTAACTTTGTACTTTCATGCGACATTTGTCAAAAACATAACATCAAACCAACTTTAAAACAGTTAAAGGGCACATTTTTGCCATTGCGAGGCCCAGGAGAGGAAATCGTGATTGACTTTACAGACATGGTAGAGAGGGTGCAAGGGAAACGGTATTTGTTGGTGATAGTTGACCAATTCACAGGTTGGCCTGAGGCTTTTCCTTGTGGGAAAGAAGACAGCACTGCAGTCATTAAGTGTCTCATTAATTTGTACATTCCGCATTACGGTTTCCCCCGGCATATCCGGTCAGATAACGGCTCGCACTTCAAAAATGAGCATTTAAAAATCGTAGAGAAATCGCTGGGTCTAACGCATGCGTTTGGAGCCGTCTATCATCCTGAATCGCAAGGTAAGGTCGAACGGATGAACCTAACACTGAAACTTAAATTGGCTAAAATCTGTGCACAGACCAAATTATCATGGCTATCAGCTCTTCCGTTGGCTCTAATGTCTGTACGTTCCTCTGTTAACAGAATCACTGGCTTTACACCTTTTGAATTGCTTACAGGTAGATCTTTTCCAGGACCATCGACACCGCTGAAGCCGGACACCTGTGTACCACTTTCACATTGTGTATATTTTGACAAACTGACTGCTATGATTCAACATTTCTCTCAGCAGACTCCCTCTGACATTGCTGGAGAACCTGTCGAGCCCGGGTCGCAGTGGGTTCGCCTGAAGAAGTTTAGAAGGAAGTGGAATGAGCCACGCTGGACGGAGCCTCTGAAAGTGACGGCGAGGACATCACATTGTGTCCGTCTATCTGGCAAGGGTGACACCTGGTATCACTTGTCTTCTTGTGTTAACTGTGATCCACCAAACAGGTCACTGTCGGAGACAGCTGTGGACCTGAGGGCTCAGGTCCATGAGGGGGAGGGTATCTCTGCAGAAAGTGACATACAGGAGGGTATCTCTGGAGCAGAAAGTGGAGCAGAAAGTGACATACAAGCATCAACAACAGGGGCATTAAAAATTAAAATCCAGTGCAAAAAAGGTGACATTTTTTCAAGCAGTGACATTTAAAAACAGGTACGGAGTGGAGAACGTGAGACGACAAAATAAAAGAACAGGTGATTGTGCAGTGACTCATGAGGAAGACAGTAGAACTATCTTCCATTTAGTCACAAAAGCAAGGTGCACAGACTATCCAACTTATGATGATTACACCCAGAGCTTAAAACAAATAAGAAACTGGTGTGTAGACTATATACTCATTATAATCAAGGGTTATCAACATTTTCGTATTTACCTTTATCATAATCTTTATATATTAATTTTCTTTCTAATTCTTTATAATCAATATATATCGTTGTTATTGTGATCCTTCAATTTTAATATTCACATTTTCCATATTTTCCATATTTACTATTTTTCATATTCTTATATTCACAGTTTTCATATTTCATATTCAGTATTTTCCATATTTTCTATATTTTTATATTGCTATTGTGATTTTATATTGTCATATTCAATAACGTATAACCATTTATCCCTTACATTTCTAGTTTGTGGGATTTTAACCATATATTTTTTCTGAATTTCATATTCCCATTAAGTGTACTGTGTGTTTAACCATTTAAATTTCCAAGAGTGTGTTTATTGTTCCTTTAAAGTCCAAGAGAGGGTAACGAGATGAAGCTGTGGGAAAACTGTAAGCTGTCAGGGATCCTATTAATAATTTCAGGGGTTATAGTAGGAATAATTTTTAGCATAACTGAGGGTCAGGAAAGCAACAACAACATATCGAAACCGAGTTACAAAAGAGCCATAGCCGATACGAGGTTACCGTGTGAACAACTTGTAATTAACTATGTTTGGGGTAAGACCACCTCATTTACTTTCGACCTATGCGCTGTCATAAATTGTGGGGGAAAAAATAGCTCATGGAGGGGGTACGAGGTATATGTATGTATGGACTGGAATACGGACAGTGTTTGTAAGGCATACCAGTCTAGGCGAACCCATAGGGGTGAATGGTGTCCGTCATGGAACAACGTGATAGCATATACCGGTGCTTGGACTCCGAAAGAACCTAGCCTTTGGACCCGTACCTCGGCAAAATTTGATTTTAAAATGCAAAGAGATTATAGTGCAAGTCAAAATCCACTCACCCTTTCAATATCCACCAGAACGGGATCAGCCAATTATACAGGGGAGTTTTTCCTTATACTGGGGGTGCACAGCCCAGGAACAGATAAAAAAGCAGTAATAAAATTTGTTGTGGAAAGTTCACCTGAGGAGGAAAGAAATGGGACAGTAGCTGAGCCATTATCGGTAGGACAAAAGAATGGGGTGGTAGAAATAGATTACACCATGTTAAAACCAGAAGATATGATAGAAAGAGCCACAGGATATGGGGAAAATAATTTGTGGCTGGAATGGATAATTACCACAGCCAGAGAACAGAGCTTAGATGATTGTGTAGGATGTGCTAATGCAAGACCCCATTTATATAGGGCAGTCGTGGCCTAATGGTTAGAGAGTCGGACTCGTGACCAGAAGGTTGCCAGTTCGATCCTCAGGGCCGGCAGGTAACAACTGAGGTGCCCTTGAGCAAGGCACCTTACCCCTACTTGCTCCCCGGGCGCTGCAGTGATAGCTGCCCACTGCTCCGGGTGTATGTGTGTTCACCACTTGCTGTGCGTGTGTTCACTACTCTCTGGATGGGTTAAATGCAGAGGGCAAATTTCAGGTATGGTTCTCCATAACTGACAAATAGGTCACTTTCACTTCACTTATATTGAGCCAGCCCCGTTGTACCAAAACGATACGTGGGGTTATGAGTGTATGTTGGCATTGACACGGATGGCCAGTCCAAAAAATTGTACCACATTGGCAGCAATATTCCCACCAATAACCAACCTTTCATGGGCAGGTCCATTTACACCAAAGAAAGCAAATTATACCTGTTTTGATATTAAACGTCTATCACCAACCAGCAACCTGGGGGAGATAAATAAGGAGTGGTTTGATCAGATCATAGTAGATAATGGGACTGAGATAGGTACGTGGGCTAGGGCAGGTTTGTATTATTATTGTGGCGATCGAAGATTGTTTACTAGGATACCTGAGAAGGCAAAGGGAGTGTGTGCCATGGTGAGACTGGGAGCCCCAATAACCCTGATAGGAGATAGAGCAGTCAGAACGGAAACCGTGAATTCAGCAACGTAGGAGACACATCATTACAAAGAGAGCAATAGGATCAAGTGTAGATTTATCATTAAATAGTCCGACATACATTGACGCGATTGGGATTCCACGAGGTGTTCCAGATGAATATAAGCTAGCGAACCAAGTGGCAGCAGGTTTTGAGAATATACCAATAATAGCTGCTATTTTTCCAGTCACCCCAAACAAGAATGTAGATAGGATTAATTATGTACATTATAATGTGATGAGGTTAGCAAATATGACAAGGGATGCAGTAGATGGTTTAGCAGAACAGCTAGCACCAACTTCACTTATGGCTATACAGAACCGTATGGCTCTGGACATGTTGTTGGCAGAAAAGGGAGGAGTATGTGTTATGTTTGGTGATCTTTGCTGTACTTACATTCCTAATAATACAGCACCAGACGGATCAGTCACTAGGGCATTGGAAGGTTTGAGAACTTTGTCTATCGAAATGAAGGAACATTCAGGAGTGAATAATCCTATTGGAGATTGGCTAGACAAGGCACTAGGCAAATGGAAATCCGTTTTAATGTCGATTGTGTTATCAATAGCTGTATTTGCAGGTATTTTGGTCTCATGTGGATGCTGTTGCATTCCCTGTATCAGATCACTGTGAAACCGGCTGATTTTATCGTCAATAGAAAAGACAGACCTAACCCCTCCGAGATATACCATGCCTCTATTGTCTGGCGATCATATCCTAGATGAGGATGAGAATGATGATTGTGATGTTTTATGACCATTTTTAATGGTCAAGAGAGGGATTGTGGGAATTTAGATCCATATATGGATCGATATAAAAATGGATGATTGATGTTGTTTAAATCAGATGTATTTTCCTGCTTGAAGCTGAGAGTTCTACAGTTGCTAGATTTTGCCAGAGATCGGAATGTGGTCAGTGAGTGGGGGTAGGATGTTCTGCTTGTGTGTGTGTGTGCCACCACCACCACCCTCTTCTAAAAAAAAGAAAACACACAGAAAATTATTTTTTTTTTAAATATCTGTTCTTTATATATAATTTTTTTTTTTTTTATTAAATACTCAATATATAATATCACTGTTGTGTTTTTGTTGACCGACCAGATTTTTTTTTTTTGTGTTTTCCCCCCCCAGAACTATTTTTTTTTTTTGTGTAAAGATTACGCCCCCCACAGGGTGTGGGCCCCCACAATTTTTTTTAAAAGTGGGGGGTTAAAAAAAACACGGGGGGGAGTTGGGCGGGGACACAGCACAAAGGGGGGAGACCGGGTTGGCCCCCCCCGGAAAAAAAGATTCTTAAAAAAAACGTTTTCTGAACTGCCCCCTCTTCAATTTTTTAACGCGCAGAACATTGCTTTAATGTTCATCAGTACATCCATGCAAATGATTATGACACAATTCTGTGCAGATTCCTACATTATCAATTGCTTATGTCATGTTGATCAAAATGCATTATAATGGGTCTCTGTTGAATAGTATTATCCCCCACGACATTTAAGCACTAGTTTTACAATATACAGTAAGTATACTTCAAGTAAACAGTGGCATTTTATTTTACTCAATTTAGTGTTTCGCATTACTATATTCTTTCCACATAGGACTGCAAGACAACTTCACTGGGTTGCAGACGGCCCCTTTTCACACCTAAACAGTCTTTTGACACTCTCTACAGGGATCTCATCCCTGAACAAGAGAGGGGGCAGATTGGAGATGACCTGCCAAAGTACATGTTAGTTTGGGACAATGTCAGTTTCCATCGCTCCAACATCATCAGGCAATGGTTTGCGGCCCACAACAGGATGCTGGTGGAGTTCCTCTCACCCTACTCAACCCCGTTGAGGAATTTTTCTCAGCATGAAGATTAAAAGTATATGATCGCCAGCAGCATACACAGATGACCCTTCTGGCTGCCATGGATGTAACGTGTGATGACATCACAGCTGATGCCTGCAGAGGCTGGATTAGACACTCTGAAAGATGATTTTCACGCTGTATCGCAAGAGAAGATATTTGTTGTGATGTGGATGAGAATCAGTTGCCCAAAAGACAGGAACGTCAGGAGGTGTAGGAAGACTGCACTGTAATTCCACTGCACTGCATGTACAGTTTTCCCTAAGGAGATTTGTCTTATGTTCAGATTTCTACATTTGTTTGTGCTATGCAGTGCTGTCTTTTCCTGTCTGCATCGCAATAACACTGTCTGTCAATAAATGATTGTACAAACAGTAAAAGCGTTAACGTGAATCATGTGCCGTCTCTTGCAATCAAACAATCAAAACCAGAAATGCACTTACTGTTTTGCAAATGTCAAGGATGATTTGAGAAATGCTCCACTCATCACTCTCAGGTCACTCCGCTGCACACGTCTGATCACTTCTTTGTCATCCCCGACCTCACCGCTCAAGACAACTCAGATGTCTTACCGCTGGTCACTTTCCGTCGCTACCTACGGTCCCTCCCTCCTGCTTTTCCTCTGCTGTCTTGTCTTTATTCCCCCCTCTGAGGAGCTCTCTCTTTTGAATACCAACAGTGCCACAGACACTCTGTGTTTCACGCTTACATCCTGCTTGGACAACCTATGCCCTCTTACATCTGGACCAGCCCTGTCCCTGTCTGCCCCTGGTTATCGGATGTACCACGTGAGCATCGCGCCAGCCTCTGGTCAGCTGAGAGAAAATGGCACAAGTCAAAAGACCATACTGACCTCTCTCTCTACCAGTCTCTTCTCTCTACTTTCTCCGTTGACGTCACCTCTGCAAAAACTGATTGTAACCACTCGAAGATCAGCAACTCTCCTGACTCGCGCACACTCTTAAAAACCTTATCTGCTCTCCTCTGTCCGCCTGCTCCCACACCTTCATCGGAGTTAACGGCTGATGATTTTGCATCGTTCTTCGTAAAGAAAACTACCGCCATCAACAGCCAATTTTCTACACCACCATCACCCGCCTTTTCTCCTCTGTCTGAAGATGATGTTTCCAAGGTCATTGGTTCCAACCACCCTACCACCTGCCCACTGGATCCCATCTCCTCCATGTTATCTCTCCAGCAGTTGTGCCTGGTCTGACCCACATCATCAACTCTTTGCTCACCACTGGGGCATTTCCCACTGCGTTCAAAGAGGCCTGCATCACACCGCTACTGAAGAAACCCACTCTCAACCTTACACTGCTAGAACACTACAGGCCCGTTGTCATGAAATGCTCCGAGACAGGCAGGTCAGATCCAAATGCAGCTTTATTCCAAAGAGAATGGTCAAACAGGCAGAGGTCATACAACGGCGTCAGGTATGTTAGGGAATCCAAAATCATCAACAGTAACAGGCAGAGGTTGAGGCAGGCAGCAGAGAATCACAGTCAAAATAACAGTCCAAGATAAAACACGGTAGAAACAAACACAGGAAAATCGCTCAGAAATGTCAGACAGGCTAAACAAGACTTCGCAAAGAATGGTTGTGTGGAAGTGGCATATATGTGTATGTGAATGATCTGCAGGTGTGTGTGCAATCAGTGCTGATGAGTCCGGGTAGTGAGTTATGGGAAATGTAGTGTGTGAATGAATGATAAGTTTGATGTGGAGTGCCCTCTAGTGGTCCTCAAGGGCACTCCAGCTGGTGACCGTTACATAGCCCCCCCTTTAAGGAGCGGATTCCAGACGCTCCTAACACTGTCCAGGAGAGAGGAGGAGCGGAGGCGGACCCGGGGGCGGGATGGAGGGCCAGGACCGTGGAGCGGAAGAGAACCCGGAGACTGAGGTGGACCGGGCGTCCAGGGCTGTGCAGGCGTCCAGGGCGGAGCAGGCTGTGCAGGCGGCCAGGGCGGAGCAGGCTGTGCAGGCGGCCAGGGCGGAGCCGTCCCCTCAAGGTGACCAGGCAGACCTGTCGGTTCAGGGGTATAGCGCGGATCCGACGGTTCAGGAACCGGCACAGGCGTGGATTCGGCCATCTTGTCCCAAGACACAGGCGTGGAGGCGGCCATCTTGGGATGAGGCTCAGATATGGCAGACGTGACGTGAACAGTCTCTGGCTCCGACGGGGCTTGACTTGACTCTGGCAGATCGACTCGGACTTGGGTTGACTCTGGCAGATCGACTCGGACTTGGGTTGACTCTGGCAGATCGACTCGGACTTGGGTTGACTCTGGCAGATCGACTCGGACTTGGGTTGACTCTGGCAGATCGACTCGGACTTGGGTTGACTCTGGCAGATCGACTCGGACTTGGGTTGACTCTGGCAGATCGACTCGGACTTGGGTTGACTCTGGCAGATCGACTCGGACTTGGGTTGACTCTGGCAGATCGACTCGGACTTGGGTTGACTCTGGCAGATCGACTCGGACTTGGGTTGACTCTGGCAGATCGACTCGGACTTGGGTTGACTCTGGCAGATCGACTCGGACTTGGGTTGACTCTGGCAGATCGACTCGGACTTGGGTTGACTCTGGCAGATCGACTCGGACTTGGGTTGACTCTGGCAGATCGACTCGGACTTGGGTTGACTCTGGCAGATCGACTCGGACTTGGGTTGACTCTGGCAGATCGACTCGGACTTGGGTTGACTCTGGCAGATCGACTCGGACTTGGGTTGACTCTGGCAGATCGACTCGGACTTGGGTTGACTCTGGCAGATCGACTCGGACTTGGGTTGACTCTGGCAGATCGACTCGGACTTGGGTTGACTCTGGCAGATCGACTCGGACTTGGGTTGACTCTGGCAGATCGACTCGGACTTGGGTTGACTCTGGCAGATCGACTCGGACTTGGGTTGACTCTGGCAGATCGACTCGGACTTGGGTTGACTCTGGCAGATCGACTCGGACTTGGGTTGACTCTGGCAGATCGACTCGGACTTGGGTTGACTCTGGCAGATCGACTCGGACTTGGGTTGACTCTGGCAGATCGACTCGGACTTGGGTTGACTCTGGCAGATCGACTCGGACTTGGGTTGACTCTGGCAGATCGACTCGGACTTGGGTTGACTCTGGCAGATCGACTCGGACTTGGGTTGACTCTGGCAGATCGACTCGGACTTGGGTTGACTCTGGCAGATCGACTCGGACTTGGGTTGACTCTGGCAGATCGACTGTTGTTGCCCTTTCATACAGTGGTTCTGGGCTGACGACCATCTCAAGCAGTGGCGCTGGGCTGGCGGCCATCTCGTTCAGTGGCACTGGTGCTTCAAGCTCCGCTGCCAACTGCGCTTGACACTGTTGCCCCCCCCAAAAAACATTATTTGGGGTTTCAACACTGTCCTCTGCCTCTCCCACAGTGAACGGAGAGCCACATAATATCAGTGCATAGTCCATGATATCCCTTAAACTGCCATTAAACTCCCCTCTCGGTAACCATGACTTAATTGGGTCATTAAGTCCGAAACGGAACAAGTCCTTAAACAAAACTTCATCATAGTATGATACTTGATAGGATATCTCACAAAACTGTTGGACATACTCTTCTGTAGATAGGTCTCCTTGACGCAGGTGCAATAGCTGATCTACTGGGTCCATGACCGAGCTGGAAATTTGCCATGCTGACCTTGAAGTGGGAACTGACATCTCGGTAAAGAGAGGGTACCGGGCTGCTGGATCCTGGTATGGCGAAGTCTTCTGTCATGAAATGCTCCGAGACAGGCAGGTCAGATCCAAATGCAGCTTTATTCCAAAGAGAATGGTCAAACAGGCAGAGGTCATACAACGGCGTCAGGTATGTTAGGGAATCCAAAATCATCAACAGTAACAGGCAGAGGTCGAGGCAGGCAGCAGAGAATCACAGTCAAAATAACAGTCCAAGATAAAACACGGTAGAAACAAACACAGGAAAATCGCTCAGAAATGTCAGACAGGCTAAACAAGACTTCGCAAAGAATGGTTGTGTGGAAGTGGCATATATGTGTATGTGAATGATCTGCAGGTGTGTGTGCAATCAGTGCTGATGAGTCCGGGTAGTGAGTTATGGGAAAAGTAGTGTGTGAAAGAAAGATAAGTTTGATGTGGAGTGCCCTCTAGTGGTCCTCAAGGGCACTCCAGCTGGTGACCGTTACACCCGTGTAGTGTGTGAAAACGCATATCTTCCGTCAAAATGTAGATGACTGATTTTAACCTCTAATTCTTTTCTGTCTTCTTAAAAAAAATTTTTTTTTACTTACCTCACTATTCTTAGCTTTGTATACTGTGCTAGACTTTAATGGACTGGATTTAATTAACTTATGCATTTTGTTGCCTATATTGTTATAATTGCTTCCAATGTTTCCTCCTCTGTAAGTCGCTTTGGAAAAAAGCGTCTGCTAAATGACTAAATGTAAATTTTATGAAATGTGTAATGTCATGTGTAATGTGTAATGTGTAGTGTGTAGTGTGTGGCCTTGAAATTTTAGCATGTCTACGTAATCATGAATAAATGCTTCTTGAGACACACAGTGTTGCTTCTTTGCATGCATCAAACGAATTGTTTCTTTTTATATGCATCCATGCATCAGTTTGAGAGGGGTTGAAATGGGACACTTGGGTGAAACAAAACTGCCCCAAAAGTACCCCCACCCACTTTAAATACAGTTTTTTCTAAGTCAATTTGGTACATTTCTCAGATCCGATTTGAAATTCTCAAAACTTCTTGTTCAATCCTTACATCCTTGTGTCACTTGTGCACATCAAACAAGCATTTTCTCATTTCTTTGAACAAGTTACAAATGCTTTGGTATATCCATGCAAATGATTATGACACAATTCTGTGCAGATTCCTACATTATCAATTGCTTATGTCATGTTGATCAAAATGCATTATAATGGGTCTCTGTTGAATAGTATAACCCCCCACGACATTTAAGCACTAGTTTTACAATATACAGTAAGTATACTTCAAGTAAACAGTGGCATTTTATTTTACTCAATTTCTTGTTTCGCATTACTATATTCTTTCCACATAGGACTGCAAGACAACTTCACTGGGTTGCAGACGGCCCCTTTTCACACCTAAACAGTCTTTTGACACTCTCTACAGGGATCTCATCCCTGAACAAGAGAGGGGGCAGATTGGAGATGACCTGCCAAAGTACATGTTAGTTTGGGACAATGTCAGTTTCCATCGCTCCAACATCATCAGGCAATGGTTTGCGGCCCACAACAGGATGCTGGTGGAGTTCCTCTCACCCTACTCAACCCCGTTGAGGAATTTTTCTCAGCATGAAGATTAAAAGTATATGATCGCCAGCAGCATACACAGATGACCCTTCTGGCTGCCATGGATGTAACGTGTGATGACATCACAGCTGATGCCTGCAGAGGCTGGATTAGACACTCTGAAAGATGATTTTCACGCTGTATCGCAAGAGAAGATATTTGTTGTGATATGGATGAGAATCCGTTGCCCAAAATATAGGGAACGTCAGGAGGTGTAGGAAGACTGCACTGTAATTCCACTGCACTGCATGTACAGTTTTCCCTAAGGAGATTGTCTTATGTTCAGATTTCTACATTTGTTTGTGCTATGCAGTGCTGTCTTTTCCTGTCTGCATCGCAATGAGACTGTCTGTCAATAAATTATTGTACAAACAGTAAAAGCGTTAACGTGAATCATGTGCCGTCTCTTGCAATCAAACAATCAAAACCAGAAATGCACTTACTGTTTTGCAAATGTCTAGGATCATTCGAGAAATGCTCCACTCATCAAACTCAGGTCACTCCGCTGCACACGTCTGATCACTTCTTTGTCACCCCGACCTCACCGCTCCAGACAACGCAGATGTCTTACCGCTGGTCACTTTCCGGCGCTACCTATGGTCCCTCCCTCCTGCTTTTCCTCTGCTGTCTTGTCTGCACTCCCCCCTCTGAGGAGCTCTCTCTTTTGAATACCAACAGTGCCACAGACACTCTGTGTTTCACGCTTACATCCTGCTTAGACAACCTATGCCCTCTTACATCTGGACCAGCCCTGTCTGCCCCCTGGTTATCGGATGTACCACGTGAGCATCGCGCCAGCCTCTGGTCAGCTGAGAGAAAATGGCACAAGTCAAAAGACCATACTGACCTCTCTCTCTACCAGTCTCTTCTCTCTACTTTCTCCGTTGACGTCACCTCTGCAAAAACTGATTGTAACCACTCGAAGATCAGCAACTCTCCTGACTCGCGCACACTCTTAAAAACCTTATCTGCTCTCCTCTGTCCGCCTGCTCCCACACCTTCATCGGAGTTAACGGCTGATGATTTTGCATCGTTCTTCGTAAAGAAAACTACCGCCATCAACAGCCAATTGTCTACACCACCATCACCCGCCTTTTCTCCTCTGTCTGAAGATGATGTTTCCAAGGTCATTGGTTCCAACCACCCTACCACCTGCCCACTGGATCCCATCTCCTCCATGTTATCTCTCCAGCAGTTGTGCCTGGTCTGACCCACATCATCAACTCTTTGCTCACCACTGGGACATTTCCCACTGCGTTCAAAGAGGCCTGCATCACACCGCTACTGAAGAAACCCACTCTCAACCTTACACTGCTAGAACACTACAGGCCCGTGTAGTGTGTGAAAACGCATATCTTCCGTCAAAATGTAGATGACTGATTTTAACCTCTAATTCTTTTCTGTCTTCTTAAAAAAAAATTTTTTTACTTACCTCACTATTCTTAGCTTTGTATACTGTGCTAGACTTTAATGGACTGGATTTAATTAACTTATGCATTTTGTTGCCTATATTGTTATAATTGCTTCCAATGTTTCCTCCTCTGTAAGTCGCTTTGGAAAAAAGCGTCTGCTAAATGACTAAATGTAAATTTTATGAAATGTGTAATGTCATGTGTAATGTGTAATGTGTAGTGTGTGGCCTTGAAATTTTAGCATGTCTACGTAATCATGAATAAATGCTTCTTGAGACACACAGTGTTGCTTCTTTGCATGCATCAAACGAATTGTTTCTTTTTATATGCATCCATGCATCAGTTTGAGAGGGGTGGAAATGGGACACTTGGGTGAAACAAAACTGCCCCAAAAGTACCCCCACCCACTTTAATAATAATAATAATAATAATAATAAATTGAATTTATATAGCGCTTTTCATAATTCAAAGTCGCTTTACAGGTAGCTAGATTATAAGGTAAAGCAAAACTGGACAATACAAGACAAAACAAAAAAAGGGGGCTACAGATAGGCAGAGGTGAAGAGATGGGTCTTGAGGCGGGACTGGAAGATGGTGAGGGACTCAGAGGTGCGGATCTCTTGGGGGAGGGAGTTCCAAAGCCTGGGAGCTGCCCTGGAGAAGGCTCTGTCCCCAAAACTGCGGAGTTTGGACTTGTGGATGCAGAGGAGACCGGCTGAGGTGGATCTGAGGGACAGTGAGGGTTGGTAGGGGGACAGGAGGTCAGTGAGGTATGAGGGGGCCAGATGGTGAAGGGCTTTGTAGGTGAGGACCAGGATTTTGTAGGTGATCCGGTGGGAGATAGGAAGCCAGTGGAGTTGTTTTAGGACTGGAGTGATGTGGTGCCAAGATTTGGAACGGGTGATGAGTCGGGCAGCTGCGTTCTGGACCAGTTGGAGGTGGTTAATGTTGGTAGAGCTGATTCCGAGGAGAAGTGAGTTGCAGTAGTCCAGTCGGGAGGAGATGAAGGCGTGAATGAGTCTTTCAGCAGCGGGGGGTGTGAGATAGGGTCTAATTTTGGCAATGTTGCGGAGGTGAAAGAAGGAGGTTTTGATGACATGGCGGATGTGGGGCTCAAGGGAGAGGGTGGAATCAAAGATCACGCCAAGGTTTCGGGCCAGGGGAGATGGGGAGACAATGGTGCCGTCAATGGTGAGAGTGGGGTTATTGGTTTTGCCAAGTGTGGATTTGGAGCCAATGAGAAGGAATTCTGTTTTATCACTGTTGAGTTTGAGGAAGTTGTGTTGCATCCAGATTTTGATAGCTGACAGGCAGGAGTTGATGTGGGAGAGGGGAGGATTGAGGGGGGATTTGGTGCTAAGGTAGATCTGGGTGTCATCGGCGTAACAGTGGAAGTCCAGGTTGAAGTGGCGGAGTATCTGACCAAGGGGGAGGATGTAGATGATGAAGAGGAGGGGGCCGAGTACGGAGCCTTGGGGAACGCCTTGAGGGACTGTGGCTGTGGCAGAGGTGTGATTATGAAGAGAGATGAAGTGTGATCTGTTGGAGAGGTAGGAGTGGAGCCAGCTGAGTGCAGTACCTTCGATACCAAGGTCTTTGAGTCTGGTGAGCAGAATGTTATGGCTCACGGTGTCGAAGGCTGCACTCAGGTCAAGGAGGATGAGGATGTTGAGGGAACCGGTGTCAGCAGAGGTGAGGAGGTCGTTGAGGACTTTCAGAAGAGCGGTTTCTGTGCTATGGAGAGGGCGAAAACCAGATTGGAGGGGTTCAAATAGGTTATTGGTATGAAGATGGGTTTGTAGCTGTGAGGCGACTATGCGTTCCAGGGTTTTAGACAGAAAGGGGAGGTTGGATATTGGGCGGTAGCTGTTGAGGGAGGAGGGATCCAGACCAGGTTTTTTGAGGATTGGGGTGACAGCAGCGGTTTTGAAGGCAGAGGGGACAGTTCCAAGGGACAGTGAGGAGTTGAAGAGGTTTGTAAGGTAGGGGCATAGTACGGGGAGGCAGGACTTCAGGAGTGGAGTAGGGAGGGGGTCCAGGGAGCAGGTAGTGGGTTTGGAAGAGCTGATGAGTTTTGAGATTTCAGGAGCGGTGACCAGGTCAAACTCGGAGAGGAGGCAGTGTGGAGGAGGGGTCAGGAGGTCAGGAGAGATGGGGATAGGGGGGGCCGTGGTGGGCGATGGAGTAGATGGTGGGAGGTCGGATTCAGGGGATAGAGATTTGTAGATGATGTTGATTTTGTCGGTGAAGAAGTGGAGAAATGAATTGCAGAGATCCGGAGTAGAGGTAGGGAGGGTGTTGGTCCGAGGCTTGAGGAGGTTGTTTACTGTGGAGAAGAGGGTTCTAGGATTTTGGCAGGGGTCGGTGAGGATGGTGGAGAGGTAGACAGATTTGGCAGCAGTGAGGGCATCTTTGTAGGCATTGAGGTGGAGTTTATAGGCTTCATGATGGACTGTGAGTGATGATTTTTTAGTCAGACGTTCAAGTTGGCGGCCAGTTTGTTTCAGTTTCCGGAGTGCGGGTGTGTACCAGGGGGAAGAGGTGTTAAAGGTGACGTTTTTTGTTTTGAGGGGGGCCAGAGTGTCGAGGGAGGTACACAGGGTGGAGTTGAGGTGGTTTGTGAGATCATCAGGAGAGGTGACGATTGAGTCCAGCTGGAGAGTGGTGGAGAGCAGGTCAGAGAGATGGTGAGGATCAATTGATTTGAGGTTGCGGAAGGTGATTTCTCTGATGAGGCGAGGGCGTGGGGTTGGAGAAGGGATGGTGAACCGTACCAGTTTTTGATCAGACAGGGGGAAGAGGCATGGATGGAGGTCGAGCACCGGTTGGTTTGTGGAGCAGACCAGGTCGAGGATGTGTCCTTTTTCATGGGTGGGGAATGTGACATGTTGGATGAGAGTGAAGTTGTCCAGTAAAATGGTGAACTCTGATGAGAGCTTGCAGGTGGGGGAAACCATGTGGATGTTTAAGTCACCGAGTAGCAGCAGACGTGGAGAGAGAGATGAGGCCAGTGTGAGGAGTTCAGTAAAATCAGAGAGGAAGGAGGGATTTGGTTTAGGTGGCCGGTAGATGAGGATGACTGTCAAGGAGGAAAGAGCTTTGAAGGCGAGAAATTCAAACGATGATACTGAGGGGAGGGTAAGTTCTGTGATCTGGAAGTTCTGGTTAAAAATAACGGCGAGGCCACCTCCACGGCGGGAGGGGCGGGGTTTGCAGATGTAGTTGTAGCCAGGGGGGGATGCTTGGTTGAGGGAGAAGAAGTCATTGGGTTGTTGCCAGGTTTCAGTGAGCAGGAGGAGGTCCAGAGTGTTGTCGAGGATGAGTTCATGAGGAGGCCAAAGTTGGCATGATGAGAGGGTGGTGGGATGGGGGCAGGCTGGAGAGATCTGAGGTAGTCCAGTCCGGGTTTTCTGTGCAGCCTGACGGTGTGCTCCGCGCTATGTGATCCAGTGTGGGAAGCTTTCTGATGACGTGGCAGAGGTGCGACAGAACGTGCAGGTGACCAGATGGATGGAATGGATTGTCCGTGGTGGAAGTGAACAAACTTACATTTACATTTACATTTATTCATTTGGCAGACGCTTTTATCCAAAGCGACTTACAAGTAGTTTTTTATACATCCATCCATCCATCCATTTTCTTCCGCTTATCCGGGGCCGGGTCGCGGGGGCAGCAGTCTAAGCAGAGATGCCCAGACATCCCTCACCCTAGACACTTCCTCCAGCTCTTCCGGGGGGACACCGAGGCGTTCCCAGGCCAGCCGGGAGACATAGTCCCACCAGCGTGTCCTAGGTCTTCCCCGGGGTCTCCTCCCGGTCGGACGGGCCTGGAACACCTTCCGAGGAAGGCGTCCAGTAGGCATCCGTAACAGATGCCCAAGCCACCTCAGCTGACCCCTCTCTTCTGTGGATGTAACGGGGTCGACGTAGTAGTCCAAGCTGTTTGATGACTGGGATGCAGGGTGGAATGGAGTGATTAAAGAGTTCGACCAGTTGCAGAGTTGAATATTTGATCATGTGGCCGAGTGGAGGGACTGAGAGCTTCGTGCTAGCGGTTAGCCGTGGGCTAGGGGTATAGAGGTGGAAGGCTGATGTAAGTGCCAAAATGATTCACAGCATGACAGGAGGAGATGAAGTCCAGTCTCGGTGCCTGTGAGACGGAGGGTAGGCAGTCGGAGTAGCGGCCACGCGTTGATGTAGCGAAGGAAGCCAGCTAGCTAGCTAGCGGCTAGCCGGCGAGGCGACAGTCCAGTTGAGGAGCGGCTTTGGAGATGAGGTGAGAGGCTGTCCAAAGTTATAGTTTGTCCAGTGGTGAGATGAAGGGAACAAGCTTGCTTTCCCTCAGACGTTTACAACAAACAGACAAAAACAAAAACACAAGAGGCAAAGCAGGCAGAGAAGCGGCGAACAAACAGCGCCACCGTCCTCTCCGTCAGCGATAAATCGATTATGGGTGATGTGTACTTTAAATACAGTTTTTTCTAAGTCAATTTGGTACATTTCTCAGATCCGATTTGAAATTCTCAAAACTTCTTGTTCAATCCTTACATCCTTGTGTCACTTGTGCACATCAAACAAGCATTTTCTCATTTCTTTGAACAAGTTGCAAATGCTTTGGTATATCCATGCAAATGATTATGACACAATTCTGTGCAGATTCCTACATTATCAATTGCTTATGTCATGTTGATCAAAATGCATTATAATGGGTCTCTGTTGAATAGTATAACCCCCCACGACATTTAAGCACTAGTTTTACAATATACAGTAAGTATACTTCAAGTAAACAGTGGCATTTTATTTTACTCAATTTAGTGTTTCGCATTACTATATTCTTTCCACATAGGACTGCAAGACAACTTCACTGGGTTGCAGACGGCCCCTTTTCACACCTAAACAGTCTTTTGACACTCTCTACAGGGATCTCATCCCTGAACAAGAGAGGGGGCAGATTGGAGATGACCTGCCAAAGTACATGTTAGTTTGGGACAATGTCAGTTTCCATCGCTCCAACATCATCAGGCAATGGTTTGCGGCCCACAACAGGATGCTGGTGGAGTTCCTCTCACCCTACTCAACCCCGTTGAGGAATTTTTCTCAGCATGAAGATTAAAAGTATATGATCGCCAGCAGCATACACAGATGACCCTTCTGGCTGCCATGGATGTAACGTGTGATGACATCACAGCTGATGCCTGCAGAGGCTGGATTAGACACTCTGAAAGATGATTTTCACGCTGTATCGCAAGAGAAGATATTTGTTGTGATGTGGATGAGAATCCGTTGCCCAAAATATAGGGAACGTCAGGAGGTGTAGGAAGACTGCACTGTAATTCCACTGCACTGCATGTACAGTTTTCCCTAAGGAGATTGTCTTATGTTCAGATTTCTACATTTGTTTGTGCTATGCAGTGCTGTCTTTTCCTGTCTGCATCGCAATGACACTGTCTGTCAATAAATTATTGTACAAACAGTAAAAGCGTTAACGTGAATCATGTGCCGTCTCTTGCAATCAAACAATCAAAACCAGAAATGCACTTACTGTTTTGCAAATGTCAAGGATGATTCGAGAAATGCTCCACTCATCACTCTCAGGTCACTCCGCTGCACACGTCTGATCACTTCTTTGTCACCCCCGACCTCACCGCTCCAGACAACGCAGATGTCTTACCGCTGGTCACTTTCCGGCGCTACCTACGGTCCCTCCCTCCTGCTTTTCCTCTGCTGTCTTGTCTGCACTCCCCCCTCTGAGGAGCTCTCTCTTTTGAATACCAACAGTGCCACAGACACTCTGTGTTCCACGCTTACATCCTGCTTGGACAACCTATGCCCTCTTACATCTGGACCAGCCCGTGCATCCCTGTCTGCCCCCCTGGTTATCGGATGTACCACGTGAGCATCGCGCCAGCCTCCGGTCAGCTGAGAGAAAATGGCACAAGTCAAAAGACCATACTGACCTCTCTCTCAACCAGTCTCTCCTCTCTACTTTCTCCGTTGACGTCACCTCTGCAAAAACTGATTATAACCACTCGAAGATCAGCAACTCTCCTGACTCTCGCACACTCTTAAAAACCTTCTCTGCTCTCCTCTGTCCGCCTGCTCCCACACCTTCATCGGAGTTAACGGCTGATGATTTTGCATCGTTCTTCGTAAAGAAAACTACCGCCATCAACAGCCAATTTTCTACACCACCATCACCCGCCTTTTCTCCTCTGTCTGAAGATGATGTTTCCAAGGTCATTGGTTCCAACCACCCTACCACCTGCCCACTGGATCCCATCTCCACCCATCTCCTCCATGTTATCTCTCCAGCAGTTGTGCCTGGTCTGACCCACATCATCAACTCTTTGCTCACCACTGGGACATTTCCCACTGCGTTCAAAGAGGCCTGCATCACACCGCTACTGAAGAAACCCACTCTCAACCTTACACTGCTAGAACACTACAGGCCGGTGTAGTGTGTGAAAACGCATATCTTCCGTCAAAATGTAGATGACTGATTTTAACCTCTAATTCTTTGCTGTCTTCTTAAAAAAAATTTTTTTTACTTACCTCACTATTCTTAGCTTTGTATACTGTGCTAGGCTTTAATGGACTGGATTTAATTAACTTATGCATTTTGTTGCCTATATTGTTATAATTGCTTCCAATGTTTCCTCGTCTGTAAGTCGCTTTGGAAAAAAGCGTCTGCTAAATGACTAAATGTAAATTTTATGAAATGTGTAATGTCATGTGTAATGTGTAATGTGTAGTGTGTGGCCTTGAAATTTTAGCATGTCTACGTAATCATGAATAAATGCTTCTTGAGACACACAGTGTTGCTTCTTTGCATGCATCAAACGAATTGTTTCTGGCTATATGCATCCATGCATCAGTTTGAGAGGGGTGGAAATGGGACACTTGGGTGAAACAAAACTGCCCCAAAAGTACCCCCACCCACTTTAAATACAGTTTTTTCTAAGTCAATTTGGTACATTTCTCAGATCCGATTTGAAATTCTCAAAACTTCTTGTTCAATCCTTACATCCTTGTGTCACTTGTGCACATCAAACAAGCATTTTCTCATTTCTTTGAACAAGTTGCAAATGCTTTGGTATATCCATGCAAATGATTATGACACAATTCTGTGCAGATTCCTACATTATCAATTGCTTATGTCATGTTGATCAAAATGCATTATAATGGGTCTCTGTTGAATAGTATAATCCCCCACGACATTTAAGCACTAGTTTTACAATATACAGTAAGTATACTTCAAGTAAACAGTGGCA